>JAYKKT010000090.1:14432500-15032500 GCA_036023115.1 Brasenia schreberi
AGAAGCAGACTTTAGCCCTAGAACATGAAATGCAAAGCCAAAGCACCAAACAAAGCGTTCAAAAATCCAAGCCCAAGCTTGAAATTCCAGAAATCAGACGAAACGAAGTCTAGAAGGTGAGAAGGAGATCGGACAAAAATGTTGGGAAAAATACAGCCCAAGATGAAGCATTGATGAAGCTAGGGCCCGTGAAAACTGCCTGTCTCGAAATGCCAAGAAGGACCGAAGAAACAAAAATTTGGATTGGACCTAGGTATAAATATCCAGATACAAACCCAAATAGTGTTTGAAGCGGATTTGGATGATAAAAACTAAATTCAAGATCCAAACCCAAGACCCACTCCCTTTGCCTATAAATAAAGGTAAGGGGGGTATAAGTTCACGTGAATTTCAAGTGAGAGGCTTGGGAGAGAGCATAAAGTAAGAGAGAGAAGATTGGTGGGCTTGACTTTGTTAAGTGGGTTAGCCATATGGGCTTAGCTAAAGGGGAAATGGGCTCAAGCCATATGAGTTGGACCTAACCTAGGGCTGCACCAACATGAAGGACGGATGGACTTTGTTCAAGGTGTGAGCTACATGAGGTGGACCGGCTCCAAGAGATAGGTCTCTCAACCTAACCCTAACTTAGCCCTAACCGACTCACCTAAGCTAGCCCACTACACCCCAACCGACCCCGTCAAACTTTACCCTAAACTAGCCCATTTGTCCCAACCGCCTTCACCCATAACCCCTAAACCGACCCACTTATACCTAGCCCAGCCACCCCTAACCGACCTAAACTAAATCTAGCCCAGCGACCCTAAACCGACCTAAACTAAACTTAGCCTAGACCAAACCTATCTAAACTAAACCTAGCCTAAACGTCCTAATCGAGTGCACCTTGCACTCGGTTTGTGCCCAGCTGCGCACCCCACTCCACTATCACCAGCCTGCCACCTTCACCCAGCTCCTAGCCGAAACCCCCTGTCCGCTACACCTCGCCTTACAACCCCCCGACCTGCACACTTTCCAACACCCTGCGCACCTGCCGCGCACAACCCTGCCGACCGGCACCATCTTCAATCGTGCACCTGCCGCGCATCCCACACTACACCGCACCTAACCTGTCCCAGCCACCACCTTGCCACAACACCCCTGCCGTTACCATCCACACCTAGCACCTGCCCCCAGCACACGCCACACCTACATCCATCCCACGCACTTGCTGCGTGCCCCGCACATCCTACTGCCCCTGCGTGCCACAACACCCACCTTGCCACAACACCCCTCACCCGCCACACCCGTGTGTCCCAACCATTTCCCTAGCACCTGCCGCATACTAGCCATATCCCACTTCCAGCCAGCACCCTACACCAACACCCCGCACCCCTTTGCCGTGACCCACCTAGCTCCTATTCCATTTGACCAAACACATCCCCACATCCCAGCCTGACTTCATCTAGTTAGGACTTACCTAACCTAAGACCCTAGGACCGAAACCAGCCCATCCTAAGCCCTCAAACACTTGGCTGCCCCCAAGTAAACCCAAGCCTAACTCTCACGTCTAGACCCAGCTAGGGAAACCTAGCTCGTGGTTGCCAAAGAGGACGGACCCGAGCAACTTGAGAGGAAAAGCCGACCACGTGTAAGTGTTTGTTTAAGTTCGGTTTTTACCTTACTCATTTAAGTTTAAATTCAATTCGATATGGGGTTGTAATAATGGAGCGAAGTCTCCTCCCGAAATGTAATATTTGTGCTTGAAATATATCCACACACGTGCACTTGAGCCTTCTCGCTCTTAATTGCACACAAGGGACACCCACATGCACTTGAGCCTTTCCGCTCTTAAATTGCACACGATTGCACACACATTGAGCCTTTCTGCTCTCAAGCTAAAGTATATATTTCTATTCGGGTATTTACTTTAGTGAAAGCTATGTGAGTTGTAATTCAATTTGGGTATTTACATTCAAGTCGTGTGAGTTTATCATTTAAATTTCACACTTATACATACGTATTGAGCCTTTCCACTCTTAAGCTAAAGTATATATTTCCATTTGGGTATTTACTTTAGTGAAAGTTGTGTGAGCTGTCATTTAAATTTCACACTTACACACACGTGCATTGAGCCTTTCCGCTCTTAAGCTAAAGTATATATTTCAACTCGGGTATTTACTTTAGTAAAAGCTGTGTGAGTTGTCATTTCAATTTCACACGAGAAGCACACAAAAGCACTCGAGCCTTTCCGCTCTCCACTCTCACACACATTGAGCCTTGTTGCTCTTAGGATATAACATATTTATATATTTTCAAGTTGTGTGAGTTTACTTCACATCGAGTTGCATTTCCCTTTGTGTGGATTTACATTAAGTCGGGTGAGTTGCTTGACATTTCGGGTATTTACATTATACTACGTGAGTTGCACTTCAATTTCGGGTATTTACATTAAGTTGTGTGAGTTGCACTTTCAATTTGAGCCTAGCTCACATCATCATCTCAAAACCCAAAAATATTTGTGTATCTTTGCATTCGTTAACTTTTCAAAAGCGCCCCGAATCTACCCACAAACTACGTTGAAAATAGGCCACATGTGCACACATATATCAGGCCTAAATAACTAAAAACTCTCAAGACTTAGGCTCGTCCAAAGTCACAATAAAACTTGCCAACTAGGCATACATCGACTTCTTTGAAACACTGATATTGCAAAGTTTTCTAAAAATGAAGTTTTAAGCGTTTAAACCGATCCTTGAGCATAGGTTCAAGAAGGTTTAAACGAAAAGATTCTGCTTCCCCACAATCGCCATAAAAGTTAGAATATTTCAAAAATCTTCGCTAGCTTGAGCAAGCTAGCTGGCACGCCCTTAGAAATGAACTTAGGTGCGAAAAGGTCAATTTCTGGCCTAAAAAAACCAAGAGTGGAAATTTTTACGCCTACAACTTTTTGGCACGCCCGATGGGACTCGGGTATTAAAACTTTGATAAAACAAATAAAACTCTACAAAAACTTTCCAAAAATGTTTAAAATTATTCGCCTATTTGCATTTATAGGATTTCCAACTTTTTGTTGAGTCATGTCTACTTCAGGCTCCAACGAAGTGACTAGCCGAGCCTCACGCTCGTCAAGTTCCCTTTCAAAAAAGATTTCAAAATCTCAACTCAAGTGCAAAAAGGAAGAGTTAGAAAACTTGCATAGGGAATTCAAGACTAAGATTGACGCAAGAATTGACGCCCTTAACCAAGAGGCCGAGGTGGCCGACTCTTGCTCGTCACATGGCTAACCCGCCAAAGCCAAGAAAAGACCTACCAAGACCAAAAAACCCAAGGAAACCTCCAGAATGGAGGGGGACCAATACCACGATTCCTTCACATTAAAGGATCGCAAAGACCTTCAACAACTGTTAAAGGGGCAAAACAAGGAAAAGAAATCGTATGCCCTGTCTGACTTCCTTCTTTCGGATTATGAAACAGACAGCGACGACGACATATCGAATTTCCATTGGTATGATGGCACGAGGGATCCTAGATCCCACTTGCAACTCTTTTCGCGCAGAGCCCATAAAAAGAAAAGGGACTTTGCCAAATGGATTTATTGGTTCCCCCTTTCCCTCAAGGGGATTGCTTCAAAATGGCTTGCTTGCTACGATTTAAGCCAGTTTACTACTTTTGAAGAGTTAGCAAACAGCTTTATGCAAAGATTTTTGCACAACATGGAAGTAACGCCCACCTTGAACACCTTGAGGGATACAAGACAAGCTTCAAACGAGGATGTACACGCATTCATCGTTCGATGGAGGTCCCTTCTTGGGCAAATAAAAGAGCTCATCTCCGAAGGATGCGCAATCATGCTCATCCTCGAAAATTTTAAAACGGAGATCAAAACTCTTATTTCATTGCATGAGATTTCTACCTTTCACAAGTTAATAAAGAAGGCTTCCTTGTTTGAAACCAATCTGAAAAAGGGAGTCTATGACAACTTGTGCAAGAAAAAAATACTTCCCAAAACGAGATTTGAAAAACTCAGGACTTACGGGCCACCCATGGCGGACAAAGGGGCAAAACCCCAAAAGATTGCAAATGTCCAAGTGGAGTCAAGCCCGACGGGCACTTCAAAGAAGCTCGAACAAAAAAATGAAAAATTTTAAAAAACTTTTGAAAAACGGGAGTATACCTCCTAGGGCAACTTGTCTCGGAGGTCCTAGACCTCCTACTCGCCCAAGGTTTGGTGATACTCCCAGAAATTTCTGAGGAAACCCCACCAAAAGGGAGGTTTTTGAACAAGTATTGCAAGTATCATCGGCTCAAAGGTCATGATACAAACAAATGCTTTTCCCTTTTGAACAAAATTGAAAACTTGATAGAGTAGGGCCGGCTCCAAGTCACTGAAGAACCTGAGCCTACCCAAGCTGTGCCCAAAGAACCCTTCCCCAACCACGCAAGTACCAGTCGAAAGGGAAAAGAGGTATGTGCTTTTTTGACCTCGAAAGGTTTAGTGCATGCATCATATTCTGGCTTCACTATTTGTCACACACCACCTTCTCTCATCATATACAAAAAGGCCGCACAATTAGTGATCCGGGGAGCGCTTAGAGTCCCGCCCTCGGTTAGAGTCGTCTTAGAAATTTCAGGTGCTCCAAAGCACAAAAATAGAGCCAACATAGGAGCGAGCCTTAGGCAAAGTGTGGGGGAGGTAACTAGGTCCGGAAGGATCTATCAACCCCCACACCTAGAAAAAAATGCTAAAAAAGTGGTCAATGTTCCTGGCCCTTCAAAAGCATATATTCCTAAGGCATTGCAAATCATGGATAAAGGTAAAAACGTTTTAACCTCATATGATTTTGAAAATCATCTTTCCAAGATCCCAATAAACATGTCTATCCTAGAGTTGATACAAACCTCTCCTAGGCATAGACTAGTTTTAGAAAAAATCTTAGAAAGAGCCAAGGTTAACTTGAGTATAACTCCTGAGTCCTTGTCATTCCTACTTGCACCCATCTGTGCGAAAATGCCAATTGTGTTTTTGGAAGACAAAATCGAAAAATCATATGAAACCCACAATTAAGCCCTGCATATCGAGGTGGTATTGAATCACCATCCTCTAGATAGGTGCTTGGTTGATGGGAGAGGAGGTCTCAACATTCTTCTGCTACATGTGGCATATCAAATTGGAGTCACATTGACTTCTGTCAACCCAAGCCCCATCGTTATCACTGGATACGATGGGAATGTATCGAAACCTTTGGGAGCCGCAGAGTTACCCATGCAAATAGGGGGGATAACCCACGCAGGGGTGTTCCATGTCTTAGACATACACCCCCACTACAACCTACTTCTAGGAAGACCTTGGATACATAACCATCGTGCTGTGCCATCCACCTTCCATAGGTGTGTAAAAATCTCCCATGAGAACCAAATCGTGGTGATTCTAGGCGAAAGTCATCCACAGCTAAGGGGAGTTCAAAACTTCCCTTGCTTGTCAAGTGAAAAAGCCTACGAGACCAACCCCGTGAAATCCATGGATGAATCATATGAGTTCGTCCCCCAAAACCCTAAGACAGTTGTGTACGTCAAGGGGCAATCCAAAGCTGACCCCCCAAAAGTCATGACTATCCCAAGCAAATCCAAACTCCCCATATTTCCAAAATCCCTAAATCGAAAGCCATTCGAGCATGCCATGGATGACAGTAAGTTTTAAGGTCATCCTTTGTACAAAGAGTTTTCTAAAATAATAAAACCTTGGAACATGCTGCTCAACATGGGTTACATGCCCTACCAGAGTTTAGGGAACAAAAACAATGGGCATCTAGAGCCTATCTTCCCAAATCCAAAACCGAATAGGTATGAGATAGGCTATATTCCCACCATACCCCTAGAACCACTACCTATGACCACTTGGATCAAGGGTGCCCTGGAGCCCGCTAAAACCGAGACCTATGGCGTAGATCTCTTATTTAGAGACTAATTCATGGCGTTTTTCTTTGTAGGTACGATGGAAGACCCCTCTTTAACCAAAAAGCCAAAAAAATTACAAATTTTCAAAAACCCAAAAACATTAGAAAATTGTGAAAATACCAAAAAAATCGTGTACATACCAGCTCCTGGTAGAAATTTGGAAAAAACCAAGAAATTTGAAGAAAAAGTCATCTTCATAAAAGGACCAAAATCTTCAAAACTTGCAGAAATTCCAAAACCAAAACCAGGTGTTTATAGAAGCATGCATCCACTCCAAATTCTCTAGGATTCAAAATTCTCGAGAATGATCAAAGCACGGAGGAGGATCTCCTTCTCCCTTAGGAGGATCAAACCTTCGAGCTTCTCGAGTTTTACAAAATCCTTAATTTAGAAAAACCTTCAAATTCTGTAGGAGGGGATTTCATAGAAGTCGACCTAGGGAGTGAAGCAAAACCAAAACGTGTTAAGATAGGCACATGTCTGCATGACCATGAAAAAGTATCATTCATTGCATTTCTGAAAGCCTACATAGACGTTTTCGCATGGACATACGAAGACATGCCGGGTCTAGACACAAAAATCATAGAGCATTGTCTTCCCCTAGATTCAGATTCAAAACCTATGAAGCAAAAGCTTAGAAAGATCCATCTGAATGTACACTCTCAAGTGAAAGAGGGTTTAAAAGATCTGCTTAAAGCTGGTTTTATAAAACCCATTGCGTATTCTGATTGGCTTTCAAACATTGTTGTAGTTCGAAAATCCAATGGAAAAATTTGAATTTGCATCGATTTCAGAAATCTGAACAAAGCCACTCCAAAAGATAACTTCTCTTTGCCAAACATTGATTTGATAGTCGACAGTACTGCAAATCATGAGATGTTTTCTTTTATGGATGGCTACTCGAGTTATAATCAAATCAAGTTAGCCCCAAGAGATCAGGCTAAAACTGCTTTTACCATATCTTGGGGCACATATTGCTACACAGTCATGCCCTTTGGTTTGAAAAATGCCGGCACCACATACCAAAGAGCCATGACTACGATCTTTTACGATCAAATTCATGAGCTCTTAGAAATGTATGTGGATGATCTCTTGGTGAAATAAAAAACCCGAGGCACATACATCGAATCTTTGCAAAAAGCTTTCGAAGGATTGAGGCTTTACAAAGTGAAACTAAATCCTCAAAAGTACGTCTTCAGAGTGGAATCAGGTAAGCTTTTAGGTTTTATGGTAAGCCAAAGGGGTATTGAAGTTGACCCCTCTAAGTGTCGAGCCATCATGGACATGTCCCCACCCTCCAATTTAACTCAAACCCGAAGCCTCCAAGGTCGCCTCCAATCGATTAGAAGGTTTATTTCAAACCTCGCAACGAGATGCAAATCTTTCAACAAGCTTTTGAGAAAAGGGGTGAAAATTGTATGGGATGACAATTGCCAAAAAGCTTTCAAAAGATTAAAAGCGTATTTGGTTAATCCTCTAGTTTTAAAACCTCCAAAACAAGGAAAACCACTTTTACTTTACATTTCTGTGCATATGAATGCATTGGGTGCTTTATTAGCTCAATATGAGGATGATACCCATAAAGAGTATGCTATTTACTATATTTCAAAAACTCTATTGGCTTATGAGAGAAATTATCAAGCCATGGACAAAACATGCTTGGCCTTGGTATGGGCCTGCCAGAAATTTAGACATTACTTCCTAGATCATGAGATCTGGATAGTGTTTAGGCTTGATCCCATCAAGCACTTATTTGAAAAACCTATCCTCACGGGTAGGCTGGGTAAATGACAGCTCCTCTTAATGGAGTATGACCTAAAATTCTATCATCAAACCTCCATTAAGGGACAAGCCCTAGCCGACTATGTGGTTGATTTTCTCTTGGAGGATTCATATCCCATACTTGATGAAATGCCCGACGAGGGCATCTTTTCAAACAACTTTCAAAACTGTATTTTAACAAACTGTTTAAACGAAAACCAAGTGTGGAAAATGCACTTCGATGGGTTAAGAAACCAAAGAGGGGCAGGTGCAAGAGTCATCCTCATATCCCCTGAAAAGGGAGAAATCCCCATTGCTATTCTCCTAGATTTCGAATGTTCCAACAATACAGCCGAGTGTGAAGCACTCATACAAGGCTTGAAAATTTCGAAAACTCTAGGAGCATCATGAATTAAAGTCTTTGGAGACTCTTTACTTGTCATAAACCAAGTGTTGAAAATTTGGCAAGTCAAAAATGAAAAACTCCTTCCATACCACGAATTGGCCACCAAACTGGTCGATTCGTTCAAGTCATGTACACTCACACACGTAGGAAGAGAGGACAATGGCATAACAGATGCCCTCTCATCCTTAGGCTCAGCCCTAAGGGTCGATCCCACTCTGAGAACCCGATCCTTAGAAATATGGCACTCACCCACTCCATCCATTCACGATTTGGAGATTTGCTAAAACAGCCAAAATTCTACTGAAAAACCCTAGTTTCAAGACATTAAAGATTTCTTAGAAAGTGGAGGATTTTCAAAATTCGCTTCATCTAAAGACAAAGCTTTTATTCGAATGATTTTAACCCACTATATAATCTAGGGAGGGATTCTTTATAAAAAGAGTTTTACTGGCATCTTATTGAGGTGTGTAGACCTTGAGGAGGCTAGGATTATAATGCATGAATTCCACGATGGAGAATGTGGAGGGCATGTAAATGCAAACATGATGGCAACGAAAATACTTAGAGCCGGTTACTTTTGGTCCACTCTAAAGCAAGATTGTCATGATCATGTTAGGAAGTGTCATCCATGTCAAGTGCATGGACACGCCATTCATATCCCATCATCAACCTTGCATTCCGTGGTCAGCCCATGGCCATTCACCATGTGGGCATTTGACATCATAGGACCAATTTTTCCAAATGCATCAAACGAACATAGGTTCATCCTAGCAGCCATTGAGTATTTTTCTAAATGGGTTGAAGCTACCTCCCTGACTAATGTCCAGGGGCAACATGTAGTAGCGTTCATTAAGAAGAATATCTTGGCTCGATTTAGAGTTCCAAGAGACCTAGTATCTGATAATGGCACCCCCTTCAAGAATGAGAGGATGGCAAAGTTATGTAACACTTACAGCATAACTCATCACTTCTCATCGCCCTACTACCCTCAAGGCAATGGTCAAGCCGAAGCCACCAACAAGACTCTCATAAGTATTATTGAGAAAACCTTAGAGAAGGGTAGAACATGGCATGAGAAGTTGGATGAAGCCTTATGAGCTTATAGGGCTTCCATCCGGACTCCCACAAATGCCACGCCATTTGAGTTGGTCTATGGCACAAATGTCATTCTCTCCATTCATACCAAATTGCATTCATTCTATACATCACTTGCACTCGACCTCCCCTTAGAGATATTTCAGCGTGCTAGAATGACCGAGCTTGATTTATTAGATGAAAGAAGGCTCCTTGCTATAGATCATACATATGTATGCCGACAAAGGGTAGCCCGACATTATGAAAAGCATATGAAGCCTCTCCACTTCAAAGTGGGAGACCTTGTATTGATGATCATCCACCATCATGGCCCACATCCACTTGGAAAGTGGCGGCCCAAGTGGGATGGTCCTTATATTGTACGTGGAACCATCATGAACAATGCATACTGGTTAAACGATGTTGAGGGTAGGAATTTAGCAGACCCTATGAATGCCCAATATTTGAAAAAATACCATGTGTAGGGTCTAAGCTAAATACCCTTGTGAAAATGTTTTGAGGAAATCTCCTTTGAAACTTCGTGAGTGAGGATCGAAGTGGATCGTGTGACCCTGAATGAGAAAATCGATGCTTGTGAAAAAGCAGAGTTTTCAAAAACAGATAGGTTACATTTCAAAAATCTTCATCTTACAAAGGAAGACCTGGCTCAATATAGCAAAATACTTGCAAGTAGTACGTGCTATTTCTAAATAGGCTGATTTGGGATGAATCGAGTAGATCATTGGGATAAGTTCTTCCCCTCTTCTCTTTTATTGCCCAAAAGGAAAATTTGGCAAAAAGCAAAAAAGGAAATCCCTACAAAAGTCTCTTTCCAAAGGAAAGCATAAATGAAAAGAAAAATCATTCTTCTATGGAAAAGAGATAACAAAGAGAAAATACTCCTAAAGAGAGACCCTCTATGAAAAAAAAAAAAGTTGCCAAAAGTCAAAAGAGCAGTTTTTCGCCTCTTTGCCAAAAACCACGGGATGCTCCAAAAGGGACCGTGATAACTCTTTCCCCATCCCTGTGATTTATCCCAAGTGAAGAAAGATTCATTTCAAGGAGTCCTAAAGTAAAAATAGGATCTGCTTACTTGAATCTCATTTTGTTTCAGAATTGGATGCGTAAGGTGTAGAAATTTTGAAATGCTTAGGATTGAGGCTAAAAGTATTTTCCTCTCTCAAAAGCGAATTGAGAAAAACCCCGAACATCGAGCAACATAAGACTAGCTCACTTGATGCAGCAGGTCTTTATAAGACTCCCAAGTTCGACCATTCCATAATTAAGTTATTTTCTAGCACATCATCCATGTCATTCACTCATATGTGCACGCATGAACATCAAATACACGATCCCAATTAGGATTAGAACCGCATTACGTAAAGTCCCCTTTGGCGAAAATCCCCTCTTACCGGGTATAAGGAAAAGTTTTCTAAAAAACCGGGACGAATCCAAGGAGAAAGCAAAAAGGGGTGTTGTCTTCTTTGCAATATCCAAATAAATTTGGATAATGCCAAAGAGGGCATCTGTAAACACCCAAAAATCAAATGATTTCCAAAACAAACACCTTATTTGTAAAGCCATTTCAAAACCCAAGAGTTCCAAAAGCTTTAAACTTTTTGTCAAAAACCCTTTCGAAATATAGGTTTCTTAAACTCGGGCCAAGTCCCAATTTTGTAAGCAGCCAAAGCAAGCAAGTGGAGCCTGATCGAAAAGTAGCTCCAAAAGTAGGTCAAAAGCCCAGAATTTAGCTCAGCTTGATGAAAGCAAGACCAAAAAGCAAAAGAATAGCTCAGGCCAGAAGCAAACTTTAGCCCTAGAACATGAAATGGAAAGTCAAAACACCAAACAAAGCTATCAGAAATCCAAGCCCAAGCTTGAAATTCTAGAAATCAGACGAAACGAAGTCTAGAAGGTGAGAAGGAGATCGAACGAAAAGGTTGAGAAAAACGCAATCGGAGCACTGATGAAGCTAGGGCCCGTGAAAACCGCCTGTCTCGAAACGCCAAGAAGGACTGAAGAAACAAAAAATTGGATTGGATCTAGACATAAATATTCAGATCCAAACCCAAATAGTGTTTGAAGCGGATTTGGATTATAAAAACTAAATCTAAGATCCAAACCCAAGACCCACCCCCTTTGCCTATAAATAAAGGTAAGGGGGGTACAAGTTCACGTGAATTTGAAGTGAGAGGCTTGAGAGAGAGCATAAAGTAAGAGAGAGAAGATTGGTGGGCTTGACTTTGCCAAGTGGGTTAGCCATATGGGCTTAGCTAAAGGGGAAATGGGCTCAAGCCATATGAGTTGGACCTAACCTAGGGCTGCACCAACATGAAGGATGGCTGGACTTTGATCAAGGCGTGGGCTACATGAGGTGGACCGGCTCCAAGAGATAGGTCTCTCAACCTAACCCTAACTTAGCCCTAACCGACTCACCTAACCTAGCCCACTTCACCCCAACCGACCCCATCAAACTTCACCCTAAACTAGCCCATTTGTCCTAACCGCCTTCACCCATAACCCCTAAACCGACCCACTTATGCCTAACCCAGCCACCCCTAACCGACCTAAACTAAACCTAGCCTAAACGTCCTAACCGAGTGCACCTTGCACTCGGTTTGTGCCTAGCTGCGCACCCCACTCCACTATCACCATCCTGCCTGCCACCTTCACCCAGCTCCCAGCCGAAACCCCCTGTCCGCTACACCTCGCCTCACAACCCCTCGGCCTGCACACTTTCCAACACCCTACGCACCTGCCGCGCACAACCCTGCCAGTCGACACCATCTTCAGTCGTGCACCTGCCGCGCATCCCACACTACACCGCACCTCACCTGTCCCAGCCACCACCCTGCCACAACACCCCTACCGTTACCATTCACACCTAGCACCTGCCCCCAACACACGCCACACCTACATCCATCCCGTGCACTTGCTGCATGCCCCACACATCCTACTGCCCCTGCGTGCCACAACACCCACCTTGCCATGACACCCCTCTCCTGCCACACCCGTGTCCCAGCCATTTCCCTAGCACCTACCGCATACTAGCCATATCCCACTTCCAGCCAACACCCTACACCAACACCCCTTACCCCTTTGCCGTGACCCACCTAGCTCCTATTCCATTTGACCAAACACATCCCCACATCCCAGCCCGACCTCATCTAGTTAGGACTTACCTAACCTAAGACCCTAGGACCGAAACCAGCCCATCCTAAGCCCTTAAACACTTGGCTGCCCCCAAGTAAACCCAAGCCTAAACTCTCACGTCTAGACCCACCTAGGGAGACCTAGCTCATGGCTGCCAAAGAGGATGGACCCGAGCAACTTGAGAGGAAAAGCAGACCACGTGTAAGTGTTTGTTTAAGTTCGGTTTTTACCTTACTCATTTAAGTTTAAATTCAATTCGATACGGGGTTGTAATAATGGAGCGAAGTCTCCCCCCGAAATGTAATATTTTTGCTTGAAACATATCCACACACGTGCACTTGAGCCTTCTCGCTCTTAATTGCACACAAGGGACACCCACATGCACTTGAGCCTTTCCGCTCTTATATTGTACACGATTGCACACACATTGAGCCTTTCCGCTCTCAAGCTAAAGTATATATTTCCATTCAGGTATTTACTTTAGTGAAAGTTGTGTGAGTTGCAATTCAGTTTGGGTATTTACATTCAAGTCGTGTGAGTTTGTCATTTAAATTTCACACTTACACATACGTATTGAGCCTTTCCGCTCTTAAGCTAAAGTATATATTTCTATTTGGGTATTTACTTTAGTGAAAGTTGTATGAGTTGTCATTTAGATTTCACACTTACACATATGTGCATTGAGCCTTTCCGCTCTTAAGCTAAAGTATATATTTTAACTCGGGTATTTACTTTGGTGAAAGCTGTGTGAGTTGTCATTTCAATTTCACATGAGAAGCATACAAAAGCACTCGAGCCTTTCCGCTCTCCACTCTCACACACATTGAGCCTTGTTGCTCTTAGGATATAATATATTTATATATTTTCAAGTTATGTGAGTTTACTTCACATCGAGTTGCATTTCCCTTTGTGTGGATTTACATTAAGTCGCGTGAGTTGCTTTACATTTCAGGTATTTACATTAAGCTGCGTGAGTTGCACTTCAATTTCGGGTATTTACATTAAGTTGTGTGAGCCACGCTTTCAATTTGAGCCTAGCTCACATCATCATCTCAAAACCCGAAAATATTTGTGAATCTTTGCATTCGTTAGCTTTTCAAAAGTGCCCCGAATCTATGCACAAACCACGTTGAAAATAGGAAACATGTGCACACACATATCAGGCCTAAATAGCTAAAAACTCTCAAGACTTAGGTTCATCCAAAGTCGCAATAAAACTTGCAAACTAGGCATACATCGACTTCTTTGAAACACTGATATTGCAAAGTTTTGTAAAAACAAAGTTTTAAGCTTTTAAATCGACCCTTGAGCATAGGTTCAAGAAGGTTTAAACGAAAAGATCCCACTTCCCCACAATCGACAAAAAAGTCAGAATATTTCAAAAATCTTCGCTAGCTTGAGCAAGCTAGCTGACACGCCCTTAGAAACGAACTTAGGTGCGAAAAGGTCCATTTCTGGTCTCAAAAAACCAGGAGTGAAAATTTTTACGCCTACACTATGTTCGATAATTCTTTCCCATAATTTCATAGTATGGCTCATTAACTTGATACCTTGGTAATTCACACAATTTTAAATGTCTCCCTTGTTCTTATATATGGGTATAAGTGTACTTGCTCTCTAGTTCTCGAGCATCTTTTGGTTTTTTCATATTTCATTAAATAGTCCTGTGAGCCAAGTGATTCTTATTTCTCCTCATATTTTCCAAATTTCTATAGGAATATTATCTGGTCCTACTGATTTACCACCCTTCATATATTTAAGAGCCTATTTGACTTCATTCTTTTGAATACGTCGGCAGAAATTGTGGTTTATATATTTTTCTTATTTGGCTAACTCTCCTAAGCTAATACTAACATCTTTATTTTCATTAAAAAGATCATGAAAATAGTTTTTCCATCTATTTCTTATATCATCATTTGCCACTAGAATTTTTTCATCCTCGTCTTTGATGTATCTAACATAATTAAGATCTTTAGTTTTCTTATCTCTAGCCCTAGCTATCCTAAAAATATATCTTTCACCCTCTTTTGAGTTGAGTTTTTTATATAAGTCCTCCCAAATTTTAGCTTTTGCTTCACTCACGGCCTTTTTCGCTTTCTTTTTTGCTTTCTTATAAGCCTCTAAGGTTTCACTAGTTTTCTTAGCATAATGTAATTTGTAACATGCCCTCTTTGCCTTGATTTCATTTTGTACTACTTCACTCCACCACCAAGCTTCTTTTTGTACCGGTACACCTCCCTTAGATACCCCTAATACATCTTTCGCCACTTTCCTAATATGTATAGCCATATTGTTCCACATATCACAGGGTGTACCAATATAATTCCAAACATCTCCTTGAAGGACTTTCTGTTTAAATATATCTTCTTTCTCGCTTTTGAGGTTCTACAATTTAGTTCGAATAAATCGATGCACTCTTTTCTTCTTGTTCGTTTTTCTATTTGTAAATCTATAACTAAAAGTCGATGTTGGGTGGTTAAGCGTTCTCTTGGAATTACCTTGCAATCTTTAACACGCTCTATCTTTTTTCTACAAATAAAGTAATCAATTTGTGTTTATGATAAGCCACTCTTATAAGTAATTAAATGTTATCTCATTTTTTGAAGATTGTATTGACTATAAAGAGATCAAACACCATAACAAAATTTAAAATCTCCCTACCTTCCTCATTTATATCTCCAAAACCAAAGGTTTCATGAATATCTTGATATCCTAATGACTCTTTATTGACAAGTCCATTGAAGTCTCTTTCTAAACAAATAATCTCTCTTTATAGAATCTTTTGAATCACCATATCTAACTCTTCTCAAAAAGCTATATTTATACAATCTTTTAGTCCTACTTGAAGTACGTAAGCACAAACTATATTCAAAACCTTTGCTCGTAATATTAATTTCAACGTCATGATTCGGTTACCATGTCATTGTATGTCGACTATATTATTCTTTAAATCTTTATTTATGTTAATACCAGAGATTTTTCTTTACCTAAGTACCATAATTTAAAACCTGTATCCTCTATCTTCTTTGCTTTTTCTCCAACCCATTTTGTCTCGTGTAAACATAGAATATGAATCTTTCTCCAAATCATAGTATCTACCACCTCCATTAGCTTACTGGATAATGTTATGATATTTTAAGAACCAATACAAATCTTATTATCTAGGACTAGCTTCCTTACCCCCCCGCATCCATCCATAATCAAAATGCGGAGACCCTCTCTGAAAAATTTTCACTACATTAAGGCCGCAATGTAGCAGGACTAAATTCTTTACCCACACCCGTCCATGATGTGGGAACCCTCTCTGCAATTGATTCACTACATTCGGACAAAAATGTTGTGGCCCTTGCTTACTTACCATTGCATTCGGGGTCTGCAGCGCGTCTCTAGGAGGGGACGCCCCAAAACAATGTTAATAATTTTTGTAATCCATATTATAAAAATCCGATAAAGTTTTACGCTGGTTATCGGAAGCCTAACACAATCCTTCTCCTTTATCTGAGCTCGGGACCTGTAATGTAAGGATTATCCCTTACATGGGCGGAGTTATATATGTATATATATATATATATATATATATATATATATATATATATATATATATATATATATATATATATATATATGTGTGTGTGTGTGTGTGTGTGTGTGTGTGTGTGTGTGTGTGTGTGTGTGTTGAGGAGCAACTACAAAGGTAGAGGCAGTGCATAAGAGTGATAAAGCCTTTCTACATATAGACCAAATAAACAAATAAAATAATAATATTTTATGCATAATCATGTGCTTTGGACTTTTATTAAGGATAACTTATATCATAAATTACGTTATGTTATGCATATTAGAAAGGGTTCTTTTCTTTATTTATTGTGTGGATAAAGTACCCTTGAAAGTTAGCACTTGGACCATACAACATAATAGTTGGCGTCCCCGGCACAAAACGGTGTGACAAAAGTTTGCATGCAAATGAGAGAGAACAATCTACCTTTCAAAGTAGTTACCCGCCAATGCAAGTATTAACAGTAATATGCTTCAATTGTTTCACTTTTGTGCTACTGCCTGAGAGACAAACCCTAGCAAGTGAGCCACTTTCTTTGGGGGCGGGCACTATTTTCATCGGTTCTTAGTAAAAAAAAGAAGCTAATTTTGAAACTGAACGGCAAATTTTATTCATATCCATCCTTAGATGTGTCAAGAATTGTATGAAAAGTATCTACATGGTGATCACTGAGCAATGGGCCCACCTGGCTAGGAGTTTGACTCACAACACGAAGGTCATGAGTTCGATAATCCACGGTGCATCTGGCTGGTGATCACAGAGAAATACACACATGGCTAGGAGGTCAACTCACAGCATGAACATCATGAGTTTGATAACCCAGAGTGCATCCGGCCTCCCCATTGTTCTCAAAAGAAAAATGTATCTAGATGGTTGTGTGTTAATCCAAAAGCATTTTGGCTCTTAGCTGTTGTGCGACGTCTAATAGTTTTGAATTAAATAAGTTGTAAATCTTAATTAGTATGTTTCTCTCTCTCTCTCTATAGAATAGTTATACATATTGTCTTTCATCGAATAATTCTGTGCAAATATATGTATATATATATAGATAGATAGATAGAGAGTAGTAATTCTAAATGCATATATCCTTTTGTCCATAATTGTGAGTAAAAACATTAAATGCACATGATGACATACAAAAGTATAATTGTACTTTTACTTTTTAATTTAAATATTCATTACTAATCATGACATTTGAATGATGAAAATAATTATGTACTGAAAAATATTATGCATTTAGAACTACCCATATATATATATATGTGATAGGCACCTAAATGTCATATGATTCTCTTTGAACTGATCTTTTCTTTGGTATCAGGAAGCCTACAACTCTCGCAGCACTAGTTTCTCCGTTCACAAGACTCAAACTTAAGACTTGCTTAAGAGGATGAAGTGCTGAACCACTTGAACCAACCAAGAGTTGGTTGTTCTAATCTCTTATTATCGGGGAGCTGATCTCTTATTTGTCAATTTTATTGATATGCAGGTGTCTTTTGTAATTGAGAAGCTGGGGTTAGGCAGAACACCAGATGCACATTGGACTCCGAGCAGCTAGAATGGGTTTAAATATTTGGTATTTGGTTTGAAGAAGAAGATTATGTGATTAAAATATAGATATGACCAATGAAAAGTAGGGTGATTTTTGGCTTACTTTTCTTAAATAAATGGCATAAAGGACAAGAAGATCTCGTGTTCGAATGTTGTGAATGGAGAAAACTGGCGGTGTGATCGCTTTACCCTCACACTGAGCCCGCCTGGCTCCAAAAGATTAGTCGAGTCGGGGGTCCTTGTGAGTGGTTTAAACAAAAAAGAAATGGTATCTGATTGCTCGATAGCTGATCATGAGGTAAAGGTCTGCCGAACCCCAGTATGTGAATCCATAAGAAAACAAAAGGTCAGCCAAAATTCAACAAGGTTTCCGAACTTTTCGTGATATCGACCCCTCTTGTATGTATTTGATATTTCAGTGTCAAACCTTTCGTCAGTTCGTCTACTTCAATACGAATTAAAGTGAGTCAAACAAAAGGTAGAACAGGGTCACCAGCGATTCATTGGTTAAGCACTTGCTCCCCTTAAGCAAGGTCTTGAGTTCAAATCTTGTGAATGGAGAAAACCAGCATTGAAAGAGTTTTACCCTCTAAATCATTGTCCTCCTCTTTTAGCCTGTTAGCAAACTAACAGTAAAGTAATTAGTGAAAGATAATAATCCCTCTCCAGTTGGTGCGAGTTTTTTGCTTTAGCATCCCCCACCTTCACCTGAAGCACTTTTGGCAAAATGGACCTCCCACATGGTCGGTCTAAACTTCGGTTCTGCCTGGATCTGGATCTTGTTCCTTGAATCCCATAAAGCCCCGAGTCAGGGTTGGCTACTTAAGTATCTTGGATTTGGTTTGGCTTCGCTTGATCGATTTCGTATGTTCAGTTCAAAAGCATTTTGTTAGGATTTTAGGCACATTTTTATACTTTTAATTTATTTGTTTTTAAAAGGCTACAAGAGATGAAATATTCAATATAATACTATTGAAACGTACCACGGAAAATAACATTGTTTTTGTAGTATTTTTGTACGAGTACATCTTTCTTACATAAATTAACGTGGTGCGTACCAACGGGTGGTTGGTTCAAGTGATTTGACACTTATTCTCAAGCGAGGTCTCCAGTTTGAGTCTTGTGAATGGAGAAAACCATTTTTGTTGAGCTTTACCCCATAAAAGGCTAATCCGGGTCAAATCGGATTAGTTGGAGCTTTTGGATGACATTGGTTTTAGAGTAGAAAAAAGAAAGAAAAAAAGAAGAATGAAAAGGCCTTATAGATGGTTTAGAAGAAAATTCAAGTATCCCATCTGACATGTCTATTCATTATTTTTCAGTAATATAAGTATAATTTAAAAATGTGTAAGAGTTTTTAAAAATATACCAATATCTATGTTATTTTACTCTTGTCATGAAAAACAATGGATTAATATGAGTAGACAATGTGTGTCCACTGGACAATATATGTGTGTTAATGAGGTCTCCATTAATGACATTGAGTTTGTTTTCTTAAAGGAATTTTTATTACCTTCAACTAGGTAAAAAGAAATACGTTGAGAATGTTTTATCAAATATTCTGTGCTCCTGTTTTCATCATTTACTTGGTACCAGCGGTCTTAAAGACTTGTCATATCCATGAAAGTTGTTTGCAATCTTGCTAAGAGAAAGCAAAAAAAACACCTTTTAGGAAAGCATTCTTGTGACGTGTTTCAAAAATAGTCGGTGCAGTCTTCGTAACATCTTCAAGCTGAGTCAGTGCGGTCATCGGAAGTAGCAACCGGAAATTGCTAATGATGCACTTAGGACGATAGCCCACCTGGCTGGGCTATCGACTCATGTAAAGGTTGATCAGGAATTCAATTCTCAGGGAGTGCATGCCCGGCTTTGTCCTCCACCATATATAAGTGTTTATTTAATTTATGGTTTGGTAGAACGGTCCATTATAACAGAGACAAACTATCAGTCAAATTCCAGCAAGTGCACCATCTTTTGTAGTTGGACTGGATATGGAGCAGATATAGGTCCACCAATATCCTTACCCTTTTAAAAATTACATACAATTGGATTCGATACGGGTTCCAGGGATCACATATATCCAACCAGAACCAGAACCAGAACCGAACCTTCTCTGGCACTAAGTGCGATGGAGGAACCTTACTTGTCAATGTTTTCATTCTTATGTCATATTATTATTTGTCTCCAAAAAAGAGCTCATGTTTTATTGTGTCCTTGCAAGACCTTTTTGTGCTTTCTTCCTTTGAGTGCAATTGCACAACGAGAAATGTTTTATTGATTTATTACTATTACATATCCTCTTTCTTTTTGTATTTACTACCCAAATGTCAAAGATCATGCTCTAGATGTGCTTGAGAAAAACAAACACACATATTATATATATATATATATAGTTAGTGCGTGTGGTAATGAGGTTCCCTTGAATGATATCCTTCAAACTTTGATCATTTAATAAAGAGAGATGAAGAGTTCAAATTAATTCATCAAAAGGTAGAAGGTAAGCTTTTAATAGGTATACTTTTCTAATTTACATGGTTTTACTTTGGAAAAGTGCAAAGTATTTCTTCTACTATTTTAATCTGAACTAGCTACTAGCTTCCTTTATTGAATGGTTAAAATTTGAGAAGATGACATATATATATGTCTCTATGCTATATATATAGTTATATATATATATAGAGAGAGAGAGGAGGGGGAGAGAGAAGGTCCAGAAGAAAAGCTACTTAAGAACCAAGCTAATACTATTATGCTCAATGTGGACTGTTTTTGAATTTTCTATACCAATTATTGAACCGAGCCAAGAGCCTGACAGATGAAGGACCTCCCCTCCCTGCAACTCTAGCAAGAGACCTAGTACGTACTCATTCAATTACCAATATCTAGAATATTTCTATACTTCCGTTGCCTGATTCTAGATTTATAGGACAAAGTCTCATGTCTGTTTCCTCGCATAAGATAAGTCCCTTTTTTCCATATATTTGACTGCCTTCAAATACTACCAAGTACACATGAAAACGTCATTTGCATGCAGTCAGTAAATGTTCTTCCAATTCACCCTCAATATCAGTAACAAAGATACGAATGATATGTACAAGTCACAAGAAGGCCTAATCTTACTGTAGCAGCTTGTCTCGTTTTGCTTGTGATCATATGAACAATTGGAAATAAGAGTAGGGGTGTTCACTGTTTGGTTTGGTTGGATTCTAGTCTCATCCTCGAACAAAACCACTAGTCTCGATTATCAATTTTTAGAAAACCAAACCAAGCCGTGCTATGACCAGAATCTAACCAAACTGAACCGCCGGTTCTACTTATCTAGAGGTTTAGCTAAATACAATATACAATGTATTATCCATCGGATTATTTGAATCTACCATCCACATTTAATATGTATGTGAGGTTATAAAACTCATATATATATATATAAACTTACAAAATTGTCATGTTTAATATTTATATCCATATAAGCATATAAACTTTCCCATTTTATATGTATATAAGGTTATAAAACTATACAGATTTACATCTACATGTATATAAACTTTATACACATATATATAATGGTCTCATTTAGTTTGGTTCTGATGGTTCCGTTTCACTACTTTTTTTCGGTTAAAACTGAACTGAACCAAACCACCAGACTGGCGGTTCCATTAACACCCCTATGACCACCTCTCCAATTATAATCCTCCTTTAGTGCATTTCTTTCATTTTTATCTGTTTACCAATTTTTTCTCTAATAACCTTACTTACTCGTCACAGATTGGCTCTGACACAAGGTCAGGACTTCAATAACCAAGGATGCATCTGGTTTGCCTAACCCAGATTCCTTTAAAAAAATAAAAAATAAATGGAAAACGTGGTATACAGCTTTTAATGTACAAAATAGTTGGCTGTGACAAAAGGTCAGGACTTCAATACCCAAGGGTGCATCTGGTCTGCCCAACCCATCTTCCCTTAAAAAATAAATAGAAAATCTGGTATGTAGCTTTTAATGTATAAAATAGTGCCTCATAAACGGCGATCTTTATAAAACTTCAATATCCCTTTCTATTCTGTTCACAGAATTTTACTGTGCAGGTCTTTCTAATGCTATTCATGATCACATGACATATGAGACAAATCGACATGAGTTGTATTATTAAAGGCCCCCCACAGAGGAAGAACATTCCAACATGGAAAAGGGAGAAAGCATTGTACTCTCGTGATATAGGTGGTGAGTTTTTATCTTATTCTCCTAGGTAGGTGTGTCAGTCAGTTGGGTTGGATTCGTACCAGAATGGATCCTAATTCCCGATGCGATTAGACAGTAAGTAAACTAGGACCAATGGGTTAAGACTCCGTGTTCGATATTTCATATGAATCCGACTCCGTCATTAATTAAAATATAGTTATGTTGTTGTTTACATGTTTATGTGTAAATCACAACTAGCTAGGGTTGTAAGAGAAGAATTTGAGTCTAGGCAAGCTCGATTCAGATTGTATAAGAGATACTCAGCTTGAAACCTAGCTCAAGCTTGAACAAGCTACAATGTTTAGGCTTGAGTTCAACTTAAGGTCTCTTTCTCCAAGAAAATTTATTTCAAATAGAATGGAGACAACAGCAGATCCTGCACATAATCTGGTAGCCCTAATGGATTTGAAAGTGGATGATACAAATCTTCACCAGACCTAGGTCCAATTACTAATTGATCTTTTATAAAAGATAATACATATTGGCACTACCACTCCTATATGAAAGTATACTTGGGCGTGGGTCGAAATCACAAACAAGATCCAACCCATTCAAGTCATCTGCATCGAAGACCAATTGGATCCATGTATGTTAAGACATTGATGGATATCCGAATTAGAACTCAATCTGCAAGAAGTGGCACAAGCTGAGCCATATTCATGAGTCTCTATGACAGCTGAATGAACACAGTATTCGCAGCTCCAGAGTCTCCAGGCTAGAGGCTTGATTTCTACAGTGCATGATATTTTTGATGAGATCTGGACCGTCCATAACTGGGTCAAGCTGCACAACATGGTCAGATGGCACGTGTCAAGTGGATATTGGTATGCACACAACCAATCAAATTATATGGCATCGCACCGGACCCACGTCAACAGAAAACTCTGCTTGAGGTGGGAGTTTCGGACCCGACCCGATAAGCCAATGGAAGCTGGGTTTGGCTCGTAGATTAGGTACCCTAGGTCAGGCCTGGATCTACTCAACGGGTTGTGGCTGACCCTGAGAAGATCTCCGTCCGAGCTAAATATTCTACAGACATGCATAGGGTTCTATGCAGGTAGGATGGCATCAGCTGAACCCGATAAGGCCGGCTCTGGGTTTTGAGAGAAGGCCTGATAGCCACTGCTTGGCTCAGGGTCAGTGTGGTTTTGATCTGAACCCAAAGTGCCCCAAACTGAAACCGACCTGTTATCCAAATTTGCCAACCTAAAACAAGCCAAGTGAACCAAACTCGCCCTGTTTGTGGCTCGTCAGCTGCGAGCTTGATGAGCCAAACACAAGCTTGTTCGTTGACTTTATATGACACGGTTTTCAAACTGCTAACGTTAAATTCCATTTAAGTTAAGAATGAGCTTTTTAACGCAATCTTCCTAGAAAAAGTAAAGCTCTTGAACTAATAAATTTCACCCATCTCACTAATTGGAGTATTTATATGCACTCAACTTCATGAGCTTATACAATCCGAGCCTAGATGAGTCCAACCTGTTCACAGCTTGCTTGGTAAGCTGTGTGGGCCGAACCCAGTTAGGCTCGCCATCCCTGCTTCAGAGACTGGACCCAGACAGTGTTTTTAAAGCATAAGACCTGTGAAACACATGATAGAAAGTATAGTTTAACAGTGAACTCTGCCAATTACATGGTGGCATTCCTTTGGCCCCACATTAGCAGAAACTCTGGCACTTAATTGTTTGTATATAACACATACTATGAGTTGAAATCAGGTAACATAAACCTGAGTGAGCCGATCAGGCTGTGATTGTGGCTCCTCTTATCTGTCGGAGCAGCGGAGTTCATATAAAAAACAAACTGCGAGCTAAATAAGCCAAAGACAAGCTTGCACATTAATCTTATAAAACTTCAATTTCAAAATAAGTTGCAAATTGAAAACATTAAGTTCCAAATTATTTAAATTAAGAATTAGTTTTTTAATGCAATCTCTGTTGTAAAAAGAGAACTCTTGAACTAATAAGGTTTACCAATCTAACTAATTGCCTTATGTTTTCACATGTGCATACTTACACACACATGCCTGTATATACACTCACAAGCAACAACTGCACAGGTCTATACGAGCTGAGCCAGACCCGAGCTTGTCTCGTAAGATTTCCAGGCCGAGACAAATCATAAGCAGCTCATCTCATTTGGCAGATTAGTTAGACATGGTCAGTTTCGAGTAAACCAGGACCAACGGTTCAAAACTACTGGTTTTGGGTAGCTAAGAACCATGAAAAATGACCGGCATTTCTAGTTATGGTTACAATTATAAAGGTAGGCAAAATTTACAAAAGTAACTTATAAATGGCACCAAAATCAGCTAGCAGTTCCGGTTCCATAAAAAGGAGGAACCATAATTGAACCAGGGAAAACCCAAGTTCCTTTACCATTTCGGGTCCCTTTACCTGTTATCGTTACAGTTGGTTTCAGGACGGTTCTCGTTCAAACCGAAGCAGGTCTCGAACTAGCCATGTCCAGCTCTAGGTAAGATTCACTGGATCCGTGCGGGCAGTGTTTTCAAAGCCTAAGCTTGTGGAACACCAATACTTCATCGTCGATTATATTAAGAAAAAAAAAATCTACGGTGAGAGCAGCAATATGCGTGGTCTATATCATAATGATTACGCATTGCAGTCCATGCAGGCATTTCCTGGCTTTCTTAGTTTTACTCACAGAAAGAAGATTAAAAGCATTTATTTCGCGCTTAGCTCAACAGATAATTTACCATTTTTGAGTCAGAGAGAGACGTCCTTCTCTTCAACTGACTTTCAGGCTGAAGCAGCTTTGTAACACAGTGGGCCACCAAATTCGACACCAAAATTTTGGTGTTTTTTGTCTGCATCAGTCACGGGCAAGCTTTATGTTCCTTAAATCCGTCTACCTCTTTTCTCTGTAAGTTATACTCCTATAAACCAACAACCAAAATCCAACCAAACAATTCTTCCAATGGCATCCTATACTTCATCTGCTTCGTCTTCCTTTTCTGCTGGTAATGGCCTTCAAAGATTTGATTTAGAGTCATTAAAGGCATTGATAATCCTCGTCGACGACCACATGTCTCAGTTCCTCATGCAGCCGGAGCAACGCAAATCTCTGAAACTCCAATGTGCATCTAAACTCCAAGTCAGAAAGCAGAAAGATTTCTTCGAATTCGCCGATCACTCGGTCGTATCCAATCTCTACTGGGGAATAGAGAAAATCGAATCAGCAGTCAAGCTCATGAGGCTCTCAGAATCAAGAATTATTTGCTTGCAGAAAGCAGAGGAAATGTTACAAATACCTGCTCTGCTGGATGAGCATGGAAGAACAGGGGCCGTCGCGAATCAGTATATTGTTGCATGCGCTTATTTCTATCTCTCTCTGATTTGGAAACTCAGAAGTGAGGAGCTACAGATGACTGCTCACTTCCTTCAAGCAGTGCTGGTATCGCCCCATGACATTCGCAAAGAATTCGCGCCGAGTCTATGGAACCAGATCTTTGTGTACCACAGTCCTACTGGAGAGAACTTGTGTGATCTGCGGAAGAGTACGGAGCTCCGGTTGCTCGATGAGTATGGTGAGGGTGCAGTTGATGGAGCAGCAAGACGGCAGGCACGCAGATACAAAGACTGGCTGATGTATTACCAAGTAGTGTTCCATGGAGAAAGCACTTCTTGGCAGCTGCTTACCTGTAATGAAGTGCAAGACTTCCGGTATGTCGACTGTTTTTACTCAGGAACGGGTATTACTTGATTCGTGTTTGGGTTGGGGAAAACCCGAATATTTTTGACCGGTTGCACGGCGGGTGTAGGATAAGAAGTGATATACATATATTATCATTTTCAAAATTTCAACTACTTAACATTAAGCTTTTCCATTGTTCAGATGAAATTTACAAATGATTGGATTTTAATTTAAAATATGTTTAATATTATTTTTCGCCCAGTTACCCTCAAGAAGAAAGACACAGGTATCGGCTTATGCCCGCCCGGATACCCTCGACCCAGAAGAAAGACATGCAGTTAACGGGGCACAAAATTGAGGTTCAGATATGAGGCTATTATAGGGTGCATGCCTTTATAACCAAAAAATTATATATGTACAACCCTCCAATTTCTCTCCTGCCATGCGCAAATGTATGCTGATTAAAAGTTTCACAAGTAATAAATACAATTATTTCTTGTTTATAGGTTCCTGGATACGGGTACAGAACATTTGGATATGGGTCAGCATGCTGAGAAAGAAAAGGATCCACAAGAGGTGAATTTCTATTTCGTCTATAAAATATGGATCAAGTTAACAACCAAGTTAAGGTTTCTGATGCATCATTTGGCGAACTAATATCAAGTTTCCAGTCATAAAGTTGCATCCGACTTCTTTTGCAGGGAAAGTCATTCTAATGGGATCTGGTCCATTTTGTCAGATCCATTTGAATCCAGGTTCGAATTGGAACAGGGTCTAGACGTATTTCTCTTAGATCAAAATTTATAGTGGAACAATAACTGGATTGGGTCCACAGTGTCAGATGCAAATCAGATTACGCCAGAAATACGACATAAATGATAAATGTCATTCTCGTGAACATCATCGAGGAAAATAAAATGATATTTTCTAACATAAAATTTTTAACAGGGATATGTTGGTAAATAGAAGCAATAAAGTATAAGAAAACATGCATAAAGCTATGTCTGAAAATATATAGATAATACATTATCTCAGAAAAATGTACGTGACGGAGATTCAATACATTAAGTGAAACGTTTTTCCAGATATGAGATATTTTCAAAATGCCACATTTTCAGTATGAAGAAACAGACATCGAGAAAGTATCAGGTTAAAATCACAATGATATCAATATTCAACAATTTCGTTACTAAGATGGCAGAGAAAACCTCATAATATAACAGCAAAGGATAAGATGATGGAGAAGAATTGATTCATTAACCTGAACGCTTATGGAACCCAATATTTGACAAGCTATATTATGAAACCTCACATTTGTCAGCATGAAAATGACTTCAGTAATCTCCTTTCTTCTTTGTTACTCGCTTATGTTCTTTGTATAAATATACTACACGCTGCCATGACCAACGAAGTGCTAGCTTGAGAGTTCCAGAATTTAGAATGTGTCAGACAAATTTAAGCAACGGAATTCTGATAATAACCCATAAAAGTTATTCATTGATGTCACAAAATTGAAGATCCAAGCATCCTAGTCGAACTCCCTTTCAGTAATTGCTTCCTGCAAAAACGAAGTAATGGACTAACATCTCATGCAAGATTTTAGTATCCTTAACATGCTAGCTTTGAATAAAAATGCATACGTATCCTTGTCTACAAGAGTTCTGTACTCTAAGTTTGTTTAAGAATGGACTGGTATGCGTGGGATCGACAACTCTTTTGATGCAGTAAGGGGAAACAATATGCTCATGCATGCAAAAACTTGATAGGCTCTCAGATATAGATGGCAAACCTCTGAATTTCCACAAATGAGGTTTTGCGAGTTGAATAATACGTCTGAGAATTTGGAATAAATTCTTTATGGTTATCTAAAAAGAATGCCTATGCAGTTCTCGATGGAAGCTGAAACATTTGTTTTATCAACTATGCCAAATCCGTCTCTGATGCATACGATCTCAAACTAATAAAGATTTAAAGGAGGTATAAAGGCCTTCATACTGACAGACCTCCTTTCTGCCAGGCAAAGATCTACGCAATTGAAAATGCAATAGCTATCCCATTAGCCAAAGCTACAAGTCTTGGAACAAAAGACCCTGATGGTTATCTTCACACAAGTGTCTTTGACAGGTAATAATATTCATACTCTTAAATGAAAAACTTACTATGCAATTATCAAAATTATTCAGGAAGAGCCAAGAAACTACCTTTGACTGACTGATACTGTTAACATGCAGAAGGTTGCTAAGTCATAATCTGGTTCCACTATTCAATTACACAGAGAAATGCCCATTTGGATCTAGAAAATGTGCAGAGCAGGAACTCAATGGAATCAACGAATTGCATAATTCTGGCAGATCATACAGCTCTTTCAGTGACTTGAACTTTTCCGACTTGGAGCTCAGTAGTGCCGAGATAGAATATTTGTACAACTTGACTGAAAATGTGACCAATATCTTTCCAAGAAATATTTCAACTCCACCAGGAAGCAAAAGGAAAACCAGTTTACATGGCAGAAGTTTGAATGAAAACGTGAAATTCTCAAGCCACTGCTCACGCAGGATGTCTGACTACAAACTTTACACATTTGACCATGGAACAAGATCTCCTTGGGAAAAACTAGATTTTGCAGAGGAACGAAAGGTACGACAAGTTCTAAGTTTTCAACCCAAGGGTGACATATGCATGGAAATACAAGAGAGATTTGAAACTGCAGTGTCTGCATTATGTTCCTCGAAGGAGCTAGGGAATAGTGAGAATGCCATCTTAGAAGTTTCAACTATCTGGGGAAAACTAGAAAATGAAATCCTCGAAAGGTGTGTAATCCTGCATGAAGCAGTGCTTCGCCCATTGGTGCGTCTTCTTCTGACATCTAAAGTTGAAGAGGTTATAAGGGCATGCATATCTATACTCTCTTTTTTTATCTTGAAAGATGGTTCCACACTAAACTACATCAAGAAGAAAAACATTGATATGTTGGTGCTGACCAATGCTTTAAACAGAAAGATTTATGAGGCTGCTATATTAATTTATCTGCTATGCCCAACTCTGGAAGAGATCAAATCTCTAGAAATTTTGCCAGGACTAGTGGAGGCCATATGCAGTGCTGACCTTTATAATAAGGGACCTATCTCCATTCCCCTAAATCCAGCAGTGGCGGCATTATTGATGATTGAGAGACTCGTAACTGAATTTGATGATGCAACTAATAACATTAATCTAACAGCAACATTGTCTCTAAGGATTCTTCCAGGACTTGTCAATCTCATCAGTTCTACAAATCTTGGTGAAAGGGTTTCATTAGCAACCATTTTGGTGAAGTGTATGAAATCTGATGGAAGCTGTAGAAATTTCTTGGCACAAGTTACCCCCTTGGCTCCATTCATTCGGCTTCTTCAGATCAAAGAAGAACATGCAAGATGTGCAGTACTTGAATTCTTGTATGAAATTCTCCGTTTACCCCGGTATGTAGGCTAAAAAATTGCACTCCTGTTAGTTAAATAGTATATAATCATACTGGAACATACATCCAAGAATATCATGAAATGTTGTAAACATATCTTGTACTGTATTCCTCAATACCTGAGACACGCTGTTAGTCTTATACCTTATGATATGTAATAGAGACCCTCATTCTCATAGTAAAACAGAACAAAGAGAACGAATTACATTTCTAATTGCTCCTGGAACACGACAGGGAAATGGTCCTCCAAGCATAGACTTGCATATAAACAAAAAATAAGATTTTAGAGAGAAGCTGAGAATTTTGCCTTAGTATGCAAAATGACTGAGAACTGAATTTGGTCATTCTTATTACTGTTGTAGAGAATTTTATCTTTTGGATCTGGCATTCCAAGAATCATATGTGGTCAACTTACTTGGTGGTAAGCAAATCGTGAGCCGGTAGAAACTAGTGCTAAATACAATGAAAACCTCAGACGGCAGCAGTAAAAAGGATAGACGAAAGCAGTGAACATGTACCATATGTTATATTAGGTCCATGTGATAACAAATGGAGCCCGAAAGTGGTTTACTGCCTGAACTGAATACTGATTTGTTCTCCATATTGTCTGAAGAGCCTGCACGAAATGCAGAACAACAAAGGCATGACATTTTCTTCAATATGGTTCATCAAATTCTTTGAGAAAATATATTTCATGTCAAAACTCTGGAAATGAGCCAAAAGCCAGGACCATATAAAATGCAACCTCTCCATCATGAAAACACTAGGAAGACTAATGCAAAGAAATAAAAGCAGTTACATTAGACTGGAACAACCATCAGTTGTACAGCTAGAACGAGGACCAGAACAGGGATCCAAATCACCTCCATAATACTATAAATAAATAGGGGATGGTTTTGGATGCAATTTTGTCTAGTTATAGATTTCCAAGACATTAAAAGAGTAGCAGAACATGCTTGTGTGCTAGTAACTTGTCATTTCTGCAAGTTAGAGACACGATCGAAGGGCATATCATGGTTGGCCACTTCAGTATCTAACAGCAATGCATATGTTAAAGTGTTAAAGGATCATTTACTTGTAGTTCTTTAGTCCTACTGGGTAATAACATCAATCCTGTTGCTTTGGTCTCTGTTACACTAAAACGTATTAGATATAGCATGTATGTTTTCCTCAGAACCACAAAGACCAGAATCACAACCTCAGTGATCAAGAATATGTGAATTTCATATTTCTCCATATTCAAGATCCTATTTTCCTTTCAGATTGCCTTTATTTAGGTTTATTGTTTTCTGATTCCCTTTGTAGCAGTATTCTTCGGTTCAATGCAGGATGAAACCTCACAAGAGGACAAGAATCACATCAAGTTGATCTACAAGATTTACTTTTCAAAGTTGATTGTTTTACTGTCACTTTGCTATCTCGTGACATAATTCTGTTCCATTTATCCACCAAGTGGTTTCCGCTGACAAAGTTGTTCTCATTAAATGCATCAATTTACGTAAGCACCTTCATGAAGTGTGTCCGTACTTTTAAATAGGTCACTTATTTTTACACATAACTATGTCAATTTATGAAGAAAGGTCGATGGTATTTATCTTAGGATGGTGGTCAAATGAGTTTGATATAGTGTTCATCTACACATCAGGTCGGCAGCCACAGGTCTATTGCGTCAAATACGACAGGAAGGTCATGCCAACACTATGCACACATTGGTAGCGTGCATCCAACAAGTACAACTTGAGCACCAACTTTTTGCAGCAAGTTTGTTGATTGAGCTAGACATTATGGTAATCTCTCTCCCTCTCTCTGTGTATGTATATATATATGTGTTATATATATATATATATATATATATATATATAGAAAAGAATAAGCTTGATTCAGATAAATGGCACATAAAACAAGGTCGAAATGTGTTTCACTGCCTATGCTTTTGGAAAGGATTATCACAATATAACGCCTCTTCCCTAACAAGAGCTTTTCACATTTGATGGAACTATAGCATAAATATTACTGATGCTGCAGCATGACAGAAACTTACTATATTTTAAACTCCTTAATATTTTCTAATTCTTTACTAGCAAGCCAATAAATATCTGCCAGTACTAGTGTTAAGCTTAATTTAATGTATCTATAGGAAGAGTCAGTTGGGAAGAGCATTTTCAGAGACGAAGCCATAGAAGTTCTCTTGAGATCAGTTTCATGTGATCAAAACACCAAAACACAGATGCTAGCTTCTTCTATACTAGCAAATTTAGGAGGGAACTACACTGTGACCGGAGAACCATTGACTATAGCATGGTTGATCAAGAAAGCAGGCTTGCGCTCCTCTACGCATAGGAGCATGATAAAAGACGTGGACATTTCAGACCAAAGCTTGCAGGTGCGTCACTCTTAGTTTAGTCATGATTATAGTCAATGAAACATTTATATTTGTTGAGTATTAAATAGGAAGGAGACGAGAAAGTAAATCTGCTTTTATTCTTCACTAGGCATTGTTGTTGTTTTTTAATGCTGTAGGAACTTGACTCCGAAAGTTGGTGCCGGAAGATATCAAGGAGCATTATTCTCATGGGAAGTCCAGTCTTTAATGCACTAGGAAAGGGGCTTCAAAGTAAGACACTAAAAGTCTCAAGAGATTGCCTAATAGCTGTCGCAAGGATGGGTTATGAATTCGCATCACTGGGGAGTTCTCTACAAGATTCTGCTTCTGATGTTTTATTAAATGGAATAGTACGTTTCCTACATCCTGGAAACGAACTAGAGGAAAGGCTTCTTGCAACCCTCTTCCTTTTCAACTATGCTTCTAGCTACGGTACTTTTGAGAAACTCTAATGCATTTCATTGGCAATGTCTCCTGCAGGAACATCACCTAAAATTTGAAATTTTCTCTGCAGGAATGCAAAAAATTTTAAGTTATTCTGAACAAATGCAAGGGTCACTAAGACGGCTATCGAATGTAACCTGGGTAGCAGAGGAATTGGTGAAAGCCATAGATTATTCCATACCATCAGATTCAGATAAAGTGTGCCATACTATTTTCCTTACCACTAAACAAAGGCATAAACTATTAGGTTTTTCAAATTTAAAGCAGTGTCTTACGTGAAAGCATCATGCCCTTGTACGGATCCTCTTTTTCTACGTTTCAGATTCATCAGTGGGGTTGGACACTAAATTATTACCTAGTTTAAAAGTTCTCAGTACACTTTTAGGCCGTTTACAAACCTTTTATTATACTTATGCGGTGTCATATACATTCTGCAATCTTTTAGGAGTATTAGCCTATTAGGTGCTCCTTGCTTCATATAAATGCAATGATTTGCAAAATGAACTGTGTCTTGAGCCAGATTCTCTTGACCTGCTAATTATACTGTTGTAAAGCAGAGGATTGCATGGGCTCACAAACAAATGCTAGAGCTTGGACACAAAAGCAACGGAGCAGTACATGCACTTGTATATTACAAGGGACAACTTTGCAGTGGACATTCGGATGGCACAATTAAGGTAGCAATATCACAATGAACTTGATAAATATTTGAATAAGGAATCCCCACCTTTTCCCAATCTAGAGTAGAAGTTACACCAGCAGATTTTGCGTATTTGCAGTACTAAATAAAGTCATTTTTATACCTAATTGCTTTTGCTTGCTGTGCTTAAAACTGGCATTATGGTGGGAACTCAAGGTGTGGGATATCAAGGGAAGATCAGCTAAACTTATTCATGAGAAGATCAAGGAGCACAGAAGAACGGTAACATGTTTCACTCTCTCTGAACCAGGTGATAGCCTCTTAAGTGGTTCTGCAGACAAAACCATCAGGGTAGTTAACTGGATCTTCCCACTCTCATAATGGTTCAATTAATTGTAAGAGTCCGGAGATATTCTTTTCCCCAACGAAAAATGTGAATAAATTAGTTCTTCTTCAGGTTTGGCAGATGGTGAAACATAAGTTGGAGTGCCTGGCTGTTGTAGACTTGAAGGAACCAATCCATAGAATAGCTGCACATGATCGGCACTTTTATGCCATTACAAAAAGCCGTGGTCTCAAAGTAAGGCACAAGATCCCTCTTGCAAGAGTTAAAGTCGTCGTGATGTTTCTGATATCCCAACAAATGCTAACTCTACATAATAATAATAATAATAATAATAATAATAATAATAATATATGATAAATAATCATCCAAAACGAGCAATTGAGCACTGAAACCCCCATAGGGACACGCTCAAAAACTTATGTACCTAACTTTTGATTAGTTTTTCAGGTCTGTGATGCATCAGGCACTGTCAAGGTTATCTGCAAAAGCAAATACTTGCAGTCACTTTTTGTGGAACAAGGCAAGATTTACCTAGGCTGCAAGGATTCAAGTATTCAGGTCAATCTTCTCGTTTTTTCTCCTTGGTCCTGCTGCCTTTAATCATCCAGCGGTCGCTGGGCATGATAAAGTATTATTTAGTCTTTTAACTCAACGCCGATGTAGAGATTGATAATCCTCCATACAAAAGTAAATTGCAAAGTGATATCTGACACGCCTAACGTACAGATGAAATGTTATATCTTTTACCTATACAACTAAACAGTACCATGTGATATAGACTTTCGAAATGATATTCAACATACAAGTACATATCTGCATTATTTATTAACATGCTTTTATATTAAAACCTAGTAGTAACAGGAGACCACCTGAAAAACTAGAACGATCTTCATTTCTCTCTATGCACACAAAAACAAGGGAGAGAGGCAGACAGACAGTGCCACTCGATGACCGAATTCAATCCAATCAACAGCTACCACGTAGGAGAAAGAAGATGCCCATAGGTGCACTAGATTGAATGGTAACTTTTGCATTTAGCATGTCACCTGTATGATCCATGTTGTTCAAACGGTATTACTATCTGCAGTCAAAGCTGCATTTCATTTTCCTTAAATCGAAACCAACCCAATGAATCAACTATGAGGTAATCACCGAACTACCAAATAGTTGTTCATTATGAGGCAGCTATGGAAATGCCTGCCACGAACTATTACATCATAAATAAGACCATATTCACGCTTCCTCTTGATTAGAACCAGGGTGTCTGTCTCCTTATCGTTAATTCTATTTCTTACAAAGATAAGAGTAATAGCTTTCCTCCATGGCTGTTTCTTGAGACGGTTTAAACTATTCCCAAGAAACAGTTAAAATGTGACCCAGTAATTAGTTCTCAACAACATGGGATGCTAGTACAATAAAAGGGTGCTAGGGTATTGGGCTTAAATTAGAAGTGCACAGTTCATTTTAATGTGCTCGCAACGTACTTCTCATGGTGACAACGACAAATTTAACAGACAACGCATCAATGGGAGTAATTTGTGATGAAGTACCACAATATCTAAAAGGTTGCAAATGTGTGTCAACATGATTCTGCGTATGTGTAGCCTAAAGACTAACAGAACTCAGATACAAACAAACACTGCTCAGGAAGTGGATATAATGACTGATCAGAGACGTGAAATTGAAAGGCCAGCAAAGAGCTGGTGGATGAAAAGCAAATCCATCAATTCCCTTCTTGTCTACAGAGATGGCATATACAGTGCAGGTGCTGCTGTGAAAGGTTCAAACGTCAAGGTATGTTTATTTATGAAATGCCATATTTCCAGGACAATATTTCTCCAAATTTAATACATAATGATACAGATAAGGAAAAGGCAGAGTGGGTGCCTTCTGACAGTGGCAACAGCAAGCAAATCATCCGTGCGAACTATGGCAGTGGTGGAGGACTTCATGTACTTGACTTGCAAATCCTCTCCGAGCATCCTTCAAGTGTGTCCTTTTTTCCATTCAAATCTGTCTCAAAACATTCTTTCTTTGATATTATGTTTTCAAAAGGCATGCTTTATTAATATTCACAAATGTGAGATTCGCCTGAACTTTCTAAGCAGGTATGGCTAAGGGAAAAGCAACAAAAGGTAACGACTTTTTCGGCTGGAAGCAGGATAACAAGCCTCTTGGTTGCCAATGACATTGTCTTCTGTGGAACTGACACTGGCATAGTCAAGGTCACTTGTAGCCTTCTTGTCAATTTCATAAAACTGCAAAAAATGTTCATTCATGTCAAACTATCTATAACAGGCTTCGTTTTCCATTCTGTGACAGGCGTGGATCCCATTATAGCAAGAACCAGTGTTGCACATCTATGTACAATCACCAACGAAACAGTCATACTTCACCATAAGCATTGGACTAAAAGGAAGTTCTCTGATTTGATTAGCTGGGCATAAAGCAACAAATATTTGTAAGCTACAAGGGCTTAATCAAAAAGAATAATAACACCTTTGCCGATGGGTATGAAGACTGAGCCAGTCAAGATAAAGATTGTAATCTCGGGCATTATCAAAGCAAGTGCTACCACATTATTCAGAAAGCAGAAACCCCAGTCCAGATACTCAAATGGAAATGTACCATATGGGCTTGATTTGTCTTCTCCTAGGGAGAACAGAGAAAACATTAGATGTTTCCATCGTTTGTACATAATAATAAAATTTACTGTGATGGTATATTGTGATTTCAGCTCCTGACACGAAATATGAACCTGTTCCTTCATTTTCGCAAGCACCGAAACAAACATTTATCTTGGAATCATTATCATTCCTTTATATATAAAAATCACAAGAAAAGTTAGCATTTCTACATGAAATTGATAGTGGACACATGGTCGGATTAAAAAGAATGAATCCTTTACCTAAAAGGTCGAAGAAAGAAACACATGACGTTCCCATGTGTTCCTTGTTTTTGATATTCCGTGTACTATGCAAATAAGAAATCTTCTGTTTTCAACGAAAATGACAATCTACGTGGCATTGGCATGACTCCACTAGAAGATGTTTGCAAGTGCGAGGCATGTCAGTGAACGTCAACCTCCATTTTTTACATTCCCTGTGTTTTGGACTGTTTTGTCTCAAAATGACATGAATCCCCAAACACATCGATCTTCTTAGTCCCAATATTTGATGCTATGCTCAACCACGATCTTCTTAGTCCCAACATTCGATGCTATGCTCAACCTGTGGATATTCGGCCTCATTATTGGTCAAAGTTGGTTCTAAAACCATGGTAAGCATTCCGATTTTTCTTTAGATAATCTACATGTCAATCCCCACACCTTTGCTACATTTCAACTCATCAAGCATCATCTTCGAAGGATGCTCGCCCATCATACCCCAACTATGTCTAGCAAATCAATAACCTCGACACAAGGGTGGTGGGCTAGAAAATCGGCTACTTCTCCTTTAACCACTCTAAATGGTAAGTATTCCAAGTCAAAAGAACATAACTTTATGGCTCATTTGACTAGTGTTTAATGCAGGGCAAGGAAGCTAAGGATGTATCTCATTAGGTTGATTTCGTAGAAACTTTGATAATAATTAATGTTCAGGCTTCATACAAGCATGATATAAGGTCAAGCAAAATTGTTTTAATGTAGAATACTGAGATTCAATGTATGACAAAAGTCTATAGATATAAGATAGCATGCTCGGTACTATGAACATCTTATACTAACATGTCCTTGACCGAGTCATCCAATGCATCTATATATAATTTTAAAGGTTTTCCAAAAGCAGTAGCTATAAGAACTGGAGGACTCTCTAAGTATTCTCTAAGTATTCTTGAAGCTTTTGAAGGCCAACTGTTGCTTGGGTCCTCATATGAACTCCTCGGTATCCTTCAACTTGACTATAAAGTGAAAGGTGTCATTCTTGCGATATCAGAAATAAAGAGTCATAAGTAGCTCACATGCCCATCTTTTTTACTCTTGGACAACCTTACTTCGATAATGACTTTGGCTTTACTTGCATTGACTTCTATTCCTCTATTATGTACTAAAAAACTAAGAAAATGCATTGCAGCCACAACAAAATAACACTTGTTACGATTCATTTTCAAATTATGCCTTCTCATGCGTTGAAAGGCTTGCTCAAGATCGAGTGCTCACTTTACTATTTCATCATCAATGTACACCTCCACACTTTTACCAATCAGATCATGAAATATATAGTTCATTACTCTCTTATATGAATCACATGCATTATCAAGAACAAATGACATTATGATTTATTCACAAATGCCCAATGCTCCTGGACATTGGAATGTCGTTTTATGTGCATCCTCAAGGTTAACTTAAATATGGTTATATCAGAAGACATTGTCCATGAAGGTTAGGATTTGATGTGCGACAATTGCATTGATCAATATATCGGTCATAGGCATCACATATTGATCATTTGGGGTAGCTGGTTGAGGTCTCTATAGTTTATACAAACCCTAACTTTTTCCTTCTTATCAACAACTTTTTCCTTCTTATCAATGACCAAAAAAATATTGGACAACCAATCACTATAGTGGGTTGTCCGAGTAAACTCTATTGGACAACCAATCACTATAGTGGGTTGTCCGAGTAAACTCTGTATCGAGAAGCCACTAATTCTCTTTTCAATAGCCAGCAACATTTCTGGATTAGATCTCCTTGCCAGTTGCCTTTGGGGTTTCTCTTTTGGTTTAAAGAAAAAACTGAATTCCACCAAATCCTAAGATCAACTGAGCATTTCGTGGTATTTCCAAATGATCAATGTTTATATCATTATAACAAATCGAGTACACAAAGTTGTTTTTCTTCAAGCAAGATAGCACTCACATTCATCAACCTCAAAATCTCACTAGCTCCCAAATCAACCTCTGCTAGAGAGTCATTAGGGATGAAATTCTGGTCCTCTCTTTGATTTGAGAAGTTGAATTCTGCTACTCCCTCCTTTGGAGATAATATAAGCCATCTGCCTATGGGGTTTCTCCTTTGGTTTAAGGAGAATATTGGATTCCATCGAATCCCGAGATCAATTGAGATTTTCATGTATTCCCAAGTGAATAATCTTTATATTGTTGTAACAACTCGAGTAAACGAAGTCATTTTTCTTCAAGCAAGATAGCACTTACATTCATCAGCCTCAAAATCTCATTAGTTCCCAAATCAACCTCTATTAAGGGGTCAATAGGGATAAAATTTGGTCCCTCTTTGATTTGGAAGTTGAATTTTGCCCCACCTCCTTTAGGGATAATATAAGCCGAGTGGGGACTTACTCTCCTCGCTTCCAAGCAAAATTGGATTACTCCTTCTAACCCTTTTCATGACACAAAACCCCCAAGTAGTTCAAGGTAGCTATTAACCACTCCAAGGTGTTCAACCATGGCTGAGCTTTGGCACATGCGATACTTCAGTTTGATTGAATGTGAATCCTTTGAGGGTCGGTTGACATAGTTTCACACATTTTAGGTCCTCTAGTACGATGATTTGACTCACCCAAGGTGAGTAGAAGAAAGCCTTGGTGATGTGGATGTTACCGTAAAAGGATATTTGCTAGCATCTATTACCTTGACTGCATCTTCTATCTAGAACATGAACTTTTCTGGTGGAATGTTGAGAGAATGCAACAATTCATGTGGATCCAATCCCTACCAAGGACCAAGGAATAATCTAGCTTCACATCTATCACAAAGAATGAAGTATTGGAGGTCTTCGAGTCAACCATCATTGTGACAACAATAAACCCATTCATGGATGGCTCACCATGGAAATCAAATATTCTAAGGTTGGTTAGGGTCATGTTAGTCACTTCCTTCCTGATTTGACACAGTATCTAGAGGAATCACACTTAGAATTGCATCTCCATCAACATAGACCCTTCTTATGGAGCAACCATTTGCTATCGCTCTAATATATGGTGATCGTAAATGGCATGTAGTAGTCTCCTCTAGTTGCTAGAAGACCATCGACGAGTCAATCTCACCAACGAATGCAACCCAATTTGGGTCATCTGCCAAGGAGTCATCATCCATATCGATTTTTGCTGATAAGATGGTGATCAAAATTTCCTATAAGTAAACTATTTTGGCATTAGAATCTTTATCTGATATGTAATTGTTGCCCGATGCATAACCACTCTCTGGAGAGTGTCCAGATGAGTGTTATTCTGCTACAACTTGGGAGTGCAAACAAATTCCCTGACCATAATTGACCACAAACTCCATTTTCCTCATTTGGTCGATATGCTCTAGACTCCATTCCTCGATCATTTTAGACTTGACCAGTTTGGGATCCATTCTTGGATCTCGAAACTCCAAAGAGATTGTTGAGTTTGCATTCAAAGCGGCTTGAGGTTCGCTTCTGGTACTCAGATCCGTCTAAGTTGATGGGTCAAAGGACTGAGGCAATGGTTGGCTGTCTGTCTTGAATGACTAAACCTTGGATTTCTTGATCAATAATCCTAAAACGTTGGTATGACAACCACTGTATCTTGCCTGTTAGTGTCCTACTCGGTAGCTTTTAGATACTACAATTTGTATCACTTTCTTCCAGTAATTGATATATGTCTCGATCCATTCATTGACCTCTTTTGATAGAAAATAAATGCATCCTTTTAGCTCAACAGTCATATTAGTCGTTGAGTATGCTAGGGGAGGTTTACATAAATTCTCTGCTAAATAGTCTTGGGAGCATGTTTATTGCCTTTTAACTCAAATTTTGGTTTGAGACGGGCTTGATCTTATATGATGGTCACGCTTTTAAATTTTCAGATAGTCGTGTTTTGACTTATCAGTCGAAGGAGGAAGGATTTCTCCATGTGGTTGGGTTAATTGGCTTTGCACCACTCAGTCTATTATTTGTTTGTGGGCAACTTGACGAGGCTATTTTCTTGCTCATCCCGCTCTTCGAGAAATTACTCGAGCTCTACTACAAATTTTCTTTGTACTCTTCATCTCTACAAGTGCCTCTTTTACCTCCATGTGAGGCTTGGAGGGTAGTGTTGTACGACGTTTCAATCATGAGTTTTTGACCCATTGTTTGACAATAGTGTTTACCTGAGGCTTTATCATGTAGCATCAAAACATAGGGACCCTATCAGACGTTGCATTTTGCTAATAAAATCTTCAGCCACTTGGGAGTGCTGTGGACAATGTTGATACTTGGTTGGAATGGATCGCATTAGCTTCAGGTGCATAATCATTCTGTTTGGAGTAAATCTGATCTCCTTTGATATGGTTAAAATCTTTCTCTTGAATACCTTGCATTTCTAAATATTTTATAACAAAGACATCATGCTAAGTTCCCGATGGTTCAAGAGGTGAACCTTGAAATCCTTCGGTTCGCCCTGGCTCATTTTACTATAGTAAACAAAGTTGTATAGAAATATTTCTGTCATCTTTAGACAATGAATATCCTTTAGAGATAGAGGTGTCAACAACCTTGCATCATTCTATCTGCTTCTAGAATTGGCACAAGCTAATGTTGATTGGAAAGGAATCTCAATCATCAACCCTAGGCGACCCTTTACATTTGATATATCTCTATTTTTCCTTGCTACATTCTCTTAATAATCTCGATCGCCTTGTTCACTTCAGGAACTCTTTCTAGACATATTTTGTTGAGACTTTGCTCACAAACCGAATGCTATCGATTTGTCTCGACAAGCTACTGTACCTAGAGCTTGATAATAATGCCAACTTGAATCCATTGAGTCATGGAAATTTTCTGACTCAACATAACAACAACAACAAACAACAACAACAACAACTAAGCCTTTTCCCATACTAGACGGGGTCGGTTACATGGATTCTTTGTTTCCACAGATCCCTATCATGTGCCATGTTAGCAGTTCACACCCAATAAGCTAGATCATTCTTTATTGTTTCTTTCCAACACTTTTGTGGTCGTCCTCTACCTCTTTTAATACTTTCTAAATTTAGTTTTTCTAACCTTCTTAGAGGTTCTTCTTTTGATCTTCTTTCTATATGTCCAAACCATCTTAAACGATGTTCTCTCATTTTATCCTCTATTGGTGCTACTCCTAATTTGTTTCTAATAACCTCATTATGTATATGGTCTTTTCTTGTATGACCACTCATCCATCTCAACATCTTCATTTCTGTCACAGACATCTTTTGTACATGTTGATGATTAACTGCCCAACACTCAGAACCATAAAACATGGCAGGCCTAATTGCTGCTCTATAATATTTACCTTTTAATTTTAATGGTATCTTCTTATCACAAAGAATACCTGATGCTACTCTCCATTTTAACCAACTAGCATTAATTCTATGTGTAACATCTCCATCAATTCTTCCATCACTTTGAAAAATTGACCCTAGGTATTTAAAACTTTCCTTTTGGGGAATGCAATGTGTGCCAATTTTAATTTCTATGTCCTCTGAAGTAGTCAAATGATTAAACTTACATTCCATATATTCTGTCTTTGTTCTACTAAGTCGGAGGCCTTTGCTTTCTAATGTTTCTCTCCATAGTTCCAATTTTCTATTAACTTTTTCCTTAGACTCCTCCACTAATACAATGTCATCTGCAAATAACATACACCAAGGTACTTCATCTTGAATGTGTTTTGTTAACTCATCCATCACCATTATAAATAAGTATGGACTTAAAGTTGATCCTTGATGTAACCCAATATTAACTTCAAAGAAGTCTGTCGTTCCTTCATGAGTCCTCACACATGTTTTTGCACCATCATACATGTCTCTTATAAGGTTAATATATGTCAATGGGATACCTCTTTTTTCCAAAGTTCTCCAAAGAACCTCCCTCGGTACCCTATCATAAGTTTTTTCTAGATCAATAAATATCATGTGAAGGTCTTTCTTTTTTGCTCTAAAATGTTCCATAAGATGTCTCAAAAGGTGAATCGCTTCAATAGTAGATCTGCCTGACATAAATCCAAATTGGTTCTCTGTTGTACTTGATACTTGTCTTAACCTACGTTCGATAATTCTTTCCCATAATTTCATAGTATGACTCATTAACTTGACACCTCGATAATTTGCACAATGTTGAATGTCTCCCTTGTTCTTATATATGGGTATAAGTGTACTTGCTCTCCATTCCTCGGGCATCTTTTGGTTTTTCCATATTTCATTAAATAGTCTTGTGAGCCAAGTGATTCCTATTTCTCCTAGTATTTTCCAAACTTCTATAGGTATATTATCTGGTCCTACCAATTTACCACCCTTCATATGTTTAAGAGCCTCTTTGACTTCATTCTTTTGAATACGTTGGTAGAAATTGTGGTTTATATACTTTTCTGACTGCTAAATCTCCTAAACTAATACTAACATCTTTATTTTCATTAAAAAGATTATAAAAATAGTTTTTTCATCTATTTCTTATATCATCATTTGTCACTAAAATTTTTTCATCCTCGTCTTTTATGCATATAACATAATTAAGATCTTTAGTTTTCTTATCTCTAGCCCTAGCTATCTTAAAAATATCTCTTTCACCCTCTTTTGAGTTAAGTTTTTTATGTAAGTCCTCCCAAATCTTAGCTTTTGCTTTACTAACGGCCTTTTTCGCTTCTTTCTTTGCTTTCTTATAATCTTCTAATGTTTCACTAGTTTTCTTGGCATAATGTAATTTGTAGCATGCCCTCTTTGCCTTGATTTTATTTTGCACTACTTCACTCCACCACCAAGCTTCTTTTTGTGCCGGTACACATCCCTTAGATACCCTTAACACATCTTTCACCACTTTCCTAATATGTATAGTCATATTGTTCCACATATCACAGGGTGTGCCAACATATTTCTAAACATCTCCTTGAAGGACTTTCTATTTAAATATATCTTCTTTCTCGCTTTTGAGGTTCTACCATTTAGTCCGAGTAGCTTGATGCACTCTTTTCTTCTTTGTCCATTTTTTTATTTGTAAATCCATAACTAAAAGTCGATGTTGGGTGGTTAAGCTTTCTCCTGGAAATACCTTACAATCTTTACAACATGCTCTATCTTTTTTCTACAAATAAAGTAATCAATTTGTGTTTGTGATAAGCCACTCTTATAAGTAATTAAATGTTCATCTTGTTTTTTGAAGATTGTATTGACTATAAAGAGATCAAATGACATAGCAAAATTTAAAATCTCCCTACCTTCCTCGTTTATATCCCCAAAACCAAAGTTTCCATGAATCCCTTGATATCCTAATGCCTCTTTACCGACATGTCCATTTAAATCTCCTCCTAAACAAATCATCTCCCTTTGTGGAATCTTTTGAAACACCTTATCTAACTCTTCCTAAAAATCTTTCTTTATACTATCTTCTAGTCCTACTTGGGGTGCATAAGCACAAACTATATTCAAAACCTCTGCTCCTAACACTAATTTTAATGTCATGATTCAGTCACCATATCGTTGTATGTCTACTACACTCTCTTTTAAATCTTTATTTATAATAATACCAACTCCGTTTCGAGCCTTTTCTTTACCTGAGTACCATAATTTAAAACCTGTATCCTCTATCTCCTTTGCTTTTTCTCCAACCCATTTTGTCTCTTGTAAATATAGAATATGAATCTTTCTCCGAATCATAGTATCTACCACCTCCATTAGCTTACCAAATAATGTTCCGATATTCCAAGAACTAATACGAATCTTATTATTTAGGACTAGCTTCCTTACCCCCCGCATTCGTCCATAATCAAAATGCAGAGACCCTCTCTGAAAATTTTTCACTACATTCGGGAGGCAATGTAGCGGGACTAACTTCTTTACCCACACCTGTCCATGATGTGGAAACCCTTTCTGCAATTGATTCACTATATTCGGGTGAAAATGTAGTGGCCCTTGCTTACTTCTTACTGCATTCGGTCTCTGCAGCACGTCGCTAGGCGGGGACGCCCCAAAGCAATGTTCATAATTTTTGTAATCCATGTTATAAAAATCCGACGAAGTTTTACGCTGGCTGTCAGAAGCCTAACATGCCAAGGCAAAATTTAAAATTGAATCTTAACAAGTGTACTTTTTTTATTTTTGTAGGATATTTCTTAGGTTTCCTATGATATAATAGGGGAATCGATGTTGGCTCAATTAAGGTTAGGGACATCATTGATGCCAGATTTCCTAGGACAAAGAAGAAGCTAGGGGTTTCATCTAACATGTCAGATTTCTGTGGCATTTTAGCATCAATACCATAAGAAAGATATGGAGTTTGTATGACATTCAAGATATGGATGACTGACTTCATTTGAGGCTTGGAACAACAATAAGCGTTCAAGCAAATCAAAGCTTATCCCGTGAAACCACCGGTGTTAATGGCACCTATTTTTGAGAAATCATTGAAGTTGTATATAGTTGCTATGGGGAACTCTATTGGTATCCTTCTAGCATAAGATATTGATGATAATACTGAGCAAGCTATTTTTTATTTGAGTTAGTTAGCCACCAATATTGAGTTCCGATATTTTCTACTAGTATGAAGTTTGAATACTTCCTCTAGCCACCAAGGTATAAGTAGTTTGCAAGATCTACATTTTATGTACCTTCTTGGTCATTTGGATCTCTAGAACAGGCTCGTAAAATCGGCGATCATTCTTTTAACTAGAAACATATGTTGATAAAGGGAGAGGTTAGAGCAAAATTCCTCACACATTTTGTGTGCATTGAAGTATCCAATCCCTTAGATGTTACACAAAGTATGGTGGTCAAATATGTATGGTGGATGATGTTCGATAGCGCTAAGTGCAGTAGAGGTTTTGGAAGTGGTGTATGCACTACCTCCCCAACCAGTAAAGTGGGAATGCTCATTATGTCCTTGGAATCAAATCTCACCAATAATGAAGTAGAATATCAAGTTTTAGTTCATGGTTTATGTTTGATATCAGTTGTTGGTGCAAAGAGGGTAGAGATCTTTGGTGATTATTAGGTAGTCCTCAATCAGCTTATAGGGGATTGCCACTACCATAGTTCCAATTTGTGGTTGCTACAATAGAAGGCAAAGGAGTTATTGGGAGCCTTCACTATAGTAAAGTTATTATATATATCGAGGGATGATAATCACATGGCACATAGTTTAGCTATGCTCACCTTGGGTTATAGATAAGTGGATGGGCCACACCCTCCAATAGCCTTGGTCACAGAGGAGAGAAAAGAACCTACGAAATTCAATGATTTGGAGAGATAAGTTGGTATAATGCCTAAATTGGACATCACAATGCTTGGATATTAAAATGTGGCATTCGACCCTAAATTATACTTTGTGGGATAGTGATTTGAATGGTAATGGTTGAGGTTCACGAAGCAATCGGTGGAGCCTATCAGTCACGACCTAAAATGAAATGGTTAATATACCAGCATGGACATATCGGCTTCTAATACATCAAGATTCCATCAATTGTGCTCAAAGTTACCAACAAGGTTAACACTTCAAACCTTTACAAAAGGTACCTGCTACCAAACTACATTTGATCATCAAACCGTGACTATCCTAAGGATTGATCATGGACTTAATCACGAAGATCTACCTAAAATCATTAAAGGGGCATACCTTAATAATAGTATCCATGAACTACTTCACCAAATGGGTCAAAGCCCTACCAATAAAAGTAGTGTCCCAAGATGTAATCAAGTTCATTAATGATTACAGAATTAGTCGATTTGGTATCGCTCAATCAATCACGATTGATCAAAGGATGATATTCATGGGGGAAGTAACAACCGTCCTCGAGATTTTTGGGATCAAATTGATACATTTTAGTCCTTATTACATCCAAGTAAATGGGGAAGCCAAAGATACAAAAAAGGTAATCATTGATTTAATTAAAAAATCTCTCGAAGACAACCCGCAAAAGTGGCACTAGGCCTTGCTGGAAGTCTTATGGGCTTGCTGAAATTTTAAAATGTCGGTGACTGGTCTAACTTTGCTATGCTTGGAATATCACAAAATGCAATATTGCCTATGGAGATTAATGTGAAGTCACTACGAGTAGCTAAACATAATAATCTTCAATTAGATGAGTACCTATAGTCGGTCATGGTTGAACTTGATCCAGTGGATGAAGACCATTTCATGCCCCTAGATCATTTGTTGGCTAACAAATGAAGGTCATTAGTACATATAATAAATAATTTCAAGAAGGAAATTTAGTGTGGAGAGCCATCTTACCCATAGCCATGAAAAATCTATAATTTGGAAAATAGTGGCTCAATTGAGATGGACCCTATGTTGTATTGAATGTCCTACTAGGAAGAAGCTATAGGTTAGTGGGAATCGAAGGAAAGGAACACATGAGAAGCATAAATGACAAGTATTTGAAGAAATAATATCATTTCATTTAGGAAGGCAATTTATTTAGTGAATTCAAAAATGAAGAATTCACAGCCGATCTTCTAGCTGGAAAAAAGACTATTAAAAGCATAGAAAACTCCCATCCAAGGTAGTTCACCATGGACAATAGCCATCAGCATTTCTTATATTCCCTCTCAAAGATCTTGTGATCCTTAGCTGATGGTAATGGCTCTCTTGATCACTCGAGATGAATTCCAAATATGTTCCTTCAAAAACCCTTAGTTTTTGAAGCTATTCTTTATAGGTAGCAGTGGCCGCTATCAATTCCTAATAGCATGAAGTCAAACGGTCATTAGAGTTGTATGTTATGCTGTCACGGAAGCAACTTCCTTAGATAGAGTAAGGAAGTTAAACCCAAGGATGTCAATTTGCTTTCAAGGCTCTCAACACCAATCTATGGTTTCACATAGGTTAGACCCATGAAGTTGGAACCTGCTGGGGTATGCCCTTGTCTCAGCTTGCTATTGCGAAAGCTGGTCCAACCTCGATTGGATGTCGGTCAGGCATTGACGGTTTGTAGAGATCCTTGATAATTGATAGTTAGTGACTAGTTGTAAGTCTAAGTGCAATTGTCGAGCCTGAAGTGGGATTGCGAAAGGTGGTCCAAAGCTTTGTACAAAGTCCTTTGGCTCCTTTTGAAGAGAGTGTATATGGCTGAAGGCCACCACTCATACTCAATAATGGCTCTCTAATTGAGTAATAAACCACTAAAGAGAAATTTCTCTATCAACCGTATATTGGCTTTAGTTACTATATCTATCACAGAAGATGATATTGCATTGCTACTTTGTTGCACTTCGATCGGGTGAACAAGACTAAGAATTCCTTGGATGAGCCCGAACTAACAAGCTAGACACAGAGGAAAGTACCTTTTAGTTGTTGTTTGGGTAGCAAAGGATGATACATCAACTCCATTTAGTAAATCCCGAGGATAGAAATCATCACTACTCTGGACGAGATATATGATCAAGGTTGAACAATTTTTCTTACACATGTTGAGTTAGAAAATAACTTCGCCCATGTAAGGAACCATCCTTGCATTGCCGGTCCCAAGCCCGGATAAAGGAGGAGGGTTGTGTTAGGCTTCCGACAGCCAGCGTAAAACTTCGTCAGATTTTTACAACATGGATTACAAAAATTATGAGCATTGCTTTGGGGCGTCCCCGTCTAGCGACGTGTTGCAGAGCTTGAATGCAGTAAGAAGTAAGCAAGGGCCACTACATTTTCGCCCGAATGTAGTGAATCAATTGCAGAGAGGGTTTCCACATCATGGACGGGTGTGGGTAAAGAAGTTAGTCCCGCTACATTGCCACCCGAATGTAGTGAAAAATTTTCAGAGACGGTCTCCGCATTTTTATTATGGACAGATGCGAGGGGTAAGGAAGCTAGTCCTAGATAATAAGATTTGTATTGGTTCTTGGAATATCGGAACATTATCGGGTAAGCTAATGGAGGTGGTAGATACTATGATTCGGAGAAAGATTCATATTCTATGTTTACAAGAGACAAAATGGGTTGGAGAAAAAGCAAAGGAGATAGAGGATAAAGGTTTTAAATTATGGTACTCAGGTAAAGAAAAGGCTCGAAACGGAGTTGGTATTATCATAAATAAAGATTTAAAGGAGAGTGTAGTAGACATACAACGATATGGTGACCGAATCATGACGTTGAAATTAGTGTTAGGAGCAGAGGTTTTGAATATAGTTTGTGCTTACGCACCCCAAGTAGGACTAGAAGATAGTATAAAGACAGTTTTTTGGGAAGAGTTAGATAAGGTGTTTCAAAAGATTCCACAAAGGGAGATGATTTGTTTAGGAGGAGATTTAAATGGACATGTTGGTAAATAGGCATTAGGATATCAAGGGATTCATAGAAACTTTGGTTTTGGAGATATAAACGAGGAAGGTAGGGAGATTTTAAATTTTGCTATGTCATTTGATCTCTTTATAGTCAATACAATCTTCAAAAAACGAGATGAACATTTAATTACTTATAAGAGTGGCTTATCACCAACACAAATTGATTACTTTATTTGTAGAAAAAAAGATAGAGCATGTTGTAAAGATTGTAAGGTAATTCCAGGAGAAAGCTTAACTACCCAACATCGACTTTTAGTTATGGATTTATAAATAAAAAAAATGGATAAAGAAGAAAAGAGTGCATCGAGCTATTCGGACTAAATGGTGGAACCTCAAAAGCGAGAAAGAAGATATATTTAAACAGAAAGTCCTTCAAGGAGATGTTTGGAATTATGTTGGCACACCCTCTGATATGTGGAACAATATGGCTATACATATTAGGAAAGTGGCGAAAGATGTGTTAAGGGTATCTAAGGGAGGTGTACCGGCACAAAAAGAAGCTTGGTGGTGGAGTGAAGTAGTGTAAAATAAAATCAAGGCAAAGAGGGCATGCTACAAATTACATTATGCCAAGAAAACTAGTGAAACATTAGAAGATTATAAGAAAGCAAAAAAAGAAGCAAAAAAGGTCGTTAGTGAAGCAAAAGCTAAGATTTGGGAGGACTTACATAAAAAACTTAACTCAAAAGACGGTGAAAGAGATATTTTTAGGATAGCTAGGGCTAGAGATAAGAAAACTAAAGATCTTAATTGTTATATGCATAAAAGACGAGGATGAAAAAATTTTAGTGGCAAATGATGATATAAGAAATAGATGAAAAAACTATTTTTATAATCTTTTTAATGAAAATAAAGATGTTAGTATTAGTTTAGGAGATTTAGTCAAGTCAGAAAAGTATATAAACCACAATTTCTACCGACGTATTCAAAAGAATGAAGTCAAAGAGGCTCTTAAACATATGAAGGGTGGTAAATCGGTAAGACCAGATAATATACCTATAGAAGTTTGGAAAATACTAGGAGAAATAGGAATCACTTGGCTCACAAGACTATTTAATGAAATATGGAAAAACCAAAAGATGCCCGAGGAATGGAGAGCAAGTACACTTATACTCATATATAAGAACAAGGGAGACATTCAACATTGTGTAAATTATCGAGGTGTCAAGTTAATGAGTCATACTATGAAATTATGGGAAAGAATTATCGAACGTAGGTTAAGACAAGTATCAAGTACAACAGAGAACCAATTTGGATTTATGTCAGGCAGATCTACTATTGAAGCGATTCACCTTTTGAGACATCTTATGGAACATTTTAGAGCAAAAAAGAAAGACCTTCACATGATATTTATTGATCTAGAAAAAACTTATGATAGGGTACCGAGGGAGGTTCTTTGGAGAACTTTGGAAAAAAGAGGTATCCCATTGACATATATTAACCTTATAAGAGACATGTATGATGGTGCAAAAACATATGTGAGGACTCATGAAGGAACGACAGACTTCTTTGAAGTTAAAATTGGGTTACATCAAGGATCAACTTTAAGTCCATACTTATTTATAATGGTGATGGATGAGTTAACAAAACACATTCAAGATGAAGTACCTTGGTGTATGTTATTTGCAGTGGAGGAGTCTAAGGAAAAAGTTAATAGAAAATTGGAACTATGGAGAGAAACATTAGAAAGCAAAGGCCTCCGACTTAGTAGAACAAAGACAGAATATATGGAATGTAAGTTTAATCATTTGACTACTTCAGAGGACATAGAAATTAAAATTGGCACACATTGCATTCCCCAAAAGGAAAGTTTTAAATACCTAGGGTCAATTTTTCAAAGTGATGGAAGAATTGATGGAGATGTTACACATAGAATTAATGCTAGTTGGTTAAAATGGAGAGTAGCATCAGGTATTCTTTGTGATAAGAAGATACCATTAAAATTAAAAGGTAAATATTATAGAGCAGCAATTAGGCCTGCCATGTTTTATGGTTCTGAGTGTTGGGCAGTTAATCATCAACATGTACAAAAGATGTCTGTGACAGAAATGAAGATGTTGAGATGGATGAGTGGTCATACAAGAAAAGACCATATACATAATGAGGTTATTAGAAACAAATTAGGAGTAGCACCAATAGAGGATAAAATGAGAGAACATCGTTTAAGATGGTTTGGACATATAGAAAGAAGATCAAAAGAAGAACCTCTAAGAAGGTTAGAAAAACTAAATTTAGAAAGTATTAAAAGAGGTAGAGGACGACCACAAAAGTGTTGGAAAGAAACAATAAAGAATGATCTAGCTTATTGGGTGTGAACTGCTAACATGGCACATGATAGGGATCTGTGGAAACAAAGAATCCATGTAACCGACCCCGTCTAGTATGGGAAAAGGCTTAGTTGTTGTTGTTGTTTGTTGTTGTTGTTGTATACATTGAAAGGCTTGCTCGAGATCAAACAAATGTTGTTTAAAATGTATTGATTTAACCGTAATATCATTGATTCATTTCTTAATTAAATCATGACAAATACAATTCATCCCTCATTGATATGTTGCCCCAACATTCTTTAGTCCAAGCAACATAACTACCTATTCATAGATCCCTAATGTTGAAGGGCATTAGAATATTCTTTTATACATATCGTGGGGGTTCACCTTGATCTGTTTGTACTCCGAGGCTTAGTCCACGAATGATAAAATCTCATGGGCAGCAGTTGAAGTAATTAGCATATATGTCATAGGCATGACATACTGATCCTTGGGCATGGTCAATTTAAGATTATGATAGTTGATTGCACTCTTCTTAATCATGGAAACAATGTTAGACAACCAATATACGTATCGAGTTGTCCGAGTAAACTTGGGCTTCCAAGAGATGTTGGATATCTTGTTTAATTCTTCCAAGAGATGTTGGATATCTTGTTTAATTCTTCAAAGCATTTTAGGGTTGAATCTCCTCGTAGGCTATTTGTGAGGCCACATCCCTGACTTTAACAGGATTGTAAATTCGACTAAGTCTCAAGGTAAACTTGGTATCTCTCGATACTTCAAATCAAAGGAGTCCTTGTATTGCCTTAAACCATGATCGATTCTCATATGATAGCACTTATCTCTGTTAGTCTAAACATATATTTCGAACTTAAGTTAACCTCCAACAGGAGATGAGCTGAAACAAAACTCGAATTATCCTCATTAGGACAATTGATTATGTTCCTCCTCTCATGGCTGGTGCAACTAATTGGACCAACAAAGAATTAATTGCTTTATCCCAAGCCCCTTGGACTAATTTGGTTTAACATGTTGTTCTAGAAAATCAACTTCCAAATAACGAAAACTCCCTATTAGCTTGAGACTGGTTATTCATGAGCAACTTTAGGAATTATTTGTTGATCGACTTCAATGAAAGTGAAACCCTGAGTTGTTAACTCACACAATCTCATCCTTTTGGAATTTCGAGAATGACTATTGGGTTGACTCTAGGTGAATAGAACAATGCTTGAGATACTTGGACGTTGGTCACGAGTGTGTCATGGTCAGCGTTGACGACTTCAACTGCTTCATTTGTCCAAAACTTCAACTTATGGTACAACATGGTCGGCACACAGTAATTTGAGTTTATCTTGACCCTTTCGAGGAGTGGTCAAGGTCCTTGAGCCCACTATAAGCACCCCCATTCTGACCTAGAGTTTTGCTTGGAAGTTAAATATCTTAAGATTTGTCAGGATTAGATAGAAAACTGTTCTTCTGACTTGCCACAAAGTATCATGCGGCATCGCATTCAGTATTGCATTGCCATAGAGAAACATGCATCTAAAAGTGTGACCGGTTATCATTGTTGTGATATACAATAGTCGAAGATGCGTGGTAGCCACTTCATGTGGCTTCCCGGACACTACCGAGAAGTCACTACTGGTAAGTAAAGCTGCCCAATCCGGTTCATTCATGAGGAAATCATCATCTTCAATGGATCTAAAATGTTTCATAAGGGCCAAAATTCATTAGGAGAATAATCACTAAACCCTATGGTAAATAAAACATATCATCGCCAAAGTTGTGGTTGATCAACCGTGACCAATTCTCTTTTGATATGATAGCACTCATCTTTGTCGGTATAATCATATCTTCTAAACTTAAATTCACCTTCATTAGAGGATGAGCTGAAATATAACTCAAATCATCCTCATTAGGACAATTGCTTTTTTCTCCTCCTTCGATGGGTGCTGCAATCGATTGGACCGACAAGTAATTGCTTTTTCATAAACTCCTTGGACTAAGTTGCCTTAACCCATTGTTATGCGAAATCACTGATGAAAGCACTCCCTAATAGCTTGAGACTGCCTATGCATAACTTTGGGAATTGTTCATTGATTGGCCTCACCGAAAGTGAAACCCTGAGTTGTTAACTAACATGATCTCATGCCATTTGGAGCTTCATGAATGACAATTGGGTTTACCCAAGGTGAATAGAACAATGCTTGAGATGCTTGGACATCCGTCGTCGGTGCATTGTCTTCAACATTGACGACTTCAATTTCTTCATCTTTCCAAAACATTAACTTATGTTGTAATATTGTCAGCACACCATAATTTGGGTGTATCTAGACCCTCCTTAGGAGTAAGAAATGTCCTCGATTAGCATCAATGATGAAGAATAGGGTGGTCGAAGCCCTCAACCTAACTATAAACTCTATAACTGTCACTCCTATTCTAACTAAGAGTTTCTCTTGGAAGTCAAACATCTTAAGATTTATCAAGATCATATCATCAATTATTTTTCCAATTTGCTGCAAAAGTATCATGCGATATTGCATTTAACATTTCACGATTGAAGATACTTAGTAGCAGTTTTGTGTAGCTTCTCATATACTACCGAAAAGTGAATATTGTTGAGTAAAGCTGCTCAATCCAATTCATCTACAAGGAAATCATCATCCTCAATGAATCGAGAATGTTCCACAAGGCATAATTCATTGAGAGAATAGTGACTATACCCTGTGATGGATATAACATTCCATCGCCGAAGTCTTGGTCAGATACGTAGGTCTCATCCTAAACATCATCATCTTCAGTGACTTTCTCCAACTCTTATTGGCTGACCATTTCAATACGTTGGGCATTAGGAGGTCCACTAAGTATTACACTTGCAAGTTTTGATATGCAGTGATGATGAAGACCAAATGAGGTTCGACAAGACTAAGAAGTTCTTGATGTGATGACTGATTTGCCTCTGACACAACCTTAGCTTTGGAAGCATTCCGGGACTCCTCACTAGAAGCCCATGAATCTGATTCTTCAACTTCTTTTGCACAATCAACCCTATATGCTCAGAGTGACTCCCTCAGAAGGATAGTGATTGCCTTTATCCATGATCAATTCCTTTTTTATTGGCATCACTAGCAGCCTACAAATCCTTCCTCCACTCGTCAGGTACCACTTTGATCCATTCATCAGTCTCTTTGGGTAAGAAGTATAACCGTCCTTTCGGTTTAGTGTCCTCAATGCTTGCTTCTTTACCACTTGATACCGTGTGGTTCTCCTTTGGTGAACCTTGTGGTTCAAATGGCCGCTCATTATTCTCTATGTGATTGAGACAAGACGGGTCAACTCACACTACTAGCTTCTCCTTTGTCTCCATGCATAGTGATGTCCTGACTCCTCATCGGAATCTAGTAAGATTTGAAACCAAGTAGATAGGAAAATGGCCTGTGGATGATTAGGAGCTTTGTCAAACTCTGTCTTTCTCCTACTTTGGGATATTCTTCTCTAAATTTGTCATTTTTTAGTATGTGTGGGTTGCTCATGGTACGATCGAAGCCCTTTCCTTGGCCAAGATTTTTCGTACTACTCATCAACCCTTAGATCAACGTGAGATATGATCATACAACCTCACCATGGGACATGGTCTCTTTCTGAGATATCCAAAGTTGTTATACCACCTTGCACTCACACTTCAATAGACCAAATATGGTATGATTGATGATATGTCATTGGATCTGGTTTGGCTCTATTTCCCAAGCTCAAACTAGGAGTACCTTCTACCATACTCTATTCGTGTTGGTAATGGATCCCCGATGGCTAGATCACAACAGCTCTCGAGGTCAAGAACGAGTCCTCTACCTTTATAGCCTCTTTCGAGGGCATGAACTAGGCTTTTGCTCATGTTGAGCGGTTCCTTAAATCTGTCGAATAGTAGGCTGGGCCTAGACAAACGAACTAGTCTAGGTAGATCTCATTCATCATTGACCCACCACTCTTATCTTACCCTCAAGTGTTTTGTCTCTACTCGATGAAGGTTGGATTGATATGGTTTTGTGCCCTTCCCACTTTGAGTAGGTCCCTTTTGTGCCTTCTATTGTAACTGTATACAATGACAACATAAGTCTATCCTTGGCTACAACACATACAATCGGGAACAAGTTTGTATCAGTCCCATGTGAAGGTGGACTTCTTTAATAGCTTCGTGTATAACCGTGTGAAACTTAACGCACTAGTTTATACCATGTGAAGTAAGTTTGTGTCATTTGTAGTACCACGATATTTTAAATTCATCTCAAGAGGCTATACAGTGACCCTCAGGTAGTGTTTGATAAACTTTTAATGTATCAAACAACCACAACACTTTTTCATTGGCTTCTGTTTATTTCTCTTTTAGAAGCTAAAGAGCATACAAACATATAGAGGCCACTGAGTTTATTTGGCTATGATAATTTTAGTTGAATTAGATTCCTCTAGTCTCCTCCATCATATCCTTCGAGTAGGAGATTAGTGCATGGCATTGGGTCTTCTTTGATCCTTCTCACTTGTTGACTGATATATCTTGTTAATCCTTTCTTAATCTTTGTTTGCAAACAATTTTATTTCAAGGACACATATTGGGCTTCGGTCAACTACATCTTGCAACGACTGACCAACTCGCGAAAGTTCTAGAAAAAGACTTCAATATATTCTCCAATATTATCCAACTCTTCGCATTCGAGGGTAAAGCACGCCATATATTCACCTAGGTATTTGCCATCTTGCCCTGAGAAGGTTGTAAACTTTACCTTGAAACCCTCCGAGATAGGAGCACAACTATTCACCCATTCAACATATGGCTTATGACCAACCTCGGTATTTAGTGTTTGGAGTTTTATTCCAAATGCATTCTGAACCAAGTCAATGATTCCATCGCTATTCATAGGCATGTCCTCGAATTTCGGAGGCTGATTTGGCACCTGGTTGCTAAATAATTAATATCATCGATTAGCATGTTGGGTATCGAGGTAGCTATCGAGGAATATTTACTCTCCCATACTATAGATCATGTCCCTGAGTCATAGAGGACTTTGAATGGTATGACTTCTAGCATATGTACCGAAATTCAGTATCATTGAGGTAGTGCTTCAGTGGCCTGACGGCTTTTCTCAACCTGCATGTCTTGCTCATGAATGTTAGATAGCTGATTGACAATTCTGGTGGGTATAGACTCTTTCATTTGCCAAAATAATACCCTTGGAGATTATTGAGATGCTCATGCAATCAATCAACAACTGATGGTTTCTATTCTTTGGAAGCTACATCATTGTTCGATCAAATATTGAGAGTAGACAATGTATTCTCCCATTGAGAGTGCATTGGTAAAGGAGTGTGACCAGATGAATTGTTTGGGTCTGGTATCTGCAAGCTATGAGATAGTGTAGGTGAAGGATAATCCATATTAATGCCTAAAGTGAAGATATAATTTGAATGACAATTCAATAAGTCCAATAGAATGAAATGTGATGCAATACTTGCTAGAGAACTCTAACCCTTGTTCTCAAGAAGGATGGATAAGGCTTCATGCGATAGGATGGATCCTCATGAATCTGATTGCTCATATCCTAGTAGTTGTTGGGGTCATGTGAAGGAAAAGATTACTCAAGATTCTTGAGAGTGTGTCTAGAATGCTAAGTTACAACTACTAAGAAAGCGAGAGAAACAATAATTGCCATTTGAGGTGGCAAATCTTCGTTACAACCACTATTTATAGACCTTCTTTGAGGCAGAAAAAAACGAGTAAGTCATTCCCAAGCACCATTCCTAATAACTCTCATTTCTTTGTCATTGCCTTGTTTTTACCACCATATCAAGTATAACGTGCCAATTGACCCTACGGCTCCTCCATGCTTGAAGAAGCGTAGACGTAATGGTCCTGAATGTATTGCTTTACCTGTTAGGGTCTCTTGAGGTTCTTGCCAAGTGGCTCTCATTCTCTTGAAGGCCTCTAAACATCTGTCACCTAACCTTCAACATTTTTTGACGTCAATACTAACAATTGCATGTTTTGCTCATAATTGCTTGATGCCATTTCACACGCATCTTAAGACAAGCTGATTTCGAGCAGATTAAATAGAAATCCGCTTGTCACTCGATCTTTTGGTTTGTCTATTACACATGAAAACCTCACATGAACATGACTCCATCCAAAGTGATGGCAAGAATGGGTGCTTTTGGCATGTAGACAAAACGGTCATGACTCAAGACACAAAAGATGATGGCAATTTCAAACGTCACAAAACCTGACATGAAGGGAACTGGAAAAAGTCCGTGTTAATGATCAACCCAAAATGAAATAATAATAAAAGAGCGGTGTTCAGGTTGTGACATTTTGACTTAAACATGACTAGAAACCGGCACCAACCACCCCTATTATGGCAAAGCATGTTTAGTCGTCATAGAAAAAACCCTGAAACACGAACAACTTGTTTTCTTAATGATCCTTTTTCTTTTGGTAGAATGGGGAGGCCGGAGTCAACGCATGCCACCGGCATCAAACTCATGGCCTTCAACTTTTAAGTTAACCATCAAGCCACGTGAGCTATTTCTCTTGTGTATGAATCCAAATTCCGATTTGGATACAGACACAATGTTTAAGGATTTGACTAGCCGATACTTTGATTCAACTCAACCATACCCTTACCTTATCTTATAGTAGTGGTAGCTTATCCTTACCTCGCCTTATAGTAGCAGTGGTAGCCAATGTAGTCTTGTTTGAATGAGTATGTCATATTAATATGTGATTTTTATGATTGTCTAATGATTGATTTTAGACGATTTAAGGGTAGAGTTATTGGACCTAAGGGTGACACTTTGATTTTCGAGTGATTTGATATATGTGTATCTCTCTTTATATTGGCATATTAGTAGTTTTATATAGATTTTAAATTATGAATTAAACTATAAATCTATTGCTAAATTTATCTTATGAGTTGAGATAACATTTGGTTTGTAATATGCATGTTTTAAATAGTCATGTGTTTGTGCTATATGTCGGAAACTACAAGAACATAGTGATGATGGATTTATTATAGATATGATAATTATTGAATTAAATAAGATATTTAATTTGGATATAGAAAAACTTTGTTACATTTGTATTGAGGATCTCTAGAAATGGTTGTAATGTGAGGGATTGTGGATGTTCGACCAAGAGTATGTGAGGGGTGGGATACTATGCACCCTAGCCATGTATGTGAACATCACTAGGGGTATGCATCGGTTGGTTCAGTTTAGTAACTGAACCAAACTGAAATAATTAAAACAAAACCCGAACCAAATTGTGTAGGTACCCGAATTGAACCGAATTAAGTTCGGTTTACCCTCTGACTGAATTCTCTCTCTTTCTCTCTGACTCTATAGGCATGTGTATATATATGTGCATATATTTAAATATATACACTATATACACATATGTATATGTAAATGTATTATATATAAGTATGTGTATATATATGTATATATATTATATGCATACATGTATATGCATATGTACATATATAAACATGTATACATATATATGTATATGTATATGCATATATATATATATATATATAACAACAACAACAACAACTACTAAGCCTTTTCCCATACTAGACGGGGTCGGCTACATGGATTCTTTGTTTCCACCGATCCCTATCGTGTGCCATGCTAGCAGTAAACTCCCAATAAGCTAGATCATTCTTTATTGTTTCTTTCCAACACTTTTGTGGTCGACCTCTACCTCTTTTAATACTTTCCAAATTTAGTTTTTCTAACCTTCTTATAGGTTTTTCTTTTGATCTTCTTTTTATATGTCCAAACCATCTTAAACGATGTTCTCTCATTTTATCCTCTATTGGTGCCACTCCTAATTTGTTTCTAATAACCTCATTATGTATACGGTCTTTTCTTGTATGACCACTCATCCATCTCAACATCTTCATTTCTGCCACAGACATCTTTTTTACATGTTGATGATTAACTGACCAACACTCAGAACCATAAAACATGGCAGGCCTAATTGCTGCTCTATAATATTTACCTTTTAATTTTAATGGTATCTTCTTATCACAAAGAATACATGATGCTCCTCTCCATTTTAACCAACTAGCATTAATTCTATGTGTAACATCTCCATAAATTCTTCCATCACTCTGAAAAATTGATCCTAGGTATTTAAAACTTTCCTTTTGGGGAATCCAATGTGTGCCAATTTTAATTTCTATGTCCTCTGAAGTAACCAAATGATCAAACTTACATTCCATATATTATGTCTTTGTTCTACTAAGTCGTTGGCCTTTGCTTTCTAATGTTTCTCTCCATAGTTCCAATTTTCTATTAACTTTTTCCTTAGACTCCTCCATTAATACAATGTCATCTAAAAATAACATACACCAAGGTACTTCATCTTGAATATGTTTTGTTAACTCATCCATCACCATTATAAATAAGTATGGACTTAAAGTTGATCCTTGATGTAACCCAATATTAACTTCAAAGAAGTCTGTCGTTCCTTCATGAGTCCTCACACATATTTTTGCACCATCATACATGTCTCTTATAAGGTTAATATATGTCAATGGGATACCTCTTTTTTCCAAAGTTCTCCAAAGAACCTCCCTTGATACCCTATCATAAGCCTTTTATAGATCAATAAATATCATGTGAAGGTCTTTCTTTTTTGCTCTAAAATATTCCATAAGATGTCTCAAAAGGTGAATCGCTTCAATAGTAGATCTGACTGGCATGAATCCAAATTGGTTCTCTGTTGTACTTAATACTTGTCTTAACCTACGCTCGATAATTCTTTCCCATAATTTCATAGTATGACTCATTAACTTGATACCTCGATAATTCGCACAATTTTGAATGTCTCCCTTGTTCTTATATATGGGTATAAGTGTACTTACTCTTCATTCCTCGGGCATCTTTTGGTTTTTTCATATTTCATTAAATAGTCTTGTGAGCCAAGTGATTCCTATTTCTCCAAGTATTTTCCAAACTTCTATAGGAATATTATCTGGTCCTACCGATTTACCATCTTTCATATGTTTAAGAGCCTCTTTGACTTCATTCTTTTGAATACGTCGGTAGAAATTGTGGTTTATATACTTTTCTGACTTAGCTAAATCTCCTAAACTAATACTAACATCTTTATTTTCATTAAAAAGATTATAAAAATAGTTTTTCCATCTATTTCTTATATCATCATTTGCCACTAAAATTTTTTTATCCTCGTCTTTTATGCATCTAACATAATTAAGATCTTTAGTTTTCTTATTATCTCTAGCCCTAGCTATCCTAAAAATATCTCTTTCACCTTCTTTTGAGTTGAGTTTTTTATATAAGTCCTCCCAAATCTTAGCTTTTGCTTCACTAATGGCCTTTTTTGCTTCCTTCTTTGCTTTCTTATAAGCTTCTAAAGTTTCACTAGTTTTCTTAGCATAATGTAATTTGTAACATGCCCTCTTTGCCTTGATTTTATTTTGTACTACTTCACTCCACCACCAAGCTTCTTTTTGTGCCGTACACCTCCCTTAGATACCCCTAACACATCTTTCACCACTTTCCTAATATGTATAGCCATATTGTTCTACATATCACAAGGTGTGCCAACATAATTCCAAACATCTCCTTGAAGGACTTTCTGTTTAAATATATCTTCTTTCTCGCTTTTGAGGTTGCACCATTTAGTCCTAATAGCTCGATGCGCTCTTTTCTTCTTTGTCCATTTTTTTATTTGTAAATCTATAACTAAAAGTCGATGTTGGGTGGTTAAGCTTTCTCCTGGAATTATCTTGCAATCTTTACAACACGCTCTATCTTTTTTTTACAAATAAAGTAATCAATTTGTGTTTGTGATAAGCTACTCTTATAAGTAATTAAATGTTCATCTCATTTTTTGAAGATTATATTGACTATAAAGAGATCAAATGCCATAGCAAAATTTAAAATCTCCTTACCTTCCTTGTTTATATCCCCAAAACCAAAGTTTCCATGAATCCCTTGATATCCTAATGCCTCTTTATCGACATGTCTATTTAAATCTCCTCCTAAACAAATCATCTCCTTTTGTGGAATCTTTTGAAACACCTTATCTAACTCTTCCCAAAAAACTGTCTTTATATTATCTTCTAGTCCTACTTGGGGTCACAAACTATATTCAAAACCTTCGCTCCTAACACTATTTTCAACGTCATGATTCGGTCATCAGATCATTGTATGTCTACTACACTCTCCTTTAATTCTTTATTTATGATAATACCAACTCCGTTTCGAGCCTTTTCTTTACCTGAATACTATAATTTAAAACTTGTATCCTCTATTTCCTTTGCTTTTTCTCCAACCCACTTTGTCTCTTGTAAACATAGAATACGAATATTTCTCCGAATCATAGTATCTACCACCTCCATTAGCTTACCGGATAATGTTCTGATATTCCAAGAACCAATACGAATCTTATTATCTAGGACTAGCTTCTTTACCCCCCGCATCTGTCCATAATCAAAATGTGGAGACCCTCTTTGAAAATTTTTCACTATATTCGGGCGGGAATGTAGCGGGACTAACTTCTTTACCCACACCCGTCCATGATATGGGAACCCTCTCTGTAATTGATTCACTACATTTGGGCAAAAATATAGTGGCCCTTGCTTACTTCTTACTGCATTCGGCTTCTACAGCACGTCGCTAGACAGGAATGCCCCAAAGCAATGCTCATAATTTTTGTAATCCATGTTATAAAAATCCGACAAAGTTTTACGCTCATAATACATATATATATATATATATATATATATATATATATATATATATATATATATATATATATATATATATATATATATATATATATACACATATAGACATTTTCATGTATGCAATATGATGAATAATGATGATTGAACCCATGTTTAGCATGAACATCCAATAATCACCGGGACATGGACCATCCTTCATGTTTGCAATATGACAAATAGCAACATCAACACAAAACTTTTGGGAGTTATATCTAGCATAAATGTCCAATGACCTAACCCATGGCTAGTATGTCATCCTCCATGCCTAGCTTCCTCCAAGATGGATCAATGGCTGACAAATGTATCAATTCATCACATTTAAGGAGAAGACTGATCTCGTGAAAACACAACTCATGTGAATGTCCCAATGTACAACATGTTTTTTATTCTGAACCAACTATCTCCATAAAATTGTAATCTCTTATAATCTAGTAAAGAGTGTGTCATGATACTCTTTTCTTGAGGTTTACCCACATCAATATAATGCCTAGTGATGATTCATGATTCTTCAAATGACTTCTTCAATTCTATAATCTACAACTCTATCAGTGAATGTAATTGTCTTAAAATTGTATCAAATCTCTTAGTTAAGCTACCAAGAGACCCTTTCAACCTTGCACACACACATTTTATCCTAGCAACAATTAATAAACAAACATTATAAGATTCAAAAATAGTAGAATATATGTATTAATAACTAATTTTACATACTTATTAGTTGTATGAGTACCATAATTAATCACTCCATGTCCATGGTGAGACAATTCTTTCCTTATACGGGTCCAACCATTGCTCTTTAGTATAAGAGAGTAGAGGAATAAATTTTTTCACTTCAATTTCATTAGGTCCTTATAACTACTCTCATATGATGAGTGAACAACCTTTCTCCAACTTAAACCAAACACACTCGTCATTTTATAATAAATGCTCTAATATTTTTTGCTATATGCCGTCTATATAAAAAGTGAGTTGCATCCAAAAATATTATTTGAATGACATTTACAATCCCAGATCACCGTCATTACAGATTATACGTGAAAAGTTGTTTGGAGTGCATAATTATGTTATCCACCTTAATACCAAAATATAATTCTCTTCTTTTTCTATAGTTATAAAGCAAAAGCTATAGAAAAATTATTAGAAGTTGATGTGAATATGACAAACCTCATGAAAAGGTATAAGATTACACACTATATATAATTCAATATTTAAAAAAAAGTGAAATGAAATTTCTGCATGTTTGTCTTGTATGCACTATCAAACTCGAATTTCTATGCATGTAATAATTGCACTGAATGAAGATGTGCAAATTGAATGTTATAGATAATATCTTTATTGATGATTTTATGATGTCCTGTATGATATTTGTGAGAGTCTGTATTATGTAGTACTTGTTGCAAGACATTTTGAAAACTCTATCTCCCTTCCTAATTTTCATCCATGCAATGTAAATATGTCATGTTGTACTAACATTGTCTCATCAACCCACTTTAAATGTATCAAAATATGCTTCATTTTGTAATGACTTTTTATAAGGTCCTTTATCATGTTATACTAAAATTCACTCAATCTTCCTACAAAAGTGTGCTCTAGAAGATATAAGCCTAGAAGGTGGGTTATATATTCTATTTACTACATTTAACTCCCAATAACCATCAATTGTACCCTCTCTTGTCAATAAAAATAGATAATCTATCTTCTTAGTACTTATACACCTACTATTTTCATCATCAATATTTCACTGGCCTTGTATTTGTCAATTCTTTCACACCCAAGTCATACCTTGCTTATTTACTGTTCGAATGAAGAATAACAATGACAATATTATGCTTTCTCCCAACATTTCTTACATACTCAATAAGTTTATTACGACCACTAAACACATCCTATATCGTAAACATGAGTGAATAGTCCCCTGTGCATCTCTCCTTGGGATTGAAAATACGATGAGTGAATCTTTCGACCCAATATTATAAAACATCAACCAAAATGAAAAGTTATAAAAATTTTCTTGCAAAAGGATAAATAAAATTTTAAAACCCAAAATCAAGCCCATCCTGACATGCTCGTACGCGCGCTTGTGGTCTACCATGTCCTCCCAAAGCTCTTTGAACTAAATTCCATGACCTACCAACTATATAAAAAGAAATGTGGGTTTGTCTCGTTCTTTAATATGAAACTAAACTTTGTCTTCTCTTGGTCCTTACATGCACAAGTCTCACATGTGACTTTTTGTACTATAGGACTTTCACGTAAATCAATGATACACCAAGTGAATATTTAGAGATACCAACATGAATTAAATGTTATTAATGTATATATGTTTAATTAACCGAACCATAATTAACATTAAATCTAGTAATCCACCACATAGTCCTGAAGTATAAAAATACCAACCAAATCAACTATCATATTATGCTTTCAGTAATGGTACCTTTCGATTTGAATCGTTTACCTGAGTTATCCAATATTATCCTTATGCAAACTAGGTTAACATACATCTTGAACTTGAACCTTGGATGTAAATGTGTCTATTGGTAATAACATGATAAAAGACTATGGCATGACCTTTAGGGATGATACATTAATGACCATGCATCCATATCATGTATCATGATTGACTTAAGGAAACAATCTAATTTTCCTATTATGACCATACAATATCAATCACTTAGTTAGGCATCTCGAAGGATGTACTGGTAGCATCTTATCCTAAGACTCGATCACATTAAGAGAATAATCTCTTGCTAAACTTACAGTCATTACACTTTAGGTTTAAAGGAGATAGACATATAGATACTAAAAGCATCACATAATATAAAGTATAATCTTATTCACCCAATAAGTTGTTAATATCATATTGAACCTACTTCATGGGATCTCCAATGAGTTAGGTTGGGTTGTCACTGCTTGTGATTAGATAATGGTTTCAGTCTCATCTCCAACCTGAATTTCTCAACTAAGGTTATTGATAGACCCTTAGTGAAATGATCAATTGTATTTTCTTTGTTTCCAACAAAATCTACAGCCATGATCCCATCAAGCACAAGAGTCCTTACGGACTTTCGTTTGACTTGGATGTGTCTCCGTTGCTTTTGATTGTACTTAGAACTACTGATCTTATCAATTATAGTCATGCTATCAAAATGTACTAAAATCGCATGAAGCGACTTCTTTACCATAGGTAAACTAGACATAAGTGCCTTAGGCCATTCAACTTCCAATTAAATCGCCTCCAAAGCACATAGTTTTGCCTCAAAGGTAGAACATGTAAAAATAGTTTGTTTCTTGAATTTTCAGGTGACAGTGTCACTACCCAAAAGTAATACATATCCAGTGACCCATTACTCCAAAGTTCTTTTCTATCCAACTAGGATAACTAAATACTTAAAGAACAAAAGGATTTTTATTATAATGTCGTCCAAGGAAAAACGTTCTCTTCACATAGCAAAATACTTTGTCTAGAGCTTGCCAATGGGTTTTATATGAACAACTAGTATATTTACTCAATTTATAGACAACAAATATAATATTTGGTTGTACACAGTTGGTTAAATACATCAAACTACTAATAATCTGAGAATATTTTAGTTGAGACAAAATAATACCATTTGATTCTTATAAAAAGCCTTAGATGAATCATATGGAGTGTTAATTGGTCTACAATTTCTATATTCAAATCTCTCTAAAACTTTCTAAACATAGGGAGACTGAGAGATTGCTATACCACCAGTAGACCTTATGATTTTAAGCCCTAAAATTATATTAGTCACACCCATATCTTTTATTTCAAACTTACTACATACAAAAAACTTAATCTCATTTACTATTCTCACATTTGATCCAAACAATAATATATCATCTACGTATAGGCAAAGAATGATGAAAACATTATTCACCAACTTACAGTAGACACACTTATCATAATCATTAGAAACAAAACCAAAATATCATATCACACTATCAAACTTTTCATGCCATTTTTTAGGGGCTTGTTTCAAACCATATAATGATTTAACAAACTTACATACCTTATACTCATTCTCATGAGCCACAAATCCTTCTAAGTGATTCATATAAATTTCTTCATAGATGTCATCATGTAGGAAAACAATCTTCACATCCATATGATAGATTGTGAGGTCATATACGGATGTCAGTGCTATAAGCAATCAAATGGTGGTCATTCAAAAAGCTGAAGAATAAGTATCGAAGTAATCTATTCATTCTTCCGTGTGTATCTCTTGGCAACTAACCTTCCCTTGTACTTGTTGATTGTTCCATTTGCATTCAGTTTCTTCTTAAAGATTCACTTACAACCCACAATAAAACAACTATGAGGCAAATTCACTAATTTTCAAGTATCATTGTCGAAAATTGGTTGCATTTCATCATTACTGACTTCCTTCCAAAATATAGCCTATTAAAAGGTAATAGGATTATCCTCGACATTAAAAGTAACAAGTCACTTCCAAATTCCTATCCTAGGTCGTTTACTTCTCCGTGGTTAGGTTATTTCTTCAGAATCATCTGATATGAAAATAACACAATTAGGGTTAGTCACCACATTTGTCATCCTTTGTACATGATCTATAATGGAACCAGTAGTAGGGTTAGAATCTCTAAAAGATATACTTTGAGAAATTCTAGTATTCATGAAAAATACATTCTCAAATAATAGAACATTACAAATTTCAACTATTCTGTTAATATCTATGACAAAAATATCAGATTTAATGACCAAGAATCTATATGCACAACTTGTCTCCACGTAACCAAGAAATATAACATCCAATGTTTTAGGTCTCAATTTCTTTCTCTTATATTTAAGGATGAGTACTTTCGCAAGACGCCTCTAGACTTTGAGATATTTGAGATTGATCTTTGGATCTTTCCAAAGCTCAAAGAGATTACTTTTCTTATGCTTATGGAAAACTCTATTTAAAATATGGTAAGTCCCATTAAAGCTTCCCCCACATGTAAGCAGGTATCACAAAATTTTAAAGTAAAATATTAACCATATCACATAAGGTTCTATTCTTCCATTCAAAAATCATACTTAACTTGGGAGAATACGAAGAAATAATCGCATCAACAATACCATTGTTTTGACAATATTCTTGAAAAATATTTGAGATATATTCTCTTCTCATATTAGGCCTTAATCGTTTAATTACCTTGCCTGTTTGAGTTTTTGTTTCATTTATAAATATTTGAAATTTTCTAAAGCTTCATTTTTTCTTTTAAGCAAGTCAATATAAAAGTATCTAATGCAATCATCAATAAATGTGATAAAATATCTTTTATTATCTCTTATAGTTGTTCCATTGAATTCACAAATATTTAGTACTAGTGTGTACTAAATCTAAAATCTCAGATTTTTTTTCAATTATATGAAAAGGTTTCGTAGGTTGCTTCGCTTGCACACATATATCATATTTATATTTTTTATATATGACAGTCTTAGGGATAAGGTTTAAGTTTATCATTTTTTTCATGAAATCAAAGTTTACATATTTCAACCTAGCATGTCATACATATGATTATTCAATGTTATATACAAAAGAAGAAGTTGAGGCTTTATTAATATTAAATTTATAAAGCATTACCAATTGGTTTCACATGAACTTTAAACAAATCCTCTACATCACACAAATAAGCCTTTTCAAATAAACACCCTTTACTAAGTCATGTAATTATGACTTTATTACATTTATAATCTAACATTAATCCCTTTCAAACTAAAACATGATCATTGAGGATATTCTGATGAATCGTTAGAATATGTCTAACTCCCTCAAGAGTTAGAACCTTTTTCGAAGAAAATTTCAAGCCCACACACCCTTCGCCCTTGACTTCAACAAATGATTGATCCCCTAAGGTCATAGTTCTCCCATATATGGCCTAGTAAGATATAAATAAAAACTGGTAAGCATAAGTATGCACACTAGCTCTAGTGCCTACAATCAAGTATTGTGACTCATAAATAGAAAGAAGATGTGTTTAAGGGATAAATACACGTCACTAGCAAGCATAGTAGTCAACACCATGTTGACCATAACTCCTTCAACGACTACATATTTCTTGGCTTTCTTTAAGGGATAATTAATCGCCCAATGTCTAACTAGACCACAAAAGTACTATTGTTTGTTCCTGAGTTTCTTTTGGATCTTGTTATTTGGTTTATGCTTTACCTATTTTCCCTTATGATCACTAGGTTGTTTCCTTTTAACCGTAAGGTTAACCTAGAAGTGCTACCTATAGGCGTAATGAGTTTCTTACCTTTATGCTCTTCCTCTATTGCTACGTCTACCATGAGGTCATCAAGGGTTATCTTACCCTCCTTATTCTTGAGATCTAGGCCGAAGCCCTCACAAGACTTAGGAAATTTCTCAATAATAGAAATAACAATAAACATGTTATAAAGCTCCATATCGACTTCCTTCAGACCATGGCATAAAAACTGAAACTCGTTGGCCTATTCGGTCACAAATTTCTCCTCTATCATTTGATACTTAAGAAACTTTGCTATAGAATACTTTTTAAGACCAAGGTCTTCAGTGTTGTATTTTTTATCCAAGGCAACCCACAAATCTTTCGCTCTCTTGAAAAGAAAAAAACTATAAACATCAAATAGAACATTCAACAATACCGATAATATACAATAGCGGTATAGGATATCCTTCTTTTTTCACTCAATAATTTTATTCGGGCTTCTACGGTCATTATCATCAGGTTAGGGATAATCCAACCCAATATACAAGTGCAACCCTAACATGATTAACTAAATTTTCATACGTTTCTACCAACGTTTATAATAGAGACTAAAAAACTTTTTCAATATTAGAGTCAAGTCGACCTTAGGTTGGAGGGTTACGGTCGCAGACATGTTTACTATGGAAAAGGTTTATTTCTTTAAGATTGTTAGAAAAATCTATAGAAATACATGTATAATAAACCAATATGCAACAATTATAAACATGTCCTAGTCAACAACAACCGCAGATCCAAAGTAAGCAATGAACAAACCATACGGAAAATAAAAGAGAAACAATAATCACGAAAGGAACTTATTTGTTCGAGTCACACTTATGGACTTGCCTTAGAGAAATCAATGCCCCACTATACAGTACATACAAAACATACACACAAATCAAAGCTACGTACCTATATTGGAGTCGGCTTCGACCTGAAAGAGAAAGATGACAAGGAGTTGTCACACAACCGTTGAGAATAGCATAGGCAGAGGGAGAGCAAAGTATAGAGACGGGAGGAGAGAGAGTGTATCACTCAAAAAATATATGATTTGAGAGGCCTAATCTCTTATTTATAGAATTTGTGATGGATCATGGATCCGATCCAAACGATGCACCTCTTCGTTCCGTAATCGTTATCGCGTAGATACTCTTAACTATTAGATCAAAAGTTTTTCGTGGAAAAAAATAGATCGAAGACAATTCCCAAATCACTTAAGCACAGGCTTGACGAACGTGCACGCACATGTGTTCTAACACAAATTTTTAAACTAAGATTCATGAGCTACCAACTATATAAAAGGACACGTGAGTTTATCTCATTCTTTAATATGAGACTAAACTTTGTCCTCTTGGTCATCACATGCACAAGTCCCTCACATGTGACTTTTTACACTTTAAGACTTTCACATATATCAAATTGAATATTTAGGGATATCAACATGAATTAAATGTTATTAATGCACATGGGTTTAATTAACCCAACTATAATTAACATTAAATCCAACAATTATCACTTACCACCCAATAGTTGAGGATGTACGGTTTTCCGGAATGAGCAATATGACTGCATTGGTTGTTGTGTTTGGGAGAATTCACTTTGGAGGAATGGAGTGTTCAGTCATCCGAATCTGAAAGCAAAACCGGATCTTTTAAACTGGAGAGAGTTGGTCATCGAATAACTTAGCTTCAACCCTTATGAATGTCGAGATCTGACCAATTCAATAGTCAATTCTGCTGTAGTGATCGAGGGTAGCAAGCAGGGTTGCTATGTTAATTAGCCACACACAGTCCGACTCGAATTGGATGGGGATTATTTGGTTTTACGGGATTCAGATTCAGGGAATTCAACACCTTTCACCTGTATACAAGTAAAAATACATAAATAAATAATACATAGTCTACCTATACATATATGCATATATATATATATATGTGCATGTACATATGTTAAGTTTCAAAATCTCAATGACCCAACTTTAAGAAATTTTCATCATTTGGATTAGACTTATAAATGATTTGATCTTAATCTAAAACACATTGAATTTTAAGAATTTGTTGGAACTGGAATTTCAGTATGCCGCGTGGGAAGATAGGACCCGAACATATACTCGCTCCGTCAGACACTTGGCACTCACCGGAATTGTAGTTCATACGTAGAGGCTGGGTAGGTGTACCTGTCCCCAACCTGCCGCATTCCCGTCCCTAGCTAGAAGGAACCAACTGTTCTGTATCAATGTATGGATGCGTGGCCTCGACGAAATGTAAGTACATGCTCAAATAACTTTCAAATTTAAAGAGAATGTTATATGAACAGGCAACAGACTCATAGAGGCAAGTAGGCCGGGTGGACCCAGCCTGCAGTTTGTGTTTGTAATCACAAATGAAAGACGAAATAAACATGTAATTTAGGAAAGAGGATTTCATGGCCTGACATGAGCGGCAATGTACTCGGGCTAGCCAAGGCGACCTGCTTCCCTCGTATAGCAAATACATGAGGAAAAATATGTGTTCGATCGTACCATCTTACTGATAAACCAGAAAGCAAGTCATCCTTGGCTATACCCAAAAACATTACTACCTCACAGTTGAGGCCTCTGATCCCAAGAGTAATCCAGGCGAATCCTGCCATTGACATGGAGCTCAATATATATGAACCCTCTATATTAACGAGAGAGAGAGAGAGAGACTCCAATAACCTCGTTGCCAATTAAATTTATATTTCAAACGCTACATATCCTCCTCAACCTTTTCAATTCTGTCACGGACATGTTATCCCTTGACCATCCAATATTCAAGACCATAGAACATAACCTGCCCTAATGTTACTCTATAATATTTTCTTTTAATATTCAATTGTTCTTACACGGAATCCTTCAGAGTCAACATTACACTCTATCGACACACATTAATATGCTAAAAAGGAAATATCAAGTGATTCTTTTTCTGATTACAATAGATAATAATAGGATTCTATGGCTTGACCTGACACCGCAAATACATCATATTGTTATATGCGGACAGGTTTTTAATGGTCGACAAATTTCGACACCATGTCAATATTTCGTGATAGCAAGGCCTTTATGTTGGTTGACTAGCTTCTGAACTATGAACAGTTGCTTTAAAAGTTTTTCCCCATCATATTGTCTATAACTAATGCAGCAATGCAATTCAACACAACCTTTGGAATGGATAAAATATCTCCTACTAAATTATATTTGGTCATTGTATGATAGAATAAATATGTAGAAAACGTGTGGGAACAATAATGGCAACTCATCAAATGCAAAAGACTGCAACACTCGACTTGATGAAAACGAAAAAGAAATGAAAAAACAAACAAATAATAAACGAAATGTAAGGTGGATTAGAAGTCTATCTTCAGCCTCTCTTGCGTTCGTTGGTAGGAACAACATACTAGCAGCAATACCTGAGGACGAATTTTACAATCTTCCATTAGAAATATTTTCTTAGTTGCCACAATTCATTCTCATTAGCTTATGTAATTATAATGAAGAGACCCAAAAGGAGAAACGAGAAGACCTTCTAAACAAACAAGAGCCAGAGAAACTATGCAACCTAATGAGAATTCTCGATAAATAAATATCAAACTCAAACGTGGAGAATACAAGACACGATTCAAACAGGACAAAGAAAACAGCGCCACCCCACCACACGCGCATGCATATGCAACATATATGATGAGAGTGCACTCACATACAAGCATTAACAACATTTTCATTTTGTTTCCTCCGCACAGGGAATAGAATTTATTTGTAAAATTAACTTTTATCAACAAAAGATCATCTTTCTTTATCTTATTTTCTTCAAGATATTGTTTCAAGTGTTCAGAACTGATCTAATGGATAGAAACCAGTGAGAGAGAGACTAGCCCTCCCACATCATCAAAATCATCAAATATTCCAGAAAAGTGAAGACCACTCAGCATTCCCACCATCAAATTAAGTCAATGCTTGATAGCCTAGATTTTATTTATCTTCATTGCCATCACCCACTTTCCGTCCCTTTCTTTTTCTTTCCTTCCTTTTCTACACAGTACACAGGGAAATTCGGGCCCGACCCTCAGTTTTCCTTTAATTTTTAGAAAGCTGTCTGTCTTCATTCCTCTTTCTCAAGCCTTTACGTTTACGGGCCAAATAAAGAATATTTATCATCTTTTATGTCCTTTACCTATTCTATTTTTATGCTTAACCGCCTTTGGTCAGGCCTGACAAATTAACAGTTTCTCAAAAGTCAATAACCAGTTATTTACCAAAGATGGGAGAGCTTTACCCCCATAGTGGTCCGACCTGGCTTGGATCGGCTTAGTGGGGGTCCTTTGGGCTTCTAGGTACCAGTGGTGTACTTCATCCAAGAAAACTACATATGCTACAAATACTATACCGCTAGGATTTACAGTATGATATTAAATTATATGGAAGTCTCATCGCTATGCTGGATATTGAAAAGTGCGGAAGGATGAAAGATCAATGGGCAAAACACATCAAAATTAGCTCCAACTTATCAATATCCCATCCAAAGATTCGAATAATAAGAGTTGTTTAGAAAACTGAAAGGATAAAGTTCTACTGGATCTTAGATATACCGAAAAATAAAATTCCAAATAAATAAAACATACAAGGTTGAATCCATATGTAGATATATGACAGCACAATTACATGAGCATTCCTACTATATCAACCAATATATGAAGCAGTTTTGAAGACACATTTAGCAATATAATAAATAGTTAGAACACGAGTGGAGCTATCCGAACAATGTTTGGTACATAACTATTATATATCAACTTGCACCATGATAATCTTAACATATAACATGTTTTCTTGAAATTAATCATATTATGCTTTTTCATGCTTATGTTATTATAGTCAAAATTGCTTATCCATCAAAAAAGACTTACAATTGATGGATGGAGTAGCTTATGCATTTAGGCATGTGATACTATTTATGAAAAGTATATTTATTGTGATAAAGTTATAATGTATTATTATAATTAAATAACTTAATCTTTCTTATTTTTTTGTATTCATGGTAGAAAAGTACCTAGCAAGAGTAGTAAATATGGGTCAACTTAGAGTATTTCCTTGGTTGTGGATACTAATACGAACAAGTTGTTTTATATCCTTGGTTACTATGCTAAGATGGATAATTATTTTTTACTTTATGAGACCTCGACAGAAGGAAATATAGAAAGAGTATTGAAGAATATTTAGGGGGAACTTCAAGTAATATAACTTTTAATACATATATCTATATTTGTATTGTATTTAATCCATCACACACACACACACACACATATATATATATATATGTATGTATGTATGTATCTATGTTCTAAACATTATGTATTTTATTATATTGTAGGCTAAATTTGATTTTGTAGATCACACAATAAGACTTTAAGTTTTAAGTGACACCATTAAAAACTCTTATAAGAAATATTTACGAAAGAGCTTCAAAGATTATTAGAGTGATATTAAGTCAAGGTACTGAGGACCATATATCACATCATTATAGTGTCCTCCATAATGTAATCTTATTGAATGCCTTCTAAATGCTTCATAAAAAAACTTAAACAATTATGGTAAGTAAAATAAAGCTTGAATATGAAAGCAACTCATGCATAACAAGATGAAAGGCATAACTGGGGAGTTACATCCTTAGTTGCACATGGTTATAATCTGGCAATGGTATCATATTTTTATTTTTTAATCAGTCATGTCAAACTTTGCATATAAGTTACTTTTATCTAGTTAATGATAATATTTTTTATTTGTTTATATTATAAAGTTCAATGAAGTAACTGCTTATATAAACTACTAGAAAGAAAGAAACTCATTATAATGCACAAAGCAATACAATACTTACTCTTTGTGTCTAAGTTACTTATATCTATTATGAATTGTTTGACTAATGGACAAATATTTAGTGTACAAAGCAATACAAGGTCTTAATCTATTATGCATGTGAGAGAACTCATAATGATTGTATTCAAAACATTTCAATAAAAGACAAAAATACACAAGATAGTTGGAGGTAGGCACTGATTCGGACTATTGTGACCACTTATTTCGACGGTTTCCTACAGTCGGAATAATACACAAGATAGTTGGAGTAGTCTATCCTAATTGTTTAGCTATATACTTATTCTGGTTGTTTTGTTTTTCGGCTATTTTGTAATTAATTCTGACTCTCCACAATAGCCAAAATAAGCTTTATTATAGCCGTAAGAAACAATTGAAATAAGTAGACAAAACCGCAGGAATAAAATGTATTCCAACTGTACTGTGTTCAAATTATTCTTGTTGTTTCCTAAGTACAATCGGAATAAGATTATTTCAATACTTTTATTCTAGTAATAAAGTTCCACTTTTGTTTTTATTTCGACTATAGGGATACTAGAATAAGCAATTCCGACTATTTATAACACTCAGAATTGGCCTGAAAGCGACAATCATATGTAATTGAGTGATGCTCCTCTTCCAGAAAGCCACCGAGAGGAGGCAATACCGCCTCAATCATAATTAGTTGTAATTGTAGAAGTGAAAGTGATGTTCCTCTTCTGAAAGCCACGGCGAGGAGGGAATACCACCACGATATGATGATCTGTCTTCCTTTTCCTATTTCTATCGCTATTACCAATTGAAAAGACAAGTAAGATAAAATGAAATACGGGACGAGTATGAACCGATATAAAATATTACCAAAAAAAATTTGAACAAGTTTTGAAAACAAAAGACTAGCATGGTGCAGTCAGTGGAACCTCTTTCCTGTGGAGCCTAAATGTAAATTTATCATAACTTAGATATTTACCGCAAATATCCCCAATAAATAAAGTAAAATACCACGTATGGCTGCAGCCTGTTACTTAAAAGTTGTGGACCAATATGACAGGGAAAGTGGTGAACGAATCCGATGAACCAAGTGGAATTCCAATTGGATCCGTTTGTTCTCTCCTTCCTCATGATTCTTTTTGCTATTTCTTAATTTGTTGCTCGCACCTATGAATAAGGTAACTAAGAAACACCTATATCACCAGCTCGTAATGGAAGGCACATGAAGGGATGGGGCAGGCTTTGCAGCCAAGGATGACTTGCCTATAGCTAAGCCACAAAAAGGGCTGGGTTAGGTGGTGTGGAAGATCATGATCTTGCACCAGAACGTATGTCAATCGAGTTATTTCAACATGTACGCCATTCATTAGATCTCAATGACATGTTGGTGCAGAGATTGGACCATTAATGACAACATATATACGTTTTGGTGCTAGATCAAAATCTCCCAGATCGCTCGATCCTGGCATTAGAGGCAAAAAATATGCACATCAATTTTACCTGACGGTTTACACATGGGCAAGCTGTCTTTGGCTACATAGACTGTTGAGAAGTCACTGTATATTGTAGCGCTAACGCGTAATTTATTATGTCTTCAATTAAAAAAAATTAGATTAAAATATTTTTCACATGATAATCAGGAAATTCTGTACATTAATCATTGTTTTACCATGTTCGGTAATATTTGTTTTCAGATTGATCACATATGCTTCCCTTCTTCCATAGATGATAAAGTCCGTGAGATTGAAGCCTAGGAACTTTCGTCTCTGTCATATCTAAGTATGCATCAAATTGCTCACTTTGCATTGATAAGCTAATGATTTTTTTTTAAATAATTGTCACTAACAGCTTGATGGTTGGATCTACAAGGTGATTTTGGAAACGTATTGACCATTTATCTGATGGAACGAACCATCATTCATATCCAGGCCTATTCTTACCTTTCAATCACCTATTTTTTCATATAACTTTTAAATGAGGTGTTTCATAAAAGCATGCCTTTGATGCACCAAGACCAACTTAAAAAAATTGATCAACCCGTCGGAGCCAAGTAGCATTGGTCCAGTCACTTGATGTGAAGCTCAAACCTTAAACCAGGTGGTGATCGAAATATGGTGTCAACTTGACCCGGTTCATGAATCTACCACTCACCAAGGGCCCAATCATAGTTGCAACCATGGATCACATTAACTATGAGAATTAACTCAACCACCTCAAATAAAAACAAGAGTTATTTACCGCTTTTCTAAGAAGCATTAGATTCTTTTCATTTAGCAGCTCCTAGGCATCAATTAGTATATAGTTAGTTAACAGCTTTAAATTAATTAGGACACAATTTTTAATGTTATGAAAATTAGTGCTCAGCTTAGAGGGTTTAGTCTAAGTTATAAATAGGCATGCTTAGGTTGTATTGAGGGAGCTTTTGATGAATAGAATTGATGAGTTTGAAACTCTTTTCTTTTTCAAAGGTGGTGAGTGACTTTGCTCTTATTGTCCATCCTTGGATGTGGCGAGTGTGATTCTTATCACTCTTCTTTGAGTGTGGTGAATCAACCCCAAAGATCATATTCGTGACGTGCAAAAATTTTTCTGTTGCATCTGGTACCTTTTTCATTATCTCCCTCTTATATTCTACCTTCGCTTTATTCTCCTCCTCACTCGGTTCTCTCGACTCGTGATTGACATCATTTGGTGCTTTCATTTAGATGGAGAGAATGTTGAGTTACAATTATGGTCAGCTTGCTGCCTACCACTGTATATCATTCGAGCAAGCATTGCTTCATGGCCTAAAACAAAAGCAAGAAAAGATGAAGAAGAAATTGAACTACCTAGCGCTGTTCCATTGAAAAGTTAGCCAAACTACGATCTCTTAAACCTTGCTCTCAAACACCAAGTGCAACTATCTGATCCAGTTTGCGAAGTGAAAAGATTTACCACATGAAGAGAAAACCCTATCCCAATTATGCCGCACCATCAAGGAACCCCATTATAAGGAGTTGAACCTAAAGCAACATCATTCTCTAAGAAGAATTATGAAATACCCAAGTGCGGTCATTGTTGAGCAAGACGAAAAGAAGATCCTTCTCACCCTTCTTAGATTGGGCAAGACGAAAGGGAACATGAAAGCGTTACACAAGAAGAGAGTCAGTCTTCTTGTGACAATGTAACTTGCAAAGTTACTACGTTAATTGCGATAAGTAAGAGTTTCATAGAAATCGAAAGACTACGTATGGAGATAGAAGTATTTTACTCACACCTTGAATCTCAGTTACAAATACTATCCAAAATTTCAGAATAGCACTCAGTTAGAAGCTTTTCTTTGTATTTTATTTGATTCTCTAAGGATCCAAAAATATAAATAAAAATACATGTTACTCACTTATGTAAATTTTTCGGGACTTTTGAACCCCAATAAGGACCTTTAGAAAATATAAAAGTTTATGTTATAAAACATAACCAATTCTATTTTCACATAACTGAACTTGTTTTGGCTATGTGAAATCCATGTTGTTTTAGAAAATATTGTTTTGAATCGAAATTGTTTTGGGAAAACTCTAGATTTCAAAATAACTCTTCCTAAGCATCTAGGCAAACCCTTGAGTGCCGGTTTAAGAAGGCCTACGTTGATAAGAACCTACTTTTTTACAATTGATGAATATTTAGATAAACCTCTTTTGCAAGTTTGAGTAAACTTGCTAGTATGCTCGCACACATATTTAGATAAACCTCTTTTTGCAAGCAATGTTTTAGGTCCGCATAAGATCAATTTTTTTTCAAGGTTTAGTATTATATGCCCAAAGGTGTGGTAAAAATGATTTTGTATTGATATTTTGAAAATAATTTGATTATGAAATTTTTATTTTAAAAGTTTTATAATTTTCTTTGGTTTTTCTCGTATTTTTTATATTTTCAAGACATACTTTTGGCAAAGAAATGTGAAACACTTTCTTTTTGAAATTTTTGAATTTTTCATTGTTTTCATGTTTTCCAAGATTTTCCATTGTTTTTTATTTTTGAAGATTTTTCAAATGTTTTTGGTTTTTCCAAATATACATTTTTTTTAGATTTTTGATAGAGGAAGTGATACTTTCTATCAAGCCGATAAAAAAAATACTACAAGTTATGCCTGTCGTCCACCGATTTGAATTCATCTACAGCTTTGTATAATTGTTTTTACGTCTCTTGTGCTGGTGATGGCAGGCAAGGAAAGCTCTGCGAGCACTGAAAGGCCTAATGAAGTTGCAGGCTCACGTTCGCGGCTACCTGGTTCGCAAAGAAGCCGCTGCGACACTTTACAGTATGCAGGCACTCTTCTGTGCTCAAGTAGCCGCAAGCAACAATCACGTTATTCTGTCCCTAAGATCTCTATGTTCCACCATGAAGCTTGTGCTCGTCAATCGATTGTGAGTCTCTGTCACTGCTTCTGCCCCACATTTGTTTTGAGAAATTGAAATAACCCGTATGGAGTATGCTGCAATTTGTTCATTATGCAAATGTACCATGTAGTCGTTTTTCAATAATTTAGAGAAGTCATAATAGTTAGTGGTGTCTGTGAACTTATTATTATGTTTAATGACACAAACATAAATTGGATCCAAGATGGCATGTCTTTTCATCCATATATCTCATTTTTCCATTTTATAAGTATCGTCTAACTAGCACCACCTTTCAATTGTACTCTTTTTGGTGCTTTATAGAGTATGCCACTTCATTTTTTTATGATGGAGAGTGATTTGTGGTGTAGGTTTCAGGTGGACAGAAGATACAACCATTATTGAGAACAAATGCAGCAAATGGTGAATGCGTTTGACTCGGGTTTGGGGATGGGTGTGGTATTGCCATACACATCCTTAGCTGAGAAGGTCATGCCAAGGCATTTCAATGCTTGAGAGATTAAATTGTGAGCCAACTGAAGATAATGAGTGACCTGCTTATAGAAAAGGATGTTAGGGGGATTAGTGGAATAACGAAGGGAAAAATGCCAAGTCATTTCGGCTCATAGTGTAATATACACTCGTTTTAAAAGTTTGTAACATTGGACATTGAATTTGGTTTTATTCGGTTTATATGGTATTTATGTACTCGTTCTAAATGTTTATAAATTGGATATTGACATTCTCATATATATATATATATATATATATATATATATATATTAAATTAAATTCTAGTAATATCAAATTGTATATCAGGTGTTTGTCATGGGATTCTATTCCACAATCTATGTGAAAATTTGAATTATGAAAAAAAATTCCAGTATAATATAAGTAAATAATTTTTGACAGATTTCTATAAGACATTTTCGGTAGTCGAACTGTCGATAAGAGAGATTCCTAAAATTCTTTTCCAATGATTTTATAGTACATCTGCAAGACCCGAGGAAGCATCGAAAATTAATCATTTCTAGTAGTATTTATGGGGTTGTGTGAATATTTCCCAGGTTGTTCAGTTTTTGGGACTCCCAAAAATAACCCTTTTTTACCAGTGCACTAAAAAAGACTAGAAGTGCCGTCAAGGTGCATGGCAACAAAGGCTGTGTTTCTCTTTCTTTCAAAATCTCAATGATATAAAGATTTAATTCGATTAATAAGATCAATTGACATCCCTTGCTTCTAGTTGTTGCTGCAAATGGCTCCAACCTTCCCCTCTAGAAGAGCTGGTCCCCTTTGGTCAAGCGTGCTTGTCTAACAACAACAACTAAGCCTTTTTTCATACTAGACGGGGTCGGCTACATGGATTCTTTGTTTCCACAGATCCCTATCGTGTGCCATGTTAGCAGTTAACTCCCAATAAGCTAGATCATTCTTTATTGTTTCTTTCCAATACTTTTGTGGTCGTCCTCTACCTCTTTTAATACTTTCCAAATTTAGTTTTTCTAACCTTCTTACAGGTTCTTCTTTTGATCTTCTTTCTATATGTCTAAACCATCTTAAATGATGTTCTCTCATTTTATCCTCTATTGGTGCCACTCCTAATTTGTTTCTAATAACTTCATTATGTATACGGTCTTTTCTTGTATGACCACTCATCCATCTCAACATCTTCATTTCTGTCACAAACATCTTTTGTATATGTTGATGATTAACTGCCCAACACTCAGAACCATAAAACATGGCAGGCCTAATTGCTGCTCTATAATATTTACCTTTTAATTTTAATGGTATCTTCTTATTACAAAGAATACCTGATGCTCCTCTCCATTTTAACCAACCAGCATTAATTCTATGTGTAAAATCTCCATCAATTCTTCCATCACTTTGAAAAATTGACCCCAGGTATTTAAAACTTTCCTTTTGGGAATGCAATGTGTACCAATTTTAATTTCTATGTCCTCTGAAGTAGCCAAATGATCAAACTTACATTCCATATATTTTGTCTTTGTTCTACTAAGTCGGAGGCCTTTGCTTTCTAATGTTTCTCTCCATAGTTCCAATTTTCTATTAACTTTTTCCTTAGACTCCTCCACTAATACAATGTCATATGCAAATAACATACACCAAGGTACTTCTGAATATGTTTTGTTAACTCATCCATCACCATTATAAATAAGTATGGACTTAAAGTTGATCCTTGATTTAACCCAATATTAACTTAAAAGAAGTCTATCATTCCTTTATGAGTCCTCACACATGTTTTTGCACCATCATACATATCTCTTATAAGGTTAATATATGTCAATGGGATACCTCTTTTTTCCAAAGTTCTCGAAAGAACCTCCCTCGGTACCCTATCATAAGCTTTTTCTAGATCAATAAATATCATGTGAAGGTCTTTCTTTTTTACTCTAAAATGTTCCATACGACGTCTCAAAAGGTGAAATGCTTCAATAGTAGATCTGCCTAGCATAAATCCAAATTGGTTCTCTGTTGTACTTGATACTTGTATTAACCTACATTCGATAATTCTTTCCCATAATTTCATAGTATGACTCATTAACTTGATACCTCGATAATTCGTACAATTTTGAATGTCTCTCTTGTTCCTATATATGGGTATAAGTGTACTTGCTCTCCATTCCTCAGGCAACTTTTGGTTTTTCTACATTTTATTAAATAGTCTTGTGGGCCAAGTGATTCCTATTTCTCCTAGTATTTTCCAAACTTCTATAGGAATATTATCTGGTCCTACCGATTTACCACTCTTCATATGTTTAAGAGCCTCTTTGACTTCATTCTTTTGAATATATCGGTAGAAATTGTGGTTTATATACTTTTCTGACTTGGCTAAATCTCCTAAACTAATACTAACATCTTTATTTTCATTAAAAAGATTATAAAAATAGTTTTTTCATCTATTTCTTATATCATCATTTGCCACTAGAATTTTTTCATCCTCGTCTTTTATGCATCTAACATAATTAAGATCTTTAGTTTTCTTATCTCTAGCCCTAGCTATCCTAAAAATATCTCTTTCACCTTCTTTTGACTTGAGTCTTTTATATAAGTCATCCCAAATCTTAGCTTTTGCTTCACTAAAAGCCTTTTTTGCTTCCTTCTTTGCTTTCTTATAAGCTTCTAAAGTTTCACTAGTTTTCTTAACATAATGTAATTTGTAACATGCCCTCTTTGCCTTGATTTTATTTTGTACTACTTTACTCCACCACCAAGCTTCTTTTTGTGCCGTACACCTCCCTTAGATACCCCTAACACATCTTTCACCACTTTCCTAATATGTATAGCCATATTGTTCCACATATCACAGGGTGTGCCAACATAATTCCAAACATCTCCTTGAAGGACTTTCTGTTTAAATATATCTTCTTTCTCGCTTTTGAGGTTCCACCATTTAGTCTGAATAGCTTGATGCACTCTTTTCTTCTTTGTCCATTTTTTTATTTGTAAATCCATAACTAAAAGTCGATGTTGGGTGGTTAAGCTTTCTCTTGGAATTACCTTACAATCTTTACAACACGCTCTATCTTTTTTTCTACAAATAAAGTAATCAATTTGTGTTTGTGATAAGCCACTCTTATAAGTAATTAAATGTTCATCTCGATTTTTAAAGATTGTATTGACTATAAAGAGATCAAATGACATAGCAAAATTTAAAATCTCCCTACCTTCCTCGTTTATATCCCCAAAACCAAAGTTTTCATGAATCCCTTGATATCCTATGCCTCTTTACCGACATGTCCATTTAAATCTCCTCCTAAACAAATCATCTCCCTTTGTGGAATCTTTTGAAACACCTTATTTAACTCTTCCCAAAAAACTGTCTTTATACTATCTTCTAGTCCTACTTGGGGTGCGTAAGCACAAACTATATTCAAAACCTTTGCTCCTAACACTAATTTCAACGTCATGATTCGGTCACCATATCGTTGTATGTCTACTACACTCTCCTTTAAATCTTTATTTATGATAATACCAACTCCGTTTCGAGCCTTTTCTTTACCAGAGTACCATAATTTAAAACCTGTATCCTCTATCTGCTTTGCTTTTTCTCCAACCCATTTTGTCTCTTGTAAACATAGAATATGAATCTTTCTCCGAATCATAGTATCTACCACCTCCATTAGCTTACCCGATGATGTTTCGATATTCCAAGAACCAATACGAATCTTATTATCTAGGACTATCTTCTTTACCCCCGCATCCGTCCATAATCAAAATGCGGAGACCCTCTCTGAAAATGTTTCACTACATTCGGGTGGCAATGTAGCGAGACTAACTTCTTTACCCACACCTGTCAATGATGTGGGAACCGTCTCTGCAATTGATTCACTACATTCGGGTGAAAATGTAGTGGCCCTTGCTTACTTCTTATTGCATTCGGGCTCTGCTGCACGTCGCTAGGTGGGGACGCTCCAAAGTAATGCTCATAATTTTTGTAATCCATGTTGTAAAAATCCGACGAAGTTTTACGCTGACTGTCGGAAGCCTAACACAACCCTCCTCCTTTATCCGTGCTTGGGACCGGCAATGTAAGGGTGATCCCTTACATGGGCGGAGTTAAGGAGTACAGATTGTTAGCACAAATTCAACAAAAAGGTTTACATATACGCGCTCACAGTCATGTAAATATCATTGAATAGAGATCACAAAAAGAATGCGTACATTAATAACTATAAATTTTATTTAACGGTTCATTCTAGTACTTGCTGATATCACATTTTGAATTGATTAAGAGGATAAAATATCCATTTTGAATTATATATCTATAAATAGTTTATCTAAAGTTCTTCCAAATTCACACCAAAAGCACGTTAGTTTTCCTGGCTACGGGGGTGAGTCTCAAATTGAAGGCAATGACTTCAATGCCTGGGATGTGCATCTCTCTGCCCTCTCACTTGTACCAACAAAAATCTTCAAATTTCAGGTGGTTCATGAGAAGCTGTGAGGTATGCTTGGAGAATTTGAAGGGTTGAGATTGACTCAGACTGTCATTTGTTCGAAGACAAACTTGAATTCCTTTCCCAAAAACTCGATCCTCATAAAAATGCATGTGAAATCCCTTAATATATGCAACTTTTTACTCTTAGAAAAATAGAAGTTCTAGGATTGTATGTCCAAGCTCATAAAAAAAGTGAATCCAATTATATTGGTGAACTTTCTATATATAAGTAAAGAACGTAAGCGAGATTATATTGGATGAACTTTCTATGTATATGAAATCCTAGAACTTTTTACTCTTAGAAAAATAGTTGTTCTAGGATTGATATGAGTGCATATAAACGAGTAAGAACAACTACAGTGACACACACACACACACATATATATATATACACATGCGCACACACCTACATACAGATATATACGCGTGTGTATAATGGCTATTGAAAAAGAAAATTATATGAAAGAAGGATTCACATTTCTTACTTTAATTAAGTACATTAAGAGACCATTTTGTTCATGAGGTTTGAGGCTTGTCACTACTATTATAAAATAAAGTCTGGTTAGTATGGATAAATATTCGTTTTAATTTATTTAACTAGCATTTTTTTATAGTTAAAATGCAAGCTCATCATTGGAGATCTTAGTTTAGATCCTTATATGAGAGAGAGTAAAAGGAGAAAAACGAATGAAGTTAAAGAGCAGAATTTCAGATAAAGTCAAACATTTGCAACAAAAAATAGGGAAACTTTTAGGTGAATAAAATCCAATTCTGTTTCACTGACGCATGACGAGGTAAACTCTGGCCTTTTCGTGAGAGCGTAGCCACACTCTCTCCCTAATTTCGGGCATTGCTCATCCTGTTGAACCCCTGCCCACCCCCGACCCCACCAAAAAAAAACCTTGTTTTTCTGTTCTTTTGCATCAAGAAACCCTAATTTCACTTTCCTGATTTTACCTTGCATTTAATCCTTGTTTTCATCTTATTTTTTCTGTTGTTATTCCATTCTCTCTCTCTGAGATGTATGAGGTGAAGACAGAAGTCTCAAATGGAAGAGAACGGGTCAAGTATGTGAGGCCAGAGCATGTTTTCCTTCGGCTTCTGGCGCTCTTGGCTACGTTGAAGACCGTCGTCGTCATGGCTCTCGATGAAGAGATGGCCACTTTTCCGGTGGTGCTTTCTCCGGGTGTCCCACCTGTGATGATCATTGCTTCTGCAAAATACAGCTATATCTCTGCATTTGTGTAAGCCAATTCTTATTCTTCATCCTGAATCAAATTTCATGCTTGTGTACACACACACACACACACACACACACACACACATATATATATATATATATAAGTGCGATGCTGTTTCATACTAATGTTTCTACTTTTAAGGTGCTTTATATTTTTAAGATGTTTATGACTTTTATGAAGCCAAGATTCATGTATCAAAGGCTTAATCCTTCATTTATGCCCCGAGCCGCGTGCATGCGCCAAGGCTTCTCTGCACTGTTAACACGCATGCCCGATTGCAGGTTCACACACGCACATATATACATACATACATAAGCCTGAGATCCATGTATAACAGGCTTCAAGTCTTAATATATTCTACTTTTCTTTTACCATTGTGTATCTTTGTTTTCGGTTATACCTAATGTATCTTATGGTGATGATGACTCGCATTTAAAAGCGATATGCATGTACTCCAATAAACTAGAGAAACTGTGACGCCCATGACATGCGAACATGTGAGAATGCAAATGTACTGCGAGACAGCGTTGACACGCCGTATCATAGTCACAGTAATCCTATATTATTGTGGCGGTACCAATCTTCATAACCATTATTCAACTATGACCCAGAACATGAAAAATATGCCAATTTAGCATGCTCTGTAAATACGTACAGTAGGTGTCCATGTCCATGTGGAGTTCTGCAATAGGGACACAAAAGGTTATGTGAACCAAGGAAGCCGCATAAGCAAGCCGGAGGAGCTCGGAGTTCACAACAACCTTGTAGTAACTGTGGCGGCTCAAAACAACCCAAGACTTGAGCTGAAAAGCAGATATAATATATGTCTGTGTGGGTGGGTGGGTGTGTTTTGTTGTGTGTGTTTGTAACTCTAATCTTTGGAGCCTAAGTCTAAAACTTTTGGGAAAAATAAAACTTGGGTCCTAAAATTGGCGGAGGCCTTAGGCGGTTGCCTTTATGGCCTTACAGACATGCCACTTCTGGGTCGGGGTTGTTGGCAGTGCTTGGAGTTATGAAAAGACTGAAATTGCTCCTTTTCCGACTACGGTACTTTGTTGCAACCTTTAATGAGATGCTTACCCTCATCAATCGAAGCAACATAGTTCATCATGAACTTCTTAACTTACACTGCTAACATTCAGCTTGGATAAGTCTTTCTTGAGAGCGAGCCCTGAAGAATATATGAAACTCGTGCCGCTTCGGCTGCAACACAAAGATTTGAAAAGATGGAGATTATCTTATGTGCACGGCTCACCTGGGTCGACTCACAAAATGAAGGTCATGATACAACACCCGTATTTAGTATGTAAACCTCATTGATACAAGACCCGTATCATAGGATACAGCAATACATTACAAGATTATATATGCCAGTTGATCGTGTATCTGCATCAAGATGGCCGACATCAATGTTAACAGCATTGTCATAGACAACTAGCAGATCACATACGATAGGTACAAACATCCAAATTTCCTTGAAATATATTTTTATTTAAGAAACAGTTCAATTGAAAATACATGAAAATACGCCAAGCTTCATTTCAACAATCAGGATTAAATGCACTTCAGATCCTTATCCAATATATATGACTCGTGGATTTTGGAGCTGCATGGATCTGAGATCCACATCTATTTTACACGTTTTATCATGGAACTTAGACGTTTGAAAGTTGTTTCTCTTTTCCACAAAAATTAGGAACTCCATTCATTGATAAAGAAGAATAAGGTAAAGGGGGTCACATAGAATAACATATAATCAAAGAAAAATGCAAGCATAGAACAAAGAATCTTCAAATGAAATCTTAAACATGCACGATAAATAAAAACAAAATATTGTTAGAAACCATCAAATTAAAGGCATCACTAAGATAAATAACATCCGACTATCGAAAGGAAAACTTTACTTTTGTTTTCCAACATAAGAACACTTGCCAAAATCCTATACAAATAAGAGATCTCGTTGGTAGGGAATCACAGCACGTCCTCTCACCCTCACAAAAAAGAAGAAAGAGAGAGATTGAGAAAGAGAACATAAAAAGAGAGGTTGTATGAGGACAATGGCCACCACTCCCGTTTCAGTGCAAAAGAAAAACTCCTATTGTCTTTACGCTCATGTAAACATGATGGTTTCTAGGTAAAACCAAAACCAGCATTTCCAAACTGCTAGTTTCAGTTTTCCTAGAATCAGGAACTAGGATAAGCTTGATTTAGGTTTCGGTTTGGAACCGCCGGTTCTGGTTCCATTTTCAGGCTTGAACTATTTAGAACAAGAAAAAACTCCATTAGCGAACTCCTAGGCCACGAAAGTGTGTGTGTGGTCAGCTCATCTGATTCTTAAATTTTAATATGAACTCATCTCATCCTAAATTAGCAAACGAAACAAGGATCAACAACGTTAGAGATTAACGATATAAGAAGGAAGAGCCTTAGTTCCTAGCCTACTCTGCACAGAACATAGTCACCAAAACTTGACCGAGCCACCTTGGCTAGCCCTACAGACTCGGGATACCAAATAGGGACTTCAACTAGTTTAGGATATCCGAAAGAATTTTACCTATAAAAGTGTCATAGTGTCCTCTTCACACACTGCATGTCTGCAATCACTGCCCGTGCCCATTTGTTGGCACATTTTTTCGTGTCCCTTATGACACGGTTGATAATATTCAATGATACCATAGGATTCCTTTCGCACCACCCCACGCCTGAAAAGGGGATGCTTGCTGGACCTTGTCGCTTCAGAGGCCAAAGTTAAATATAATAAATAAAGGAATATATTTTCCACAATTCGCGGTTTTATGTCAATTACTAAAAATTCGAGTGGGTTTCTGTGAAACTCCATTTCCGAGAATCCCATGCGGCTAGCTTAACTGAGTGGCTTTTTAAATACAGTAACGGTCGGAAAAGAGTGTTTCCGCCATATTGTTTGGGTCGCCGTTAACGCTAGGGTGTGCTAACACGCACGCCATTGTATACAATATGGTAATGTTAGGAACGCCATCACAATGTTGTCTACAAAAACAGTATTGCAGATGGAAGTTCTGCAGCGGTTTTGCTGCATTTTTAGCACAAAATGGCCGTCGGAAATAAACTGGATCCCACTAGTGACCAATCATTTTTCCTCCAATAAGTGGGTTAGCTACAAAAGCAAGATCTTGCTTTATTAGAATCTATGGTAATGAGTACAAGTTGTTTGTTAGAATTGTGTTGCCACTTCTGATGAAAACACTTCCATTATAAATTACGAAAAAGAAATCGATTTAACATAAATTTTGAAACCAGACTTTTGCTTGCTTGTTTCCCCTCATCCAATCCAAAAACCAAAACCCACTAGTATAAAAGTTCTTATACTCTATGGTATACTAGATACCATTGTATACAATATGGTAGGAACACCACACACACAAGATTTCTGAGCAAGCTTATCTGCAGATCTACCTGATCAATTGTTACAAGAAAATGATGTTTCACGCACATTATATCTATAATATTCTCTCTCTCTCTCTCTCTCCACTAATGTTTTGTACATTAATTTTATCAAGCTTTCCGTTGGACATAATTGCATTCCAGTTGTTCACTAGCAGGTCCACATTACGCCTTTCTTGTGTGTATATATTCTTTCATGTTAAATGCATGTAGAAGCTTTTCACTCAACTTTCCAACTCAATGAGTGCTTGGAGTTCTCTTTTCACACAAAAGAAAGATCCATCGGTGAAGAATGTCACTGAAGAAACAGATTGACAAAGCCACTTTTAAGAAAACTTATGTTGGTCCCAATGAGGTTTAGGAGTAGCGTATCTCTAAAATCTCATAGGGTGCAAGCAGACCAGACTTTTCTTTTGGGGGGTAAACTTCGTTGTACAGACACGGATAAACACGGACTAGGTTGACCCAACCCATTTTTCCTTCAGCTCATTTTCTTTAAACTCAGCTCCAACCTGGTTGGGTTTTGGTGGGTTCCGGGTCAAGCTGACCTGGAGTAATCAAATCCCGACCAGGACAGGGTGGGGTCACCCCATAGGTCGCCTTCTATGCAAGTGGAGAGCAAGTATATGCCATTCCAGTGAATGCCTAAATTATAGAGCTTTAACTTGGTAGCTCCAACTCCAACCCGAAAAAAGAGATGGCTGATTCAAGTTATAAGACAAACTGAACTATGTAGGAGAGAACTCAGTTACATAAGTTAAACTCCAATTCCACCTGGCCCAAGTGACAAGTTTTTGAACCTACTTTGAAAAGAATATTGTGCCCAATTACACCCATCTCTTTGCTGATTTCCTTACACAATATGCATCTACGGTGTTATGATCAATGGCAGAACCACTTTAGGGTGCCTCACTCAAAATTTGATTTTTTTTTGAGTCTATCATTATATATAAAGAAATACAAGTACTTTGTATTTGTAGACGTGATATACAAGTATGTCTCACCCTAAATAAAATTCCTGGGTCCACCACCACTGGTTTTGATTTAATAGTCTCCAAAATAACATGCTAGGATGTTTTCTAAATCAACCTGAGTTCTACAACTAGTAATTACTGGAATTTATGAAACACACGGATGGTTTGATGCACACTCTAGCTTCGGGGACGACCAAAGCTTCGTCGATCATTTCAGGCTTGTAACAGTGCTAATACGACAGACCTGAACTGTATAAGGGTCTAGAGGTGGAGACTATTGGGTGAACCCAGTGAGTCTTTTCCATGAACCTTTAAGTTCATTTGGCTAGCCAAGTCAAATAGCAATACGGTTGACCATGAAGTAGGCACGACTGTCTACCGGGTGAATTAATTAATCCAATGAATCCTTCCCATGAACTCTAAAGTTCATTTGGCAAGCCAAGTCAAATTTATTTTGACTGAACAATGCTGTAGCTTCAAGGCATCCAAACCAAAATCCTTTTATGTTAAAATTAGATTCTAGGGTTAAAATTGTAAGTAAAATAGCTCGGGCGTAACGGTTCGAGAAACAAAATGATGGAGAACCTCCTCCTGTTTCTCTGTTTTTAGAAAAACCTCCACTATTTTCTTCCCAGCTATTTTTCCTCTCCCGGCCACCACCAATCATTTCCTCCACCAGCTCCCCTCTGTACCAAGAATCCGCCGGCAGTTTTGTCCAAATTCTGGCCGATGGCATCTGGTGCAGATGGTTCGCCGGCGTTCTTCAACAGGTCTCCCTTAAGGGTATGATTCTCTTCAGTGAAATAGAGGCAAGGTGGCCGCTAACTATATTATATCGTGAGTGCTTACTAGTGATTGGAAAAGATCAATTTATCTCCTTTGTTCTTTTTCATAGTTAAGAGGACAGGTTCTGTAATTGTGAGGTGTGAGTATGGCCTTGTTATGAACTCTATCCTGTTTGCACATAGAAATGCCATCCCTCATAATTGATGGCACCTTCCTGTGGATCTGTCAGAAGTTTTCTTTGTCTGAACTCAACATATTATTTCTTTTTTCTAGGTTAAACTGTAAGAAGGTGAGAAATGCTCTCTCTCTGTGTGTGCCTTGTTTTGCTATATGTTTTTCTTTTTTTCTGGAGATGGTTCTCGAACGTGCAGGTGAGTGGCCCTCTTTCTCTCTCTCTCTCTCTCTCTATATATATATATATATATATATATATATATATATATATATATGTCATATTTTATTGTTCTTCTCTCAAGGGGAATGAAGTCTTGAACTAATAGTTTATTGTTAACATACTGAAGGTTCTGTTATTTTCACTCATCTATTATTACGAGAAACGGAAAGTGAATTCTCGTATTCTATTTTTACCGGGGTTAATGTGTCAGGCTGTGGCATTGGATTCTTATTCGGTACAGATGTTGTTTTGTTCAATTCGTTTACCTTTTGGGCGTTCCTCTGACAGGCGTATTTATGACTTCCTAGAGCGGGATTTCGAAGTGTTTGTTGGCGGGATTGCCTAGAGTTTTAACTTTTAACGATAAACTTATTCATATCGAGTACTTGAATCTGCTGCTTATTTCATCATTGCTTATGAAGCAGAAGATAGAATCATCTGCAGGCAAATATGGGAAAGTTTGATTTTGACGGCCTAAGTTTCAAATAATTTACTTGTTTCTGCTTAAATACAATTTTTTTTATTTTCTTTATGGATTTTAAGCTTCTACCGCGACAGATATGTTGGTCTTTGATGCGGTCCCTGACTGATAGAGATTGTAGCATGTCGGTGGAAGTCTTTTGAGCAGAGATCAAACTCTTTGTTAAGTCGTTCCCGTGGATGTATCTGAAACTCTGATGCAATTAGGCGGGTCGGTGGAAATGGTTGATGGGTCAGAGTTGTTTGGTTCTCCTCCAGGCGAAACTATATTCAGAGACGTAGCTTTAGTTCCCGAGGACGAGAAGAAGGAATTAGAGCAAACCATCTCGAAGCTTGAAGGTAGGTTTCATGCTCATAATCTCCAAGTATGACTCTTTTTCCATGTGCCTTCTGTCTTACTTTGGATTGGTTTGGCAGGAGAGGTTGCGGAATTGAAATCCCAACTTAGATGCCTCGATGGAAAACGCCGAGCAACACTAAACAAGTTATTGGACCTCAAAGGTAATGAATCATGAAATGTATCTCCAGTCCATGCTTTTGATCACTGATAAATGTTTATGTGCATTTGCATATGTCTCTGTTTTCAGGTAGCATCAGGGTTTTCTGCCGCATTCGCCCATTCTTGCAGGTGGAGAGGAGAAACAATGCTGCACTCGTCAGTGCTGGAACAGAGAAGGTTTTGATTCAGGGTGCACAGACGAAGAAAGAGTATGTCTTTGACAGAGTCTTGGGACATGAGGCATCACAAGGTAAACGCGAGGACTTACATGTATACACCAAAACTCAAATTAAAACCAAGCGTTTTCCCTCATTAAGTGGGGTTGGCTACATGGGTTTTTAATCGGATTTGAATTTCATCTGGTATCGTATTAGGGTCGAACTCAGAAAAGAGGACTTAAATGTGTAGAAGCTATTATTGTGATGTTCTAGCTGATAATCGACTGGTACTATACAAAACATTTTGCAGGGGATGTATTTGTCGAGGTTGAGCCAATTCTTAGATCTGCCCTCGATGGTCATAATGTGTGCATTTTTTCCTATGGACAGACAGGAACTGGCAAGACGTTCACAATGGTAAGAGCCACAACAGGAACTTCCTATTATTTGATTTTGTTTCCTTCCATCTGTGCCTTTTCCCTTTCCAATTTTTTAAATGATTTGAATCTGAGTACCTCAGGAGGGGACTCCAGACTTCCCAGGGATAGTTCCCCAGGCAATCAAGGCACTTTTTCATCGATCTTCTCTCGACGCAACAGCTTCTTTCAAGTTCTCATTAAGCATGGTAGAGGTTTACATGGGGAGTCTAAGAGATCTGCTTGCACATAAGTTACCTACAAGAATAGCAGAGTCTTCCTGCGTCTCTAGAAGGTAAAATCTATTACCTGTACATAAGTTGGTTGCTTGGTGTAAAATGATAAACCCATCGTGTTTATACCTTACTTGCTGTTCAGAGGGCTTAATATGCAAACAGATTCAAATGGAGCTGTGGAGATCGAGGGCCTCACTGAAGTTTTAATAAGTGATTTTGCACAAGCAAATAGGAAGTATTTAATGGGGAAGAAGGCCCGATCTACATGTTGGACAAATGTTAATGAAGCATCCAGCAGATCTCACTGGTAATTCTCAATTGGATCCCAGAAAATTATACGGTATTAGAGCTTCAATTTTTTCTTTCAGGCATTTATGGTTGGTGATTATCATATTTGTAGCTTAACTAGAGTAACCATTGCCCGTGATGAGGGTGGCAAAATAGTGTCTAGTAAACTATGGATGGTTGATCTTGGAGGAAGCGAGCGCCTGTTGAAGACGAAGGCTACAGGACAAACACTGGATGAAGGAAGAGCCATAAATCTCTCTCTATCTGCACTTGGTGATGTTATTTGTGCACTTAGACGAAAGCATAACCATGTGCCATATAGGTGATTCTTTGACATATTTATGTTCAATAGTTTTGTGACCATGATTAAGCTTCTTGAAAACTTTGTCAAGCTGTTGCTGTTATTATTTAGTACTTTACATGTATGAATACAATTTTCGTTACTTGTTTCTATGCTGTGCGCAGGAATAGCAAGCTGACTCAAATTCTTAAAGATTCTCTTGGTATATTATTGTGCTTGACTTAGTCCTTTTTCTCTTTGGCATGCACCATATTATATTAGTCATATCTTAACAATAACAATTGTTGATTACAAATTTTTCTTCTGAATAAAGGGGATGATTCAAAAGTTCTCATGATCATTCATGTAAGTCCAAAGGATGATGATCTCAATGAGACCGTTTGTTCCATTAATTTCGGGCAAAGGACACGAGGAATCAAATGCCAAAAGGAACTCTTTGAGGTGAGTCATTGGTTTCGGTTACTGAGTGGGTTTTTTCTGCTTCGATATTTTCTAGACAATTAAGAAAATAATGCTCTTGCGTTATCACCATCCTTGGAAATCGATCATACATGGCTATATGTTTATTTCTCTTAGGAATTGAAAAATGTGAGGAAAAAGAAGATTGCAGAAATCGATCAAGAGATGAGAGATATTGATCGAGACTGCCAAAGGGTCAGAGACCATACCCAGAGAGTTGAAAGCAAGTTGCAGGAAAGGAAAAAGATCAGGTCCATGACATATGGTCTTGAAGATGAAACGGGATCGCCAAGGTGTCCCTTGAGTGTTCCTATGGAACTGTTTGAGAGTCCTATGGTTTCTGGTAGAGCCGTGGCTACGAGTTGCTCTGCCTCTGTGCCTAGATTCATGGCACCTACTGTATCCAGCAAACAGAGGCAGCTCGGGGAAAGTGAAACCAAAGTAGCTAAAATAAGCAGATCAGGCAGAAAATATCTGACCGATACGGATTTTCAATTATCAGGATCACGCATTCTCTTCCAATCTCAGTCCAGTTTGAAGGCAAGTCTTAATGGTGGACTATCAAGGAGATCAAATGCCAAGAAGCTCCGAACTCAAGAACTGAATTCAGTACAACCAGAGAATCCAAGTGACGCGCACTTTAGCCCAAAAGCCTCAAGACCGGAGGAAAACAAGAGACTATCTGCTTCCTCACTGGTCTCGCATAAAAGGAACTTTTCTGATCCCATGTTCCACAAACGAGTGCCTAGGAAAATGTCTGGCAATTCATGTAAAACTACAAAATTAGCTCGTGCTTCAATGCCCATCAGTTTAGAGTTAATCCCTAGTTCAGCTCACCAGCCTTCAGTAGATTGTCACTGTTAATCAGCATGAGGACATGAAGCAGCAAGATCTCAACATCTTGTTAATACAGAACATGAAGATTTAACACTTGTGATTAGCGTATATAAAGTATTGAATGATTTATCACAGCAGTCAATAATCCCCTAATTGTATTATCTTAGCAAGCTCCATGCTTTATGTATAAACGGTATGCTTTCATAATGAAATTTCAGAGGTCACCATATGAGAAATATATAAGAGTTCGCGATTCTTTTTCCTTGTATGAGATTGATAGTTTCTTTTTCTACCACTCAAATGAACAACAAATGATTTGGTGCCCAATGCCAGGGGTAGCACCACGTGTGGTCCGATGCTAAAAGGGTAAGAATTTCAAATAAAACGTGGAAAGCCTATAAAATGCATTAGAATATGCAATTGGTTTTGAGATGAAATTTCACATTTCCTGGCTACCTCTTCAATCTATTTCATATATTTCCAAAGAAAATCAGTTGACAATTCTAGCACCAAAACCAAGCTTTATCCCAGACTAAGTGGAGTTGGCTACATGAATTCTTGGTTGCCACTGAGCTCAATGTTATATATATATATATATATATGAGCAAATTTAACTTCGAAAAACAATATTACAATTCTATCATGTCAGAGAAAACTACTTCAGCAGTGGAAAAGGAATACAAGAAGATTAAGAGATTGTTGCTACTGGCTGCATCTCAATAGAAGGAATGGGATAACAATTCCCAGCTCCCTAGTTTGGATTACAAGTTTTATACTGGAACTCAATTCTTTCTGGAAATTCAGCTACTGGAATTGTACTCTTCAATAGAATTGTGTTCTTCAATAGAGAGAAACATACTTAAGGAGGTTCTAATATTTACAGGGACCGTCATGTGAAGCTCCAGTAACATGATACGAAATTCATATGATGAACACTTCCAAAAGAGGAAAATAAGGCCTCCAACCTGTTGAAAGGGAACAAGAAAACATGATCTTCTATGAATTCATTGCTGATATACTAAGAATTTCTGTAGCTGACCCCTCTTAAAGTAGGGAACGGCTTGTTTTTTGTTTTGAAATTGTATTCTACTTCAAACTTCATAGAACCAAACATTCATTGAGAAACCCACTTCTAGATGCACTTGCACTGTCTTTACAACAGTGCTTGCTAGGCACCCAAACCGCTAAGATTGTTTACCATATGGGTATATTCTTTAGGGTAGTTGCCCTACAAAAGTCGCGCCAAACTGATTCGAGAAGGACATGAACAAATGAAGAAAGGGAATAAAACAAAATGCGGTTCTAGCTCTAGTATATATATGAGTAATTGGATCCTGCTCACCAATGATACCTATTCACTCATGCCCAACTTTTCAGTAGCATGAGAGTAATAAAAATATTTTTTGTACTTTTTCAAAGTCTCTTAAAAATTTTGAAATTATATTTATGTCGTTCAAAAACAATGGATAGATATGAGTGAGTTTGGACAAAAGCTAATTTTCCATATATATATATATATATGTATATATATATATATATATGTATATATATATATATATATGTATATATATATATGAAAAACAAATCATATCCATTTCAAACATATTCATCCATTACTTTTTGGTGGCACAAGTATAATTTAAATTTTTTTAAGGTTTTTTATAATTGTAAAAAGGTTAATATTGTACTCAAGTTCTGAAAAAGAATGGTTAGACATGAGTGAATAATAGTAATAGTAGGTAGGCTACTATATATACACGTGTGTGTGTGTGTGTGAGAGAGAGAGAGAAAGAAGAGAGAGAGACCAGTTTGAAAGGCATCCATGCTCATAGTGCAAAAAATCAGGAGCCTGACATGAGAGTAATAGTGAACTCAGGTAGACAAAGATAACCTGACGAGGACCATTACTAAGAGAAAGCTTTGCCTCTCAATTTTTCAAAGGACTAGGCAACTCATCCTTGGCTGCAAAAACTCACTCTATTCCTGCATGCGAAGCCTTCATCTCTCTCTCTCACACACACATATTGCAATTTCTTGCAGGCCTATTTGTAGGAGGGTGAGTTAGTGTGGTACAGCATGCACCCTTGATTATTAGATTCTATTACCACTTGACCGATGAGATATTCTCTATATAAAAGTTTATTTTCTCGAATCAGACAAGGATAGAAAGTCAAATATGACTCTGAATTTCTAGCTTTTGGGGAAAGTCAAATATGCCTCTGAATTTCTAGCTTTTGGGGGAAGGAAGATTGATATTCTTGAAATATAACAACCTAAAAGGTGGGTTTTGATGGGGTCGGCATGTTGAAGAAGGCAAAGTCAAAAGCAATCCTTTTTTGGGAATGTAAAGAGGCCGGGGGGGGTGGGGGGGGGGTGAAAGATGTTGTCAATGTTTGATGGAGGACGTGTAAACAAAAGCATTGATTTCGAGGAGTGGATACATGCATACAGTGGCCTCCCTTACTCAACATGGAATACAGTCTGCAGATAAAGTTGGAAAGGAGAAAACCATTTTTCGTAACCAATATTCGACCAAATCCAAAAGTAAAATAAAATAAAATAAAACAAAACAACACCGAGGCTTCTCTCACACTAAGTGTATTTGATGGTTACATGTATTTGTAATCAACATTATCCCTCTATCTTGAAACACATCGCTCACATAATGTGTACCAAACAATGTATCTCTTGATATTCTTGATAATATGACGTCTGCATTGAAAATGTGTTGTCTTTGAGTATATGATCTCAATTGCATTCATCAATAGAAGATCATGATCAATTCAAATTATATAGGGAAATATTTTGTTGTATACAACTCCTTGATGGGCCTCAACACCTACACATAATTATCTTCTTTCTTTGTACCTATGAAGACAAACATCACACAAAAATCTAATTGGCTGACATAAATCCAAGAAAGATATCTTATACCTATGAATCAAACTGGAAAATTCTTGATAGTTAAAATAAATACGAACAAAAAGTAACTCATACATGTTTGTCTTATACGTATAATCAAACTCCAACACCTTCAAAAGTACATGTGTATCGACTACTAAGGCAATTGCTTTAGCATCTTGAACTTTAAACTTGTCATAGTATAGGGCCCATTTTTTCAGACCCTAGTAATATATAACATTTTAGGCTCCAAATTCTTAGGTTACACTTATAATACCCAATTTAATAGTTGAAATTGCAAGCCACAATATTTTTAGATTTATAATTTTAGGCTCTAAATTTTTAAGTTGCATATAGAAGTCCCACTCTTTGCTTCAGGCGTCAACTTGTGTTGAACCACTGCTGCTCTCATGCAATGTGTGTGCTCGGATGGATTTATTTTCACCATTATATCTATCTTAAACCCAGGCCTTCTCCAATCTCTGTATGCTAGGACACATCGATTCATAATTGCCATTCTCTTTTCTTGAAATCAAGATTTATATCACACTGTTTCAGCAACATGGGTTTGTAAGTCATTACCTTTATCTTAAAACTAAGTCTCCTCTCACCACGCTAGGGGTGTTTGGCTACAAGGATTTGTAATCGTCAATATCTGTATATATCTTATTTCATATTAGTATTGAACTCAAAAAGAAAAGCAAGATCATGTTTTCTTTATTGTTTGTTTTTATATCTTAATATGAAAGTAATAAATCAGAATATTAATAATAGCTGTCCTTCTAGCACGCACTTCTTTTCCTCAGTGATGATCATTGTGTAAGGTACAACAGAAACTAGCCGGGCAAAATTTTAGGTGGCTGCTCATTCCACCGAGGTCGGGATCCAGTGTGCATGAGCCAGATTTGCTCATATGGGTTTCGACAACATGTTGAGAATAGAAGTTTGTCAAGAGTTATATTAAGAAAAATGGATTGTGTAAAATCTCGTCTCTAATTTAAGTGCTAGAATTTCAATTTTTTACCGAACTGTATGAAAATTAGCTTTTTCTAGTTTAACAAGCAATCCAGTCTTCAGCTTAACTAGCTCGCAGCATCTCTTAGTCAAGCTTAATTGTCTGGGCACGAGTAAATGACATAAGCCGCAAACAAGCCAACCATGACAGTCCCAGCACGGCTAATTTTACAGCCGTAGCTGCAATTGCTGTCTCTTTAGTTTATTTATTACAGCATAAGTTCATATATAAAGTTATCGTCATCGTTATTATCATCATATGCGAAGGAATATATTCCATATCTTCTGCTGAACAAATTGGCTACTAGAAGCGGAGAATATTAAATGCTTTTAGAGATCTGAGAATGATCTTGGAAGATGGTGGAGTCGGGGCCTGCGAGCCTTTGTTTTTGCCGTGGACTTCACTGATCCTAACTTATAAATAGATGAATGCTGAAGTATGTTTGCAGCATCGAGCAAGTGAAGCAAATCAACGTAAGAGTCGAGGATAGGCCTCACATGTGATGGGACTAATGCGCTGGGCTAGCCAAGGATGACTTGCCTTCTCTGCCCTCTCCATGACGCCACACTATGAACCGGACACCAACCTTGAGAGTTTCTCTTGTTGGCCTCTGACAAGACGCGTTCTCATGTGATGGGAGTGGTGGGCAAGTTGTCTTGGCTAGCCTGAGAACATTTGCCTCTTATGTCAGGCCACGACATCCTCTTCATTGCTATATGCATGTGTGTTTTTGTGTGTGCGTGCGTGCACGGATCCATGTGCCTCTGCAATTTGTGTACACCGGTTGCGCCCTAACATGCAGTTCAGTTTCACACCTGGGTTGAGTTATGCTCATATATGGGAAATTTGCATTTGTATGTGCTTACCTGTGCGTCTTATGCAGCTGTTTGCTTGAATTTTCCCTGCACCTTTACTATTTTTCACTTTAGCAACACTACGGCCTAGTTTCTAAGACAATATTCTTGTGACAACGCTCTTTATTAATGTCCTTGTAAAAAGATCAATGTTACAAACAAATACTATGCAGTATCATATATCTACCTACCTACCTACATAAATACATATGTGTATATATATATATATATATAAACTCATAAATCGGTACATATATCAATACATCTGTTGCTTTCTCTCCATATCGATCCATATTGTACCATGTCATACAATACATTATGCATCACGTGATATTATTAGATTACCTTGCAAGGTACCATTGACTTTTATAACTCACTTCGTTCTCGTAATCAGACACAAATATATGTATCCATAGTAAAGATGTATAATCTGCATATATATATATATATATATATATATATATATATATATATATATATATATATATATATATTATTTGTTTGTTTACTGTGCCAACCCGCCAACCCAGACGAAGATTTTTTTTGTGTTTTCTCACGGTCCAGTTGTCATGAAGTCAAAAATTGCCACCCATGCCTGAGTCATCAATGTTGTAAAGCATATGTGCGGATAAAACTGACCGTTTGCAGCTTTAGGTTTGTAACTTGATTGGTTGCACAGAACCCGAACACATGTAGTCAATCCATACGGTTCAGTTGGGTCCAAAACATCCATTTTGAAGACGTATTGAACCTTGGATATACATAGCTAAGATCCAACCCAGACCGAACTAATATTTTCCTGAACCCATATTATATCGTATCCAAATACGAATGGTTCGCAATCTTGTTTCACTGATATAAACTGAACAGAAAAACTAAACTAACTTCTTAAAACTTATTAAGATTTCAACAAAAAAGAAAAGGGAAATTAAAGGAAAAGTTACCTGTGGTTTTCTCCCGGTTCTTGGATTTGATTTGGTTCGGGTTGAGTGGCAGCTGACTAGGTTCAGCTGCCATGTCAACACATCCACATCAATGAAAAATGTAACAAAAGCTGATGTCATTAGCCAAAAGCATCTAAATTGATTAGCAACAGAAACCTCAAGTCCTTTTTAGATTGAAAAAAGAAAGCCTTAGGTCTTGAACTGTAAAATTGTGAAACCAAAAGTACCTTTGTGAAAAAATTTCATAAAATAAATAGTGAAAAATCATTCAATGAGCTAATATATTCATATAACCACTTTCATATTGATGAAGTTAATAAAAAAATTAATATTAAATAGCTTTCTAGTTTTCAATTATTTTAAACCTCATACCCAATGTTTAGCTGCATACTTTTCATATCAAACTTGCTTCATTTTCAGTTTTAATATTTATTGTTGTCGCCATCCTTAGCATTATTCAAGCCTTTTCTCAGACTAAGTAGAGTCAGCTAGCATGAATAACATGGGGAGTTCCTCAGAAGACACATTTAATTACTATTCTTGCCCAAGCACACTTAACTATCTCTCATGGGTCAAGTACATTAGTGTATAAAATATTGCGAAAATACAACAAAGTTTAAACTGGCTGTTGATTTTATTTAACATAACCTCCTCTCTTATACAGTCTCCCGGCCAATTATTTAAGTATAAACGTTCCCCTTACACAGAGTTGATATTTGTCATTGTTGTATACTAATCAAGTTTTTCTTTTTTTAATTTCTTTTAGCAACTCAACCCAAACCTGAGCTTGTCGGCATTTGAAACCAAATCATTGAAAATTCAGAAGTTGGTCAAGTTAAAACTTATTTTCTATCCAATATTTGTACCTATATAGGCATTTGCTAAACCTGAATCCGATTCTGATGAAACTTAAGCATGGCATATGTTCTGGGTCTAAATTTTTGGACCCATTTAAAATTGGATGAATTTAGAGCAGGTCCAAACTCAACCCACACACACACACACACATATATATATATATATATATTGTAGACGTGGTATCATACTTGAAGAATAAACCACAAGGAAGCAATTGAGCCCTTTACTTAGGTCTAGTATTGGTGGACTTATCACGGTACAAGGGGATATATTACCACAGAACGTCTACTGATAAGAGGAGGCAACTTCTGACACGGTACAAACATGAGTAGGGGTGCCGATTTTAGACATGGGAAATCCGTGCCCAGGTCAAGAGTTAGGCACCTTGTGCCGGGTACAAAAAGTCGGGCAGAGGCCAGGTTGATCTTGTGCGAACACAAACCTGACCCACAATATTTATATTGGTTAATACTCGGAATTGACTCAAAATTGGCGGTCGAATTTAATGCTAATTGTAGAGGTACATAAAATGATATTAAATGTCATGATCTAAAATATCATTGACTTTTGTAACTCCCTTCTCGGTCGAGTTGTGTGGTCAGATAAAAATTGCCACCCATACCTAAAGAAAAGCCTACGGTCTTGAACTGTAAAATTGTGGAACCACAAGGTACCTCTATAAAAATAATTAGAAAAAGTAAAAATACTCATGTGATGAGGTACTAGATTCCTATAACAACTTTCATTGTGTATCTTTGCTCGCCGAACTCAACACTTAAAGGGTTATCAATTGTGGGTTGAGTTTCTAGCATGTGTGACCTATAACCAAGCTTGTCATTTTAATCCCCTTGTCAAACCTCTGGTCGAAGGTTTACAAGATAACCGAGATAACTCTATTATTTATCAAATATGTCATATATATTATGTTTAGAAGTCTAAATTTTATTATATAAAACTCATCGATAGAACATGCTATATCGGCTTGCATGTAGGCTAATAGTGCTTTCGTACAACTCTCAATGACACTACTTCTTTAATAATTCATTGATATTGGGCCCCATATCATATAATAAGAAGCAAATCCATAAACCAATGTACTGCAACATAAACTACAATTATGGTGAAATTAACAATACCAATTTGTTTCTTTAAATTATGAGAAACTATTGCCCCATCATGAGCCAAGACCCATCAACTCATATGACTATGCTCTATTGAGTAGCTCATCCAATTGACATATTACCTTCCTTCTAAAATTAAAGTTATTATTATATATCAATCTATAACTAATCAATTCTTTGAGTACTTTAATACTTATCGAAGAATAAGCAAATTATCTTAACTATGATTTCTTGGCTATGCCGACTTAGTCAACAAGCAAAATATGCAATAACTCATGGTAAATATAACAGAATATTCATTAAGCATCCAGTTATTTAAGCATATCATGTGTCCAATTAGACACCATCAATATATACAATATCATATTATTCATATCTCTCTACATGGTAAACAAATCATGTCTTCTACATATTAAATGCACATAAGCACACATGCATGTCTTCTACATATTATTCATATCTCTCTACATGCTAAACAATCATATAGATTGTTCAAATATTTGATAGCTCAAGTAAATATACCGTTTACACATGCTCGTATGATAGTATTACAGACACACACGTGTAAGATCCAACTTAAATATGTTTATATCCAAATAATTCATTTCATATCCATAATTTTTGACATTAAACGTACACAAATATATTGCCCCTTAGAATCTCATTCCATATCGAAACCAACACATTAAGCCGGGCTCAAATCGAGGTCCAAATGGGTCTAGAATCACCAAAACACTTTAATCGGGTCTGGGAAACAGGTTCAGATCCAAAATAATTATCCAGATCCGTTATAAAGAAAACTGGATCCATCTTGATCACCTGTTCCATAGAGGGTCAAGTGGATTGATGTGGGTTTGATTCCAAGTCAGTAGTATAATCCAGACCTGAACAGAAAATCCAAAATACAGGATCTAGATCCACAGTGGATGGACTGGATCAAATGCAAGTTACTCATCTTCTACATACAGAACGAAACGGACCAAACCCAGGTCCAGTTGCAATTAAAATAAATTCACTCCTGTAAAGTGAATAGACAGAATCTGGACCTGAAACTATTATAAATAAACCAGATCCTATTCTAGTTCAAATCCAAATGGATCCTACAACATATAAAGCATGGTGGTCCTGGACCTGGTCGTAACCAAGTCCAAAGAGTCTCAACAATTATTTTAGAATGAATAACTTTCTGTAACTCTTAGTTTACACTTAAAGAAATGAGAGATTTGATGTTTCGAAGAGCAAACAATGAATTGAAAAAAAAAACGTCTTGCTTTATATAAAGATTGACAGGGTGTCATCTAGAAGGAAGCTTACTCTTCACAAAGTGCTGCTTGTACGGACTCCAAGACCTCAGTTTTTCGCAGTTAAACAGAGAATCTTGACGTTGAAGAGACGTTACTGTTCATATGTTAAACATTAACATTCAGTAGTCCAATATTATGTTTTTCTAGAGACTTTCCATGTTGAAGAGTTATTTATTTTCACTTGTTCACTCTAATATTCAATGCCCTTAATCATATAGAAACAATTTGTTGTCAGGTTCAGTTCAAGCCAATCTACTGAGACCTTAAAATTAAGGTCTTTTAACATTCAACTGTTACGGCTCTCAAAAGCTAGTCGCCACACTTCAGTTTTTATAAGAATAATTTGATTTAAATATTTTGGGCACCGTTAAAGTGGGTCTTACTGCACAACTGGAAGATATCATAGCTGTTCCTGCACCTCTTCACGAACGTTCAGATTGGTCTAGGGTCGTTGTTGAGATTTTCTGCAAAGTCTGTCACCAACGACCCGGTTGCCCGGTCCTATGTCGGCCCAATTCACATAGCAATCTTCTAATGAGTTTGTTATTGTCGTGGAACAGCCACCACCATCTTGCTATCCTTCATTGACTGCAAATTTTTGTAACATAGAGGAAAGGAAAACCGAGATAGCAGGAACTTTCTCATTCAATAAAGAGGCTGAAATCTTTGCATGCTCATGCTGCAAAGAATTAAATACTGCATGGCTTGTTAGGACAAGACAAATCAGCTTGAAGTCTAGCACATTTTTTTTAAAGGTTAGATTGTGTGGGTACTTTGGCTCTCTCATTGTAGTAATGATGAAAAGCTAACCCTAAAGATTGTTTGAGCAGGATTTCGCTAGGGAGAGAATTTTGATGTCCTGGAGCATTTACACTCTTCATATCTCACTGCTACGAAAACAACAAATAAACAAGGAAGTATTATACACAATATCTTTAAGGCATTCAATAAATCACACTTTTCTTTAGGCTTAATTCTCCATTGTCGGATTCAACTTTTCATATGGAAATAATTATTATTGAATTTCTTGTAAAATACATTGAAGATCACTTTGGCTTGCCTTAGAGAACATCAACGATGTGAGCAAAATGACAGTTCTCTAAGACCCTCTTTTGCATATGAAAGAGAAATAAAGATGACTTTAACTTATATGTATATGGTGAAACTTGAGCAACACAATTGATACTTCATTTCACATGATTCATACTTCATCTTAAGCATGATTCCATACCTATGCACCCTCTTATCCTATAGCCAAATTGGCTTGACTCATCTATTTATAGACGATGAGGAGGCATTTTTAAAGAGTCATCATATTCCTCATTAGGTATAACAATGCCTTTTTTATATTCATGCACCTAACTTTTTGTTATACGTGTATATTGATAAGTATACCATTTCTAAAGAGATACACATCTTCAAAGAGTGGATATTCCATTATTTTGAATATCTACTAGTATCATCACTTCTGGAAGGATTTTCTCTCTTCAATTTCATACCATGTTTTTTGTTGTCTCTAAGGTTTTGTGAGCCATTCATGTTCAACATATATCCAATGTTGGTTTCCAAGTTGCCTATGTTGGTGTACCCAGGAATTGATGGATTGAAATGTGACTAAATATAGGGCCATGACCGCCACAGTCAAAATTCATACTCTTCATTGGAGCCACATTTGTTGTCCTAAACAGAATGGAGGGCTTGGTTTTAAACATTTGCCAATAATGAATAGGGCTTGCCTGTTGAAATTGGTATGGGCACTCAAAACTATGCTTTCGTCAACTCAAAGAGACGTTGAAAGAAAGTTGTGTATTTGAGTTTGCTTCCTTCGGATGTGAACAATGAATTCACAAGACATCAGGAAAATATACAAGGGTACATGGGAGAAGGCAGTGAGTTTTGCAAAAGGAAGGAACACTTCCTGTGAAGGATCGACCTCAAGCATGTGAGAAAGGCCTATAATCTCGAGTTTCTCTTAGGGATTATGTGTCAGTTGACATACCCCAATCAGTGTGGCCATAAAAAGAATGGCATAAAGAGAGAAGTAGAGAGTTATTGAGGATTAGGCCTAAAAAGCACAACATTTGTCATTTCTATGAAAGTCTATGAATAGGCATATGTAATAAGAGATGTGTGTAAACACCTTAAGTGTATTTTTCAAAATAAACTGGGGCATATTTTAAAATCCATGATTTGAACATATCCTATGAATTTCATAAAATTCCAAAACATCATTTTGAAATGAAAATGTTTTGAACCCGGAGTTACAAAATCAAGTTTTGAAATTTAAATCCAAAAGGAAATGTTTATTTGCCCAAAAATATAGCAAAGCCCGAATCAATAGGAAACAAAATTTTTTGGGAGGAGATAAAGATGAATCCACAAAGGCAAGCACATCCAAATAAAGCAAGAGGGCGACTCAGGGCCAGTCCAAGTCTAGTTAACCAAGGCTCGACCCAATCCAAACAAGTCAAGATGTCAACCTAACTCGAAGAAAGGAATAAGTCAAGGCACAATTCAATGTCGAGCTCCAATACCAATCAGATCTTAGTCCAAGAAGATGAGCATTTAAAGCCAAATGCACAAAAGCGATTCGATGCAAAGCATGGATCCTATCCAAGTCCTAAGTTCGAAATCAAAGGACCAAAGACAAAAAAAGGGTTGAATCAAGTCGTGGCTAAGGCATAGAGTTGGGCTAAAGTGGTTCAACATCAAAAGGCATTTGGCTCAAATTTAAGTCAATCAAAACCCGAGTTAGAATCAAGCAAATGGATGGTTGATTATGCCATACACTATGCTAGGATGAGGCATACCCTAGCCAAGTTAAGTGGACAAAAGCTCAAGCCAAGTCAAGCAATGGGGCGGGCTAAAGCATTTCATGAACCGCGCCTAGCCAAATAGGCTCGACCAAGGATGGTCTAGCCCACATAGGCTCATGGGGATCACTCTCCATGCCCCATGTGCAGGAATTTTAGTTAGATCAAACCCAAATTAGGTCTTGCATTGAAACACCAAGCTCTAACCCATGGAAGGCCCTAGAGCCCCCCTTGAAAACTATAAATAGGGGTCTTGGGGGGCTGGTTAGAGGTATCTATGACAGAGAGAAATCACTGTAGCAAGAGAGAGAGAAGAAGAAGAAGGAGGAGGAAGAGGCCCATCTTCCCCAAGTCGCTGCCACCATTTGCCGGATATCGAAAGTTCTTCCAAGTCAAAGGTCCCTTATTCCCTTCTCTTTTTAATACTTTCTTCTCTTCTTTCATTCAATTTAATGGGAGTTGTAATTAAGGAGCTTATGTCTTCATTTTGATATAATAAGTAAGGGGTTATGCTGCCCAATTTTCTTTACGTTTATTGATATATGCTATGTGTTTGATTTTCGGTTCCTCTACCCTAAATATATATTATAAGATCTTATATCTCATAATCTCCTCTATGCTTATGCTATAATCATAATTTTCTTTATTTACTTTAGTTCTTTATATTTTAATCATTATAGATTGTCTTTTAATACGAACGAAATGCCTTCACGTATCTTGTAAAAACTCAAACTCTGTTTTCTGAACCAGTTTCTATTTTTTGGGATTTGAAATGTTTTCATTTAAGAATTAAGTTTACAATTTTTGTAAAAATTTTGAGAATTGAAATTTGATTTTAAAAACTTATCGGATCTCAAACAATTTTCAAAGCACCTAGATCGATCATTGAGTATTGGTTCAAGAAGATCTACGACAAAAAGAATTCACTTACCCATAATCACCAAAGAAGTCAGAAATCATCTTTTACTAGTTTGAGCAAACTAGCTAGCACGCTCTCTCACTCATAGTTTATGAATTTAGTTTCTCTACATAAACTTCAAAATAAAAATTCACATCTACAGATTTGGCACGTCCAGTGCGACTTGAACCTTTGAAAGTTGTTGATCCGAACTTGGTTTTTAAAACAATTCACTTTTCAAAATCGTAATTCTCAATTCATTTTTTGTTTCAGATTGATTTTTGCAAAAATAATGTTAAGTTGAAAGGATTCTTATGAGGTGTCCAGTTGAGCTTCGTGCTCTATAAGTCAATTTTTGAAAAAAAAATTTAAAGAAAGTTTGAAAAACCATAAAGATAGAATCGCCTCCCTAAAAAGGGAATTAAAAGAGCTAAGAATCGAGCGAAAAATCACCGCATCAAGTCAAGAGGCCGATGCGGTGGAATCCTGCTCCTCTCATGGCAAGCAACCAAGGGCTAATAGGAGATTCTACCACTCACAAAAGCCTAAAGTTATCTCCAAATTGGAAGAGGAAATAATACCCGAGTCCTTCACTATTAAGGATAGGAAGGCTCTCCAATAATTACTAAGAGGTCAAACCAAAGAAAAGAGGTCATACTCATTATCTAACTTTTTACCTTATGATTACCAAATGGATAGTAATGATGAAATACCGAGTTTTTACCGGTATGATGGAAATGAGAACCCTCAATCCCATTTCCAACTCTTTTCTAGAAGAGCTTATAAGAAAAAGAGAGACCCTTCTAAGTGGGTTTACTGGTTCTCCCATTCTCTAAAGGAAAATGCATCAAAGTAGCTAGCTTCTTACGATTTAACGTAATTCATCAGTTTCAAGGACTTGGCAAATTGTTTTATGCAAAGGTTTTAACATAACGTGGAAGTCACGCCCACTCTTAACACTTTGAGAGGCACTAAATAAGCCCCTAACGAGGATGCACATGCATTTATCGTCAGGTAGAGGTCACTCTTAGGCCAAGTCAAAGAGTTCATTTCTAAAGGATGTAGCGATGTTCATCCTTGAAAATTTTAAAACTGATTTAAAAGCACTCTTCTCCCTTCACGAGATCTTGATTTTTCAAAAATTAATCATAAAAGCTTCCCTCTTCAAAGCAAATTTGGAAGAGGGAGTTTACGAAGATCTATGGAAAAGAATTTTTTTTCTAAAAACCAAATTTGAAAAACCCGGAGCATATGGGTCACATGCACTGGAAGGAGGAGGAAAAACTCAAAAAGTGGCCAACATCTGAGTAGAGTCGAGTTCAGTCGGGCCCTCTAAGTCCTTCGAACAAAGATCTTTTTAAAAAAACCAAAAAAATGAGAAAATGCTTGAAAAAGGATAATACACCAATCTAGGACAACCACTCATAGAAGTCTTAAAAATTTTGATAGCAGAAGGTCTTGTGAGTCTCCCAGAGATTCTTGAAGGAGCACTCCTTAAAGGAAAATTTTTGAATAACTTTTGTAAGTATCATAGGCTCAAAGGTCATTACACAAATAAGTACTTTTTCTTGAAAAACAAAATCGATGACTTGATAGATCATGATAGGCTCCACATTTCGGAGGAACCAGAGCTCCCTTAAGCCATTTTCAAAGAGCCCTTCTCGAACCACACAAGCATAAGTGGGAAGGACAAAGAGGTATGTCTTCATCCAAACAAAGTTTGTGGGATTGAGCTTGCCCGGTTAGAGCCTTTGTAGAGATTCGAAGTGCTCTAAGGCATCAAATTAGAGATAAGTTAGGATCGAGTCCTAAGGGGAGTATAGGGGAAGTGACTACATCCGAAAGGATCTATCAATCCCCACACTTAGTTAAACAAGCTAGCAAGAAGGTGGTTGTTTTTCTCGGCCCCCAAAAGTATGCATCCCTAACTCATCTCATGGTATAAACAAGGGTAAAAGAGTTGTGTTAACCCTATATGATTTAGAACTACATCTTTCAAAACTTTTCATAAACATGTCTATCTTAGAGTTGATACAAACCTCACCTAAATATAAAAAAGTCTTAGAGGAAATCTTAGAAAATGTCAGGGTTAACATGTAAGGCCCCAATTGTATTTGTCGATGATGAATTAGAAAGACCTGATACAATCCACAACCAAGCTTTGCAGATAAAAGTGATATTGAATCACTACACTCTCAACAAGTACTTGGTTGATGGGAGAGGAGGTCTAAATATTCTTCCTCTCCATGTGGCCTTCAAAATATGAATACTCATATCCAGTCTTGAACCAAGTGCAATTGTCATCACAGGATAGACATAAACCCGCACTCCATAGAGTTACCCATGGAAGTTGGCCAAATACATGTAAGGTTTTTTCATATCTTAGACATAAACCCCACTACAACTTATTATTAGGGAGGCCTTAGATACATTCCCTCTGAGTCGTCCCTTCAACCTTTCACAAGTGCCTTAAAATCCCTTTGTATAACTAGGTCATAGTAGTCTTTGGAGAAGACAAGTCACATCTCAAGGGAACACAAAATTTCCCTTACCTATCAAGTGACCCATTGAGTGGAGTGGAGAGGGCCATAGAGGCACTCGATCCACCTCCAATCCCTTCATTCCTAAGATCATTCACCTCTTAGGAGAACCAAAATCATTCCATCCTAAACCATCTAGGATCATACGTATCCTAGGAGAACCCAAGTCGCACCCTTCCAAGGTCATCCATCTCCTAGGAACACTCAAATCACCCAAGTCTTCTACTCCTAGAGTCATGTGCATCTTAGAGGAGTCAGACCCTTCCACCTCTAAAGCCATATACCTCCTAGGCACACTCAACAAAACTCGAGTATATAACCATGCCATGGATAATACATTATTCCAAGGTCATCCTCTTTATCAAAAATTTTTAAAACTTAAAAAGTCTTAGAATATGTTATTGAATATGGGATATGCACCATACTAGGGTATAGGAGTCAAAACCAAGGTAGATTATAACCCATATTACCTTTACCTAACCTAGGTCGGCATGGCTTAGGGTACAACCCATCCATACCCCGTGAGCCACCACCTAAGGCCACTTATGTAAAGGGTGCCCTAGGGCCAACTAAAACCGAAACTTATAGCCTAGACCTCTTATTTGGAGTCTAATTCATGGTGTTTTCTTTATAGGCTTGACGGAAGACCCCTTTCTTAAAAAAAATTCAAAAAAAGTATATATTTCAAAAAACCAAAAAAAAATAGAAAACTCCAAAACCCAAAAACATTTGAAAAATCTGAAAATCTCCAAAAGAAAGTCTTTTATATTCTCCATTCTAGCATTTGTTTGGAAAAATCCAAAAAAATTTGAAAAATTTGAAAATCTTAAAAATTTTGGTTTTCAATTATGTAGGTGTGAAAATTTTATTCCAAAGCCTATGTCGAAACTTGAAATAAACTTCTCAACCTACTTTGTTTTTGCACGAGCGTGTCAACTAGTTTCTAAAACTAGCAAAGTTGTAAATCTGACTTTATGAGATGATTGTGGCTAAGTGGGATTTTTTCGTCTTAGGCCTTCTTGAACTGATGCACAAGGGTAAGCCTAGACGCTTTAAAGATTTATTTGTGCAGGTGTATGTTTCCAAAATTCACTTTGAAAGATGGTTTTCAATCAAATCAAACTCATGTACTTAGTCTAGAGATTGAAGATTTTCATGTTTTGAAAAACAGAAACTGGTTCTGTTTTTAGAACTTATTTTTGAATTTTTTTGGGTGACTTAGGGATCTCCAAAATTCATAAAAAATTTATAGAACATAGAATAGAATCCTATTTTTACCTTGTGCTTTGGTGCTACAGATTTGCAAAATTAATTCTGGAATAGACCACTGCTAAGGTGTTTCAGGATATTCTGTAACAAAAACACAAAGGCCTAAAGAAACCTCTATATCTTGATGCACAAAACTCCAAATTATATGATTTTAGTCTTGTTGGAACGATATGGATATCATCTTTCTAATAAGACTAATTTTATCAATTTTGGTTCATTACAAACAAAGTTATAGGACTTTTATGCAACACCTATTGTAGGAAAATAGACTGTGCATAAAGAGAATTTGAACTTGAACGATCTTTTCCTGTTTTATTTACGAGTCTACATGACCTGGCTATACAAAGGGATTTTAAGGCACTTGTGAAAGGTTGAAGGGACGACTCAGAGGGAATGTATACAAGGCCTCGCTAACAATAAGTTGTAGTGGGGTTTATGTCTAAGACATGAAAGAACCTTACATGTATTTGGCCGACTTCCATGGGCAACTCTATGGAGTGTGGGTTTATGTCTATCCTGTGATGACGATTGCACTTGGTTTAAGACTAGATATGGGCATTCGTATTTTGAAGACCACATGAAGAGGAAGAATATTTAGGCCTCTTCTCCCATAAACCAAGTACTTGTTGAGAGTGCAGTGATTCAAAATCACTTTTATCTACAAAGCTTGGTTGTGGATTGTATCGGGTCTTTCTAATTCATCATCGATAAACACAATTGGGGCCTTGGCAAAGATGGGTGAGACTAAGAAAGATAGGGAGAATGCAAACATTTTTGGGTTTGGTTCTCAATGTCTCATTTCTATTTGTTTCTTTGAAGAAAATTGTTTGAAACCATCATTTCTTTAAATGAAATCATTTGAAAAGGCAGAATGCTGCCAATTTGGACTTAATGGCAAAGCAGCCATTTTTTTGGCTTTTTGTCAAAATTTGCTTTTTCCGAGAGGGGTGCCATTTACTCGCTTTTGTTCAGGTTGATACAACCCCGTATATCTCTTTTGATTTGAGGGTTATATTATTGCAATCAATCATCTGCGGCAAGTATCATAAATCCCATTGTTTTCCACTTCTACAGTAGTATGCTAATCTTATTGAATCAGTCTGTCCTGAGAAGCATCTCTTTTTGGAATCAAATTTGTAAAATTTTGGAGCACTGCCACTTTTCCTTTGTGTATGTTGGACTTCCCTAGCTTTTAGGAATATAAAACAAGATAACCATAATTTTTTCTTAAAAAGGTAAAATTTCTAAAAAAAAATCAAATTATTTTAAGAAAATTTTTGGGTGTCTACAAAAACCATATACAAACTCAAAAATTAATTTTGACAAAATCCATGAACCCAAATTGTCTCTTATGCATAACCCTTCTCTTGTACATAATACTTCCCTAAAAATCAAAGCACATAAGAGTGATCAAAGCAAGGAGGAAGATCTTCTCATCCATAAGGATAATCAAGCCTCTGAGCTTTTCGAATTTCATAAAATCCTTGACTTAGAAAATCCTTCAAATTTCGTAGGAGGAGATTTTCTAGAGGTCAATTTAGGGAGTGAGTCTATCCCAAAGTGTGTCAAAATAGGTACTTATTTGCATGAGCATGAAAAAACATCATTCATTGCATTTTTGAAATCGTATATAGATGTGTTTAAAATGGACCTATGAAGATATGCCTGCTTTAGACCCTAGGATTGTAGAGCATCATTTGCCTCTACAACCAAATGCAAAACCCGTGAAACAAAAGCTTAGAAAAATCCACCCCGATGTTCACTCCAAAGTATAAGAGGGTTTAGAAGATCTCTTAAAAACTGGATTTATAAATCTCATTGCTTACTCGGAATGACTTTTAAATATTGTTGTAGTTCTAAAATCCAATGGAAAATTTGTATTTGTATTGATTTTGTTAATTTGAACAAAGTCACTCCAAAGAATAATTTTTCGCTTTCAAATATTGATTTGATAGTGGATAGCACCACAAATCATGAAATATTTTCTTTCATGGATAGCTACTCGGGTTATAACCAAATCAAGTTAGCGCCAAAAGATCAGGCTAAAACTGTTTTTACTACACCTTGGAGGACATACTGTTACATTGTTATGCTTTTGGATTAAAAAATGTCGGTACCACATACCAAAGAGCCATGACTACTATTTTCCATGATCAAATCCATGAGCTCTTGGAAGTATATGTGGATGATCTTTTGGTAAAATCTAAAACTCGATGCACACACTTAGAATCTTTGCAAAAGGTTTAGACTGAGGCTCTATAAAGTGAAACTAAACCCTCAAAAATGTGTTTTTAGAGTAGAATCGAGAAAACTTTTAGGGTTCATAGTTAGCCAAAGAGGCATAGAGGTTGACCCCTTTAAGTGTCGAGCCATCATAGACATGCCTCCACCCTCTAACTTGACCCAAATCTGAAGCCTCCAAGGTCAACTCCAAGTGATTAGGAGATTCATCTCCAACTTAGTAAAAAAATGTGAGCCTTTCAATAGACTTTTGAGAAAAAAGGTTAAATTTATTTGGGATTCTGATTTTCAAAAAACTTTTGAAAGATTAAAAACTTATTTGGTAAATCCTCAAATTTTAAAGCCTCCAAAGCCAAGAAAACCTTTGTTGCTTTATATTTTTGCATTGGGTGCTTTACTTGCTCAATATGAGGATGATAGTCTTAAGGAGTATGCTATTTACTATATTTCGAAAAGTTTATTGGCATATGAAAGAAATTATCAAGCCATGAAGAAAATGTGCTTAGCCTTGGTATGGGCTTACCAAAAGTTTAGACATTATTTCCTAAATCATGAAATTCAGATAGTGTCTAAACTTGACCCTATCAAGCACCTTTTTGAAAAACCTATCCTAACGGGTAGGCTGGGTAAATGAAAGCTCCTCTTAATGGAGTATGATATGAAATTTCATCACCAAAACTCCATTAAGGGACAAGCCCTAGCTGATCATGTTGTTGAGTTATCCCTTAAAGGTACATATCCCATACTTGATGAAATGCCCAATGAAAGCATATTGACAAATGAATTAGAAAACCATGTTTTATCAAATTATTGTAATGAAGATCAAGTATGAAAAATGTACTTTGATGGGTAAAAAAATCAATAAGGGGCAGGCATGCAATCATTCTCATATCCCCCGAGAAGGGAGAGGTCCCAATGGCATTCCGACTAGATTTTCCTTATTCAAATAATGTGGCTGAATATGAGGCACTCATAGAAGGCCTAATAATTTTGAAAAATCTAGGAACATTATGTATTGAAGTCTTTGGAGATTCTATGCTTGCAAGTAAAAAATGAAAAACTTGAAAGTCCCTTTTGATGGAAACTAAAAGGAGTTCACTTTTGAAAGAAAATTTTAAAACCTAAAACATCAAAGGAAACAATATAGGAACCATTGTCCTTGGGGCAACCGACCTTCATAGGCTTCTTCTGAAGCTCACAAATCATATGTAGGGGTATCTAAACACACACCTCACTCACCTCACATTACACGCATACATGCATCCATCAAGGGGTCGTCCATGCATGATCATCCTAGGTGTTTTCTTGTTAAGTCTCCTTTAACTAAGATCCCCTCCTTCGCAAAAACAAATCTAAGGAAATAGATGCTATGATGAAGGGAAAATTCATACTCTCAAGATAAATCTGGAAAGAAAATCAAAGGGTTGTTTTCTTCTTTGCCATTATCCAAATAAATTTGAATTAATGCCAAAGAGGGGCATCTGTAAACACCATAAAAATTTGTTTGAAAATAAATTGGGGCATATTTTAAAATCCACAATTTGAACATATCCTATGAATTTCATAAAATTTCAAAATATCATTTTGAAATGAAAATGTTTTGAACTCGGAGTTACAAAATCAAGTTTGAAATTTAAATCCAAAAGGAAATGTTTATTTGCCTAAAAATAGAGAAGACCAGAATCAATAGGAGACAAAATTTTTTGGGAGGAGATAAGGGCACAATTCAATGTTGAGCTCCAATACCAATCAGATCTTAGTCCAAGAAGAGGAGCATTGAAAGTCAAATGCACAAAAGTAGTTCAATGCAAAGCAAGGATCCTATCCAAGTCCCAATTCAAAATCAAAGGACCAAAGACCAAAGAAGGGTTGAATCAAGTCATGGCTAAATCATAGAGTTGGGCTAAAGTGGTTAACATCAAAAAGTGTTTGCTTCAAATTCAAGTCAATCAAAACCCGAGTTGAATCAAGCAAATGGATGGTTGATCATGCCATACACCATGCTAGGACGAGGCATACCCTAGCCCACATGGGCTCATGGGGACTACTCTCTATGCCCCATGTGTAGGAATTTTAGTTGGATCAAACCCAAATTGGGTCTTGCATTGAAATACTAAGCTCCAACCCATGGAAGGACCTAGAGGCCCCCTTGAAAACTATAAATAGGAGTCTTGGTTTGAGGCATCTAAGAGAGAGGGAAATTCCTGCAATAATCGTTGTATATTATCTTTTAATTCAGACAAAATACATTTACGTATCGTGTAGAAACTGAAACTTTGTTTTCTATATTCTATATATATCTAATGAATGATTTTATTTCTTTACTCCCCACTCCGAATGCATTAAAATTTTTCACGCCTAATCTAAACACATAAAACTACTGTCAATAAAATTTTTAAGAATTTTAGGATCGTGCAAAACTATAAACAAAATCAGGAAAAACCGAATGAAATTGAAACAAAGTCTGTAAACCCACAGTTCTTACAATAGAGGTTGGGTCATAATCCTATAACTTTGCCTATAGTGAACCATTTTCATTGAAAATAGTCTCACTGGAAATCTAAGATCTATAGCTTTCCAACAAGACTTATTTTATAGAAATTTGAGATCTAAGTACCAAGATACAATCGCTTTTCTAAGCTTATATTTTTCTATCACAAATTTGTCTCGAATACTTGAGTAAGTTATATTCTCATATTTAATTATATACATCTATAATACCTAAAATCAAAATAAAAATAGTTTCTAAATCTATATATAAATCTCTACTTTGGGTAAAATTTTAAGACTTTGTAGAGATTCTGAATCTTTCCAAAAAAATAAGAAATCAAGTCAGTGAAAACATAACCAGTTTCTGTTTTTCGAGATTTGAAATGTTTTCTTTTAAGGATTAAGTTCACGATTTCAACAAAACTTTTGGGAATTGAAATTTGATTTTGAAAATTTACCGGATATCAAACAATTTTCAAAGTACCTAGATCAACCCTTGAGCATCGGTTGAAGAAGATTTACGGCGAAAAGAATTCACTTACCCATCACGCATTCGTAGTTTGTGAATTTAGTTTCAAGTCTCTACATAGACTTCAAAATAAAAATTCATAACTACAATGTGGATCTAGAAATCAATGATACAATCGAAGTTCTTTCTTCTTGATTTTTCTCAAGAGTAGAAATAACATAACCTTTTCATCTTCCTAAGTACATCGAGGGCCTACGGCAACCGAGATACATACAATCGGATTACCAGAGACCTATTTCATTGCCTAAATACCTTATCCATACTGGTTTCTCTCTTGAGAACGAGGGTTAGATTTTTTGGCACACCCTTCATCCTCTTACAATCTACTAGCATGCACTATGTTTTGCCATTTGTGTAGAGTTGTCACTTCAATAAACAACACATCTTTGGAATGCCTAGTGGGACTCACTTGCTAACTTATGGAGTTACCCAATTTATGGAAACTTGATCTGGTCGAGTTTCTTCCATGACATCTTCTAGCACAGATATTGATCATTCATCATTGTCACCAAGACAAATATCTAGGCTCTTGGCTCAAATGATCCAGTGGGCCATCTACTACACCACCAACAAAGAGAGAATATGTCAGCTATGCCTCATGTTCAATTAAATGAAGATGTTTTCGAACACCTTCAACCATCAGTTAATGATTAGTTATAGAGAGAGTTGAGGATCTTTAGACAACCATGTTTTGTCAAAAGGTAGAAACCATGCCTATTATGATCGTTAATCAATTAGCTACCATTTGAGATCATCATTTATTGGCTAATAAACAAAGGCAAGCTATAGAAGTTGTTGCTGAAATGGCATTCCAACAAGCATCGATGTTTGATACCTATACAAGGAGCCAAAACATCCCAAGACCATAGGTAGTTCGAGGGCTTGACTTGTAATATGGATGAGTCAATATCGTTAGGTCATCACCCAAGTTTTCGATCTCAATTTTGTCTTTTCAAAGAGTTGTTGCTACCCAGTTCTATGCTACTTTGACACCATCTAATATGTTGGGAATACTTACCAAATGCGAGAGGACACATATCTAGGATCTCATCTAATGATTCCTCCAGTTGCTCCAAGCTTCATGGTGGCCCAAAAAAACGAGAGTGGGTATTTCACCACTTGTACAACCACTAGATTCTTTGGGCTTTCACCTTTATCAAAGATATATCATTTAAGCTTTTACGGGTACTTATCATATACTAGTTGTAATTAAGGTTACATGAACTTAATTAGGTCCAACAACCATTAATAACATCATTAAGTCCAACACATATTGTGTCACATGGACACATGCACTAGTTTGTATGAGTAAATAACTTTAGAAGTGATGAGTGTTATGACACAACTGAGAAGAAAAGCAACTTTTTCTAATATTAGTTTCTTGATTATTTTTGGAAAAACATTGATGAAAATGGTTTAACAATGTATTAAACAATAGTTTTCATGTTAATAGTGTTAGTGACACACATTATATATTTACACACACTAAAGAATGCAGAGCCCTATCAGATGAGTGTAAATACTACTTTAAGGATGCATTAGAACCCAGCATGCACCTGATTCTGCTCTCTTTTGCATCAATCATCAAGAGATGCACCCTTAAGAGACGGAGAGGCATATCGGCACCTCAAGGAATTCCCCGTGTCTCATGTCTACACTCATCCTTGAAATTTTTATCCTTAAAGCAGTCTCATCTTATGAACCTATCTTACAAACTACCCCGCTCATTCATTCATAGAATTTGATGAAAAACATTCTCCAACCAATAGTTGAATCCATGGGGACAACCGTGGATAGTTCGCGAAATTTTCAATCCGCCATTGCAAATTGCTTAGACCTACCCATCAACGTGGGAGTTAGAGCAATAGATAAAGCAACAAATAGAAGCAATTGTGATGCACTGAATTGAATGCGAGCTAGATGGCAAAAGTAACATGTGTCCTACCCATCAACGTGGGGATTCAAAAGCTCATAGTGTGCTTAGTTCTCTCTGTGTTGTAATGACACAGATTTGACCATTCTCAGCAGTAAATCCATAAAAATGAATGATAGGCTATTTTTTTTTCATGGATACATTATAGATAAATATATATTTTATAGATAAATGTATATAATAATGATAAAGAGAAAATAACTTGTAACAAAAAGTCCAAACAAGAAAAGATAGGGAAGATGAAGCTGGAAAAATAAGAAAGACTATCTATAAATAATGTAGCGATTACAGTAGAAATATACATGAGAATACAAAGTGAGAAACAATGAAAGATTATCTTCCCTGGTAATCCGTTTACAATAAAATCGTGAAACCCATCAGACCCATCTACTCCCTTCTCTTCTATTTTTTTGTTGTGAGTATCTGTTTTGGCCCTTCCTCCATTCCGTTACATCATTGAAGTCGTCGGCAAAGAACCTGTGCAAGAGGAGAAAACAATAGTGGTATCAGGGCCTGAGGTTCGATCAAAACTTACAAAAATAGATACGTAATTAGTAAAAAAAAGGAGAGGGACAGAGGGAAGACACCGGGAAAAGGACAAAACACCAAAAATCGAAAAAGGCGAAAAGGGCTAGAGGCCTAAGACAAGGAAAGAGGCTGGAGGACGGGCCAAGAGGAGCACAGTCTCCCTCTCTCTCCCTCCCTCTTTCTCCCAGAATCTCCCTTCTCTCAATCTCTCTCTCTCTCCCTCTCTCGCAATTTTACTCAAAAGAAAAGTGTGAGCGGTTTTCGTCAAAACCACAATGCGAAACTGCAGTTTTCCTGAAAACCATGAGCGAAAATCGTCATATTCCACGGTTTCGGAAAATAGGATAAATTGCTAGTAGTTCAAGATAAAATAGGGGCTCTAAACCAAACAAGAAGTTTGGCAAGAATAATAAAAAAGACGTTTCAATCTTTTAAGAAATCATAGCAAACCGTTTCTCGGGTCAAGTGCTTCAACTATGAAAAATGAGGCACTACAAAAGTGCTTGCCACAATAAGAAGAATAACGATGGTGAAAACACCCAACAATATGGTCAATCGGAGAAGCATGACATAATCTACGTGTTTTTTAAATGCCTCTATATGTTCTGCCTAATATCTAGTTGGTGGATTGACTCATGAGCAACAAGACATATCCCAAAGAGCAAGAAAGAGGCTATGTACCTAAAGGAATATAAACCAAGAGAATATCGAGTATATATAGAAAATAACACTTTCTCAGATGTTCTTAGGGTTGAGTTTTTTAGAATACATATATAAGACACAACGATTGTACTGATTGATATATTAATTGTGTAATAAATAAGGCACAATTTGGGTTTGGTCCCTACCTTGGTTAAGAAAGGTTTTGAAGTCAGGTTTGTCTCCAAAAGAATAATTATGGGGAAGCATGGTAGGATAACCTTTTTTAGATCTCTTGATGTTGAACAAGGACCGTAAAAAGGAAGAAAGTACAAAGTTAGAAAAACCCTAGAAGTTTTATAAGTCAGGAGTGCATTGCCCGTATCGTATGATACATGCAATACGTACCTATATCACACGATACATGGGCAATATACGATCCACCCCTTGTATCGTATCATCATTTCTCACATGTCATAAGGGGGTGATATGCATAACATTGCTATAGTCTATTTAATGAAAACAAATGATGAAGTTTGTGCACTCTTTCTAGTTATTAATAAATTTATTGAAACCCAATTTCATTCTTCTTTAAGAATTCTCTGTTTCGATAATGGTGGAGAATACATGTTAAGTAGCCTATAAAATTATCTTCATAAACCATGGAATTATACGTCAAATGAATTGCTAAAATACTCCTCAGCAAAATGATTTAGTAGAAAAGAAGAAATAAACGCATCCTTGAAAATTGAATTAGCTTATACCTTAATTATTAGATATAGCTTATCTTATTAATAGAATGTTAAGTTCCTTACGTACTCTATGAAAGATTATTACTTTTGAGAACAAACTATTTCATATTCGATCTTGTATCTTTGGGTGTACTAGCTATGTCCATGTCCCCTAAAATGTCTGAAATAACCTGAATCATCTAGTTACCAAGTGACCCTTTAGTGTAAGATCTAATCTTATGAAGGTATATTTCATAACCTTTATTGATGATTATTCGAGATATACATATATCTCTTAGCACATAAATTTGAGGCACTTGAAGTATTCAAAGAATATAAACAGGAAGTTGAGAACCAAATAAGGCATACAATAAAAGTCTTAAAATATGATCAAGGTGGAGAATACTTCTACAGAAATTTTGGAATTTTATAAAAACTTTAGTATTTCAAAATAAAATATAATGCCTAGAACACCTTAACAAAATACTGTATCAGAAAGATACAACAGGACCTTACTAGATATTACAAGGTTTATGTTAATAGATGTTTCTCTACTAAGGGTTTTTTGGGGAGAAGCGGTAAGTACAGTTGTATATATACTAAATAGAGTTATATGTAAGACTGTGTTCTCTACACCATATGAGATGTAGTTTGGAAGAAAACCAAACCTAGATCATCTCAAGAAATGGGGATCTATCATGCATGTGAAGATCCTTTATCAGTCTAGGGATAAGCTAGACAACAGATCATTGAGATGTGTATTCATCAGATATTCTAAAGGTTCTAAAGGATGTTGATTTTATCATAAGGACCATAGATTAATTGAGAGTAGGGATGTTGAATTCTTAGAGGACATTAAAAATGATATTCTTGAGAATGATGATGAATATGTTGGGGATCTAGTAAATCTAGATCTATGATCATTTGAACACATAGATAATAATGATCTTATTCAACAAATCAAAACATTAAGTGGACATAAAAGACCTAGGGTCACACCGTCCTACTTAAAAGATTAAAATACTCACCTTGTAGAAGAGGTGTGCAATTCGGTATATTTAGATGAGTTGATTGATAACTTGACATATCAGTAAGCTATTGACTCATCTAAATCGACAAACTTGGAAAAGGTCATGGATGAGGAAATTGAATTCAATGAGAAAAATCAAGTCTGAAAATTTACTGATTTGCCAAAAGAAAGAAAAGTCATTGACTATAGATAGGTTCTGAAAAAAGAAATATAAAGTCGATGGGTCAATCGACAAGTTTAAGGCGAGGTTAGTTACAAAGGTATTTTCGCAAAAAGAGATGATAGATTCTGTTGAGACATATTACTTTGTTGCGAAATTTGCATCCATAAAGATAATTTTGGCAATGTCAACATATGGCAGATCTAACATGATTGATTACAACCATAACTAAGAATTCATATTCATGTACCACGTAGAGGAAAGTTGGGTCAATGCCTGGTCCACTCACTTCGAATCTCAGTCAAAGTTAGGTTGACGCAGATCAGACTCGATTGTTTAACCAGGTCAAATGTTGGATACCGTTTTGTAGTGTTGTCCGCTATTTATTTGTATTATATATATTATATACATAATATGTATACATTAAAAATGTACATATATAAATATACATATATGCATCATATATATATATATATATGGAAATCTGGAAGTGTTAAACACCTTCTCATACCAAACTCTACTTGATGATATATGTCATTCGTGACATGAGTATCGATGTCACTTAGTGCATAAGAGTGCATTGAATGCAATACGAAATGGGTAATTTGATCACTTCCGATTGATCACATGGATGGTAGTGATCAAACAATTTTTAGTATTGAGGTTGTTTGGCAACTTCTACTCTCTCATATATATACATACATACATACATACATACATATATATATATATATATACATATATATATACATATACATATATATATATATATATACATATACATATATATATACATATACATATACATATACATATATATATACATATATGTATATGTATATATATATATGTATATGTATATGTATATGTATATGTATATGTATATATGTATATGTATATATATATATGTATATGTATATATATATATATATACACACACACACACACATAGGAAAACTTGATCTTGCCCACCTCTTACATGCTCACTCATGCCTACCTATTGATTTTTTGGTGGCATGAGTATAATTTTAAAACTTTTAAGGGGTTTTGAAAAAGTACGAAGGATATTTTTGTTATACTAATATCATCCAAAAACAATAGGCAGGCATGTGTTAGTGGTGGGCACGATCTAACTGCTCTCTCTCTCTCTCTCTCTCTCTCTCTCTCTCTCTCTCTATATATATATATATATATATATATATATATATATATATATATATATATATATATGGAGAAAGTCTTATATACACAATCCATTTTGGTGCATAATTTTTGTATAAATATTTTCACCATTAAATGTAAAGTAATTTGAATTTGCCCGATTGATTTTAAATACAAGATTATGCACTAAAAGATATTAGGCACTCTCTTTTTATATATAAAGGGAACAATAGTTGCATAATGTTTAAATTGCATGATCTAGTTGTAACATCTCAACCTTAGAAAGTATAATAGTACTTTTAATTCAAACTTTTACCATTCACCTTAAAGATCGAATAATAAAGATATTTTATACAAAATTATGCACCGAAGGTTCACCACTTTTCTTATATATATATATATATATATATATATATATATATATATATATATATATATATATATATATATATATATATATATATATATATATATATATATATATATGTCTTTGTGTCTAAAAATATGTGTGTTTTGGGTTAATTGTAACAATGCCACCCATAAGAAAAGGTTTTGTTTTTGTTAGTTATCATAGAAGAGAAAAGCTGATGTTGCTTGTTATTTGATGGTAACCAAAGCCACGCCAAGCTTTCTCCCGAATTTAGCGGGGTCATTTGATTGTTTAGTCTCCATTCAGCTCCAGCTTTGTATCATATTAGAGTTTTAACTCTAAAAATATGGTCAATTTTTGCTCTTTCAGGGCATTTACGAATTACCGGAACACGCATTTGAGCCGAAGGGTCTACTGCTATAGAAGGGAAATTATTAATGGCTGCCCTCTTACCATAAACCCTCAAAAAACGACTGGTAGGAATATGAAGAGAGGTTATAAGGATACAATTGATACCAACCCTTCCTTAAAGAAGGAAACCAAATGAAGGCAAGAACAAAGAGAAGAATAAGAGAGTTGACAGAAGAAAGGAAGCGAAGATCAATGATCCCACGAAAGAGACGACAGTTGAGAGCTCAGTTTCGTGCCACAATGAAGAGGGAAAATCAATGTGATTTAGAGAGAGAAACAAATGGTACTGGGTAGAGAGAAAGTGGGGCCTTTGATGTAGTGGAGAGTACTGAATCGGGTATTCATCAAGTGAGAGGAATTGGAGATCTAGAGAGAGGAATCCCCTTTCAACAAGAGAGAGATTCTGGGATTGGAACAATGGTTGGATATTGATGATATTGATAACTTCAGCTTAGAAGGAGACCACTTACTATCATGGCTGTGGGAAGGGGAGGATGGAGAAAATTGGGTTCAGAAAATAATGGATTGTGAAATCAAAGATCCATTTGCAGCATGTATTGAATGACTATCCTACATCAAATCCCAGCCGTCCACATTCATTAATCTTGCCGATCAAGATTCGCCGAAGGTCTAGTCCATAGCCCATCAGTGACGGCTGTGATTCGGCAAACGAGGATCACGTTATGACGGAAGCATCCATCAGAAGGCATTTACCCTCACCCATTTCGGCCATTACAACAACTACTTGTTTTCTACTTAAAGGATTGGACCCATGTTATAATGGAGGGCTTCAGAAGGCATTTACAAATCTTTAATTCTGATCCATTTCATCCATTACAACAACTGGACGTTGTCTACTTAATGGCAACATTGATTGAGCCAAATCAAATGTTGCATTTATGGAGAGAATCCAGGCACAGGTAGTGGTACCCAAGAAAAATTCCCTTTTCTGGAAACTTATTGTACCGTCCCCTTGAAAAGGAAAGAAAAATAATAAACGAGTCTTGCTTTCCTCAAAGAGCAGGTGCCTAAATTGGTGCGCATTCACATCTCCCTGCTGCTTTCTTCATTGCTGCTAATCGTCATTATCAAACTCCTTCCACCAAGTACGTTAGCAAACGCCTACCGCACCTCACTCTTGCTTTTCGCAAAGAGTAGGTGCCTAAACTGGTCCCCATTTTAAGGTCACATCACCCTTGATGCTTTCTTAACGGCAAACTGGCATTAGCAAAATCCTTCCTCTACATTACAAAAAACAAAGGTGGGCTTCCAGTCGAGAGGCCAACGGTCGAGGGCGGAACTTAATGGTATCAAAACTTGCACCAGCCCCTGTTTTTCAGTAACAAGAGCAGTGTGATAATTTTATTTAGTACGAGATCTACTGGATTTGTTCCTCTTTTGATGCCATTTCTCCTTCATTTTATCCTTCATACTCTGAAAATAAACATAGAGATACAACCCATGTTGCAACCAAATAGCATTGCATTCTTTACAAACCTATACTAACAAATGTTCTTTTATTGATTTTCATTTATGCTGATTATAGGTTCCCCTGGGCTAAAAATCGGTTCGCGGTTTCAACGGTGGACTCTGGATAACCGCAACCTAACATTTTGTTGTTTAATTTTTAAATTTTGAATTAGACGGCAGCGTCAACCTAACTGAGTCTGCGAAGTTCATGCAACCAGAGTTGAGCTGATCCCTGTGATCGTGCTACTCATGGGCAGCAGAGGTGAGGTGGCCTCCTCGATCAAAAACTGTAATAATCTGAAAAAAATGCATACAGACTGAACTTTTTGAAAAAGTATATGAACTGCCTCACTCAACTCGACCATATTGAACATCGTCTCAACCCCAAAAATTCTCTAGGTCCATCGCCAATCAGGTTCTTGGAGGTTGCCACCAACGGGGTTTTCCTTGTTCCACTAATCACATTCTATATCCTCTCTTTTCTTCCATCGCGTGTACCATTTCATCAGATTCTTCATTCATGAATAATGGTTACAGCAAGTAAACTCCTATATATTGTGATGGATGGACTGAGTTTAATTTGGAAAAAGGATCCTGTCATCTAACATATCATGGAGATGATACATGAGCTCTTCCTAGTCATCCAACCGAATATAGACCAAAGGTTTGGCTTTTGGTTGATCTTAGCCATTCAAATGAATCTGATGTAGGACACCCATAATCATACGTTTAGATGTGTTATCTTAGCCATTCAACTGAATGGTGTGGATCTAATGATGTAGGACACCCATAAATCATATGTTTAGATGTGTTGTAGCCAAAAATTCAGAAGGGATGCAAGGAGTCAACTGCAAGAATAACTGTTTATTAAGAGATGGCTAAACCACCTCTTGAAAAATAAGCACAGTTGTCACCCACTATCAAAGAATTATATGCGACTATCCCAAAAGTTATAGAAACCATTTAGAGAAGTGGAGAAGGATATGTAATCAGCCCACCATCAACTATAAAAATAGGTAGCTACCCACCTTAAAGAGCATCCATGAGACACATTATCAACGAATTGATTTCATTTTCCTTTGGTTTGGTTCCCTTTTATAGTTATAGCCTTCTCTTTTTTGCTAAGAAAATATTTCCTTTCGTTCCCCTTTTGTGCCATTGTGAGTTTGGTCGTTTTGCATTGAGTTGCATAATGAAACCCACAATGATCAATTTAACAAAAATCTGGCATAAGTTAAAAAATTCATTGAAATCCATTTTTTGGCAAAATTTCCTTGATTCTTAAACTTATGAGAAGCTCATCTCGCCTTCTTTTCAATTGATCAAGAATCACTCAAATTAAAATTTGAACAACTAAGATGTGAATGAAACAATCTCACTTATCAAAGGAATTTGAGGTTTCAATACACTGAGTGTCACACTCGCACGAGTCGCAACCACGACCCGATCAAATGCCACGTAGCTGCTTTTCATGTCAGTGTGAACATAAGTGGCAATCAAAGACAAACATAGCCAAATTCTAACTCGAATGAAATATCAACCTTAAATATATCAAATATCTATAATCTAAATAATCCAATCAAAATGGTGTAGTGCCCACTGAACGTAACCCCGAGTGTTAAAATAATTATCTAGATAATTTAACGCTCATCTAAATTGTATCATCTCAAAAATGTAACTTGATTAAACTATTACTCAACTCCGTGCATTATGAAAGTGCTAGCTTTAGGATAAACCATAAAATGATAGAGTGAGTTTTGACCTATAGCTTAGTAGGAAAGTTATACATCTTTTAACAAAATTCATACTAAAAGCATGCAAGTTTCATAAACATTTCATTATGATACATTTAAATTCATGTTCTCAAACCCAAATACACACATATGATAATTACCACCCATACTTTGTCTTCCCCAAAGCTATGAGAGTCGTCCAGTCCTCCCTTATGGGACCTTGCTCAATTCCCAACAGTCAAACTACGTCGACTCTCATAGCAGAGTGCTCGAGAACATACTCTATATTCGTTCAAAGTATGAATGCTTGAGGGACCTAAAAGGTTGCAGAGAGCCCACACAAACCACACAAGTATGACTTATGTATTTACATAACATTATGTTTTAAAACCAATTACATATTAACACTCACAAGTTTATATCTGGATCCCCATATCCAAATCGATAACCACACAGTAATCAAATAACATTTTAATATCAAACACATGCATATCAAATCATGCTCTTTATCAACCAGGCCATAAACAAGTTTGGCTCAAAAGCATACTGAATAACCCACAATTTCAAATACTATTTAAGAATCATCAATAAATCATTTAACAATCATGCATATTTAAATCCATCCAAAACAAAGAAAATTACTTCTAATATGCTTTTATTAAAGAATGCATAACCTCCTACATAAAGGAGTACCAAGATCCAAACCTCCAGCTGCTAGGCCGCTCTTACCACCACAAATTGGATCTCAAACCAATCCTAAAATGAGTCAAAATCCAACCTAGTTCCAAATAAGTTGTCTTAGATCCAAACTATCACCGAGATCCATATCTCATCTAAACTGGGTAACACAATAGGTATTCTATGTTCCTAGGTCAACATAGAACATGTTCCAAACCTAAAACTATTTAAACATGTTTTGTTTCTTACCCATAACCTGTTTCAAGATCTAACCCAAATTTGTTTTTGACACAACACATAACTGAGAACCTAATTCTAACACAAAATAAAACTTGTTTGATATGAAACTACTAATGTACCATAAGACATAGAGACATGACTTGGTACAATGTCATTTCATAGCATATCGGATACGACACGACATGTCGGACACGACACAACATGAGAATAGGAGACGCCCAAAAGGGGGCTGTTTTCCTTGGTCTGCCAAGGTCCATTCAGCACCCTCCTTCTCGGATGGGCAAAGGATGGACACTAGCGGCTGCTCTTTTGGCCAGAAAACAAAGGGAACCCATTAGGATTGACTTTTTGCAAAATTAGCAAAATGTAGCCGATTTATGATTATTTTTCCATTGGTATCACTCTATGCCACTAAGTATCAACTCTCTACATGGACCCAACCAAGAATTGGTGCCGGAAAATGCACATACCGCTTAAAAAATGGATTTTTTATAGAATAAAATAGAAACAAAAAACAAGGTCAAAGATTGCACCACTCGATCAAATCCCCTTGTCACTACATGGTCAAAGATTGCTTCATGGGCTTAAATCTATTGTGATCTGCCATTAGAATGGCAGTTGCCACTGAGAGTGGTAGATCACCATATTGAGCAATGCCCAATCGGGCATTGTTGTCTTGCTTATTCTAGGCAGGTCTGGATCAAGTCTGCCCCACAGCATCACACCGAGTATATCTTCCAAAGGAAAGGCTATAACCCATCTATTTCTTATGCAAATTAGTTGATTTTTGTTTTTTTGAAAAGATATGTGTTCTCCTTTTATGGAATCAAGAATCAAGCACATCAGATTTCAGACGAGGAAGTTATAATGGAGACAAGCCAACTCTATTAGGAAACATATGAACCAGATGTCAACTCAATTTCGATAAAATTAAAAAAATCACCAAAAATCCAATTCTTGTTACAACTAACCGATGACTTGGTCCTTCGGATAACTCCGTGTCTATTTTTCAAGGCACTAAAATCGCATGAATTGAAGCTCTATCAAGGGAGATATGTCAAAATATTATAACCCTATCAAGTGATTTGCAGAAAACCCGATTTCCACCGTGAGGTGACTTAAACTTGGAGCATTTCCAAGGTTTCGGTGTAAAACTGACTCGTACCTCGATGGAAACTCGAGAAAGCTCGAGGAGAAATCGAGGAGACTCATAAAGTGTTCCAAAAAGCTATCAGGGTCCCTATTATGACCAATCCTTGTTGGGATACACTCAGTCATATTCACAGGAACCCAATACCCCTGATTCTCTTAAGGGTGAAGGTTAGAGCCCTCTAATATGCCTCACACATCATCAAATAGAATGATATCTGTGCATTTTCAAGGTATCCTATTTCGACGATGATATCTTTTTGGCATGTCCGATGAGACCTCAAGAAACAATTATGATGCTTCAATACATATCAAATAGTTGCTCTTGCTCGTATACCCGAGGGTTAATGTTCTTAAAATAAGTTGATAGTCTTCATCTTATAAAGAGCAACTACTTTCAGCAACTACCTACTCAGTTGGTTACACTTATCCAATAGCTAGATGGGAAAACGTCAAGCATGAAGAGAATGTGATTTTAGATCACATTAGCAAAAATTTTCACTTAAGGTTGAATATGACTATTACTCATTCTATAGAAAAACTATATTTTCTGCTATCAAATGCATCATATGAGGAATCAACCAATATAAAATATGTAGGCAACAAACCTGTCAATATAACTAGTGCTCCATTTCAAATGAATTGTCAAACAGCTGTTTTAGTTTTAGTTGATGTTGAATCAGTGGATATGGATATGATTCATGATACAAAGTTAGTTGTTGAAGCAGGTACCAACATAACCTTAAATTAGTGATAGAGTCATTTAAAAATACTGAAGAATATGATAAAGATGAATCCACCAATGATTTTATATTGGTTCCTGATTACTTTTAAGAAGCTAATGGAGCCCTTAATTGTCACACTCATAAGATGATCGGAGTTGATGCACGTGGATGCTCCCTGCACATATGAGCATAAAGGATAATCACAACCAAGAATACCCAAATTAAATAAAATATAAAATTGGAATGCTCTACAAAGCTAAGCAACATACTTTAAACAATGTAGGACCCACCAACACAATCCCCAAACTACATTTATTTACATAAAGAATCTAATATAACTTCCAACTAGATCATAATATCTTGATGTTTGAACTCCAATGAACTGCTACTCGGTATCATGTACTTTAGAATTGTTAGGTTCAAGATCAACTCTAAAATAATAGTGTGAGCTCCAACCCATAGTCCAATATGAAAATTACATAACCCTTAATAAAAGTCATACTAAAAGCATGCATGTTTCACAAATTTTAGAACAATTAATATTCACATTTCAAGTGTCTGCTTTCTAATCAACTCACACATGCACACACAATCATTATGAATTTTGATAGTTATAACCCATATTGTGTCTACCCCAAGGTCATAGGAGTTGTTTGTCTCTCCCTCATGTGACCTTGGCCTACCCGTCTACAATGATCAAACCATGCCAACTCTCACAACAGAGTGCTTGAGGACACATTATGTATTCACTCCTAAGTTAGAATGCTTGAGGGGTTAGCAAGTCTCAAAAGACCCCACATACAACTACACAAGTATGGCTCATGGATTCACTCCACATTATGTTCCATAGTAGTTCCATCTTAACATATCCACAAGTTCATATTTGGATTCATATATCCAAATCCATATTCATATAGTACCAAATCACAATTTTATGTTAAAAAAATACATGGATAACATATCATGCACATTGTCAAGTCAGTTATAAAAATGTAATGTCAAGAGCGTATCAAATAACCTATAATTTCAAATATTAAAATATTTAACAATCATGCATATTTAAATCATGCACATTGTTAAATCATTCAAATCATTAAAACTCACTTCTAGCATGGTTTTACTATGAAATGCACAACCTCCCCAATCTTTTGCCGTTGAGTCACACTTATCACCACTAAATCCTTTAATTTTAGTCTCTAAATAATTTCAATGATAATAATATTAAAATTTATTTAATTACAAGTTTAATGCAACACTGGATCCATATCGGATCCTACCCTAAGATGACCCAAAAACTATCATGGATCCATTTGCAAGCCAAACTATATACTATAATAGGTATTCTATGTACCCAGGCCAAAATCCTAGCCTAAACTAAAATATGCCTAAACAAGTTTTGTGTTTAGTCATGTACCTAACCAAGGAACCTATTTCTCACTCAATAAGAACATGTCTAAAACAAAACTACTAATATAACACAAGGCCTAGGGATGCCACACTTATCTCGTCATGACACCACCACATGACATATGTAATGTTGGACATGCAATTGGGCATGTCCTTGACAACCAAAAATGCAAGGCTTTCAAAAGGAGATTTTGACATTTTTTGGCAACAAAGAGGGTTGGCGATGGTTTCCCAGGTGCACAATGATCGGGCAAGCTCCGACCCATAGTCCAATACAAAAATTACATGCTCCTTCATGTTAATTTGTCATTTTCTTTCAGGAGCAGTCAACCAACAGAAAGTATCCCATTGGTCACTGGTGGTCTACTTTCACCTCCTGGCAAGTCAAACATATTCTCACAAACTCATCAACTACCTTCTTCAATCCAAGCCAATGGGACTATCAATTTAAGGCCTTATACATCTTTATACTACGAGGATGAATGTCAAACCTCTAAGTTCTTATATCATAGTGACTCATCATGAGACACATGCACACATCCCTCAAACCCCAATGAACCATTATCATTATCTCATAACCATGTCTTCCTCCTCCAAGAACTTCACCCATAATCATCCTCAACTTAGGATCATCCTTTTAGGCTACAAGTGTTTTCAAACAAGGTTCAAGTATTGCTTACACTAGAGTGAAAAACTGAGTTATCAGCTCCTTCTCTTTTTTTATAAGGGCATCAGTGTCTACATTTGCCTTCAAGTTGATACATAATATCACAATCATAATCCTCTAGAAACTCAAGTCATCACATTTGTTGCATATTTAGGTAAGGGTTGTGTGAAATGTACTTCAAGCTCTTATGGTCAGTGAATATCTAGAACTTTATACCCTATAGAGAGTGCTTTCATATCTTACACGAAAATATGATTACTACATGCTCCAAGTCATGCACTAAATAATGCACCTCATGCTTTTTTAGTTACCTCAATGCATAAAGTATAACTTAATCATGTTGTATCAACATACAACCAAGACCCTTATGAGAGGCATTGCAATGGACTCTAAAGTCCTTATTACTAATTGGGAGTACTAACACAAATGTTCAAGTCAATCTTGATTTTAACTTTGCAAAACTTTGCTTGCACTCATATGTCCACTACAATCGGGTATTTCTTAGTCAACTAGGTGACAGGAGCTGCTACATCATAAAAGCCTTCCACAAATATGTGATAGTATCCTTGCAATCTCAAGAAACTACGAACCTCTAAAACATTCTTCGGTCTCTCCAATTGACAACAATCAAGACCTTGGGTGGATCTATAAAGATGTTATCCTTGGATATTATGTGATTAAGTAAATCAATCAAGTATGACATGCAAGTGCTCTACAAAAAGTCACACTTAGAGAACTTAGCATATAACAACTTTTGCTCTAATAACTAAGTATGATATGCAAGTGCTCAACATACTCCTCCTTACTCTTAGAATACACCAAGATATCATCAATACTACTATAAACTTATGCAAATATTCCTGGAATACCTGATTCATCAAGTTCATGGACATTGTTGGAGCATTGGTCAACCCAAAATGCATGACAAAGAACTCTTAATGTTCGTATTGAGTTTGAAAGTCATCTTAGATACATCAACTACTTAAATCCTCAACTTATAATATTGAGACAATAGATCAATCTTCGAAAATATGCAACCTCCCTTTAAGTGATCAAATAGATCGTCAATGTTGGGTAGTTAATACTTATTCTTTATCATCACCTGATTCATTTATCTATAATTAATACAAAGATGGAGAGAACAATCCTTATTCTTCACGAATAAGATAAGAGCTCTCTAAGCATAAGTACTTGGTTGGATAAATTGCTTCTCTAGTAATTCTTGCAACTCAACCTTTAGCTCTCACAATTCAATAGGTGCCATATGATAAATGAAGAAAAGATCTTCCATTAAACAAAAATATATCAAAACATGCATTATATACAAAACTTTGAATAAAGTTCCAAACAGTCAATCATCATGGAGTTGACTAGATAGATAACTCTGATAAATTTCCATCTAGATGAAACAAAACAAAAAGGAATATATGCCATCAAAACAATTGGGCAAGATCGCAGTCTATCAAGAAGGCTAAGATGATTGACTCTTTAGAGTCTCCAATTTAATTGCCATCAAGATAAGATGCTTATAATGATGAACATTGCAAGTGTTTCAAAATACTCTCTTGGGATTTGTGATATGCATCTCCTCCCTTCCTATACTAACCAAAGTAGGAAGTGTTTTATAGGTATACAAACACATACACAACACATTATTTGAAGCAAACTTTCATAACAAATTGACTTTCAATCATTTTTCAAAACAAAAACTTTAAATGATGAACCATGGAACCCTTGGCAAAACTAATAAGTATTATTTCTGGAAATAGTTCACCTTGTAGTCTCCAAAAGATGATAAATTTGTAGAAGTTGAATGTACAAAAGAAATAACAAAGATTAAAATACAACTTCTATAGCGCACACCATAAAGTGTTGACCCAAAGAACTACCCAAAACTTTAAATGAACAAAGAAAGTGGTGAAGAAACACCCTAATTCACCTCGATGAATATGTACAAATGAAAACTAACAAAACCCAAGAAAATGGCCCAATGCATTGGCTTCAAAATGGAACTCATTAATGTTGTTCACAAGGCATTACTAAGGATAACTGCAATAGTGTTCCACCATGGATCCAATGTCTTGATATTTTCATCACTGGGTTTCAAGACAACATCAAAAGTAGGTGGCCTCTGTTATAGAGGATAAAGTAATCTAAACTTGCATATATCACTTAAATATAAAGAAAAAAAGATGTTGTTGCCATAACATTTATGATAAGAGAAATCAAACTATTTGTTATATATATAGTTTCAATTAACAATCCACCATAACATATCCAGTATGAATCAAACTATTCTTCATATGAAGCATCAAGCAATAGCTAAAAGGTCCATAATAAAACAACAAAAAGATATGTTGCTGCGAAAAGACAATCCAACTCCATTTGACCTACATGATAAATAATGTTATAATATGGGTTGGTCTTGGATCAAGACCTGGATCCAGGTCCACCGAAGTTGCAACATAGTAATGCACAATGTGTTACCGTATATTTTGGAAAGAAGGGGGAGGAAGAAAAATGACAACCCTCCCTTACCTTTTTTTAATGATGAACCATGGTCAATCTTCTTTACAAATAGTTGTGCCTGAAATTGTAGCATTGAGAGGAATCAAATAACCAGCAACATTGAAGAAATCGGTCGAGAAACAAGGTATGTTTCATCATTTTTCTGCTTTTCATTTTTCTCAAAGTTTTTGGTGAAAAACTTTATGCATTTTGGAAAGAGGAGAGAGGAAGAAAATGAAAACCCTCCCTTATCTTTTTTAATGATGATCCATGGTTGATCTTCTTTATAAATAGTTGTGGAGGCAATTGTAGCATCGATAGGAATTAAACGACGAACGACATTGAAGAAATCAACCGAGAAACAAGGTATGTTTCATCATTTTTCTGTTTTTTGTTTTTCTCAAAGTTTTTGGTGAAAAACTTAAAACCAATCATTGTTTTGGGCTTGGGTTGGTACTTTGAGGTATCACAAAGGGTTTTGGTGGGTTGAGGAAAGTAATGGGTATCGATTTCATCGGGTCACAACTCTGATTCATCATATTTTCTATTTTTTTTGCAACCTTTTCATTTTATTTTCCATCCAAAACATTGACAGCGGTGGCCATTAATGGTTTAGATAAGGAGGATATGGGCGATCAATTAGGAACCACCAATGTCCCATATTGTCATCAAGAAACTACGAAATCGCCATTGGAATCCATGGTTGACCGAATTTGGGGAAAATATGTCCCATTCCATGTCAAGTTGTGTCCTAATTTAGTGTCACTCTGAAATATGTGTCGTGTCTCTCAGTCTCACATTACATAAGTAGTTCTCTCTTGCATAGGTTTTGGGTGGGTCAGAAATAGATCATAGGTTTTGTTTCGTGTTAGAAATAGGTTAGGTTCAGGTTGGGTCTTGAAAGATGTTCTTGGTAAAAATAAAACCTATTTAAGTAGTTTTAGGTTTGAGTAAGGTTCTATGTTGAACCAAAACACAGAATGCCTATTGTGTGTTCCAGTTTTGATTACAAATGGATCTAGGTAATTGTTTCGATACAAAATAGCTTATTTGGATGCAGGTTAGATTTTGGGTTGTCCCATGGTCGTTTAGGGTATGATTTGGGTTGTTTGTTGCGTTAGACTTGTAGTTAAATAAATTTATTATTATTATTATTTATAATTATTTAGAGGTTAAAATTAGAAGATTTGGCGTTAAGTGTGGGCATGACTTCTATATTATGTGAAAACCTTTGCATAAAGTAATTCGCAAAGTCCTCAAAACTGGTGAATTGGCTTAATCGTAAGAAGCCAACCACTTTGATGCATTCCCCTTTAGAGAATGGGGGAACCAGTAAATCCACTGTAGACACGGAAAATCCTCACTTCTGGTTTTTAGGCCTGAAGCGAACCTTTTTGTGTGTCTAAATCGTATTTAACAAAAGGGCGTGCCAGCTAGCTTGCTTAAGCTAGCGAAGTAAGTTTTTAAAATCTAACTTCTATCGGGGCGACTGTGAGCAAGTGAGCTCTTTTCGTCGCAGACCTTCTTGCACCGATGCGCAAGGGTCAGTCTGTACGCTTGGCAAAGTCTTTTTAATTAAACCTCTTTGAAAAATACCCGAAGTATTTGGGCTTTGTATGTACGATTGCAAATTTTATTACACGTGGGATTTGCACGTGCCTATGTCTTTCTTTTTAATCTTTTAGGGCTAACTAGGCGTGTGCATAAGTGACCTAAGTTGGACGATTTTTTTTGAGTGGGAGTGTGGGGCTTGCTTTGATGCAATATGCGTCCTAACTCGTGGTATGGCGTATATGCAATGCAAACTCACACAACTCCAAAGGAAAAACCTGAATTGAAAGACAATGTGGAAGGGAAATGACTTAATGTAAATTTGCAAAAGGGAAATTGCAAAATGGAAATATGGCTATATCTTAAGAGCGGAAAGGCTCAATTGTGCAAGTGTGTGGCGTGTATATATGGAAAGACTATGCACACAGCTGAACCTTAAAACCCAAATCTTAAAGACATAGCTGAAGGGAAATACTTATAATATATATGGGCCCGAAGGTCGCCAACGTGATAAAGTGGCCCAATGGTTTGAGACTGGATCTTGGTGCTCCTTGAGGTAGAAGGTTATGTATTCTTTAATAAAGCCATGTTAGAAGTGATTTTCCTTCTTTTGGATGGATTTAATGTGTATGATTGTTAAATGTTTTGTTGATAGCTATTAAATTATATTTGAAATTATGGGTTATTTGATATGATTTGAGATAATGTTACTTATGACGTGGTTGATAAAGAGCATAATTTGATACAAAAATATTATTTGAATGTAGAGTAAATATGAATTTGGATATATGGATCAATATATGAACCTGTGAATGTGCTAAGATGAAATATATTTTTAAAATATAATAATGTGTGAATACATGAGTCATACTTGTGTGGGATCTCTAGAGACTTATACATCCCTCGGGTATTTCTGTTTTGAGCGAATATATAATGTGTTCCTGGGCACTCTGTTATGAGAGCTTGTATGGTTTGATTATCGTGGACAAGATGATCAAGGTCTTGTGAAGGGAGGGTTAGACAACTCTTGTGACTTGCTTTAGACATAATATATATTATAATTATTATAACTGACTAATGTATGTGTTAGTATGAATTTGAAATCCTAAGCTGGAATATAAATTTGATTTGCTATGAGATGATTGTGAAAGATGCGTGCTTTTACTATAAATTCTATTAAAGGGTGTATAATTTTTCTACTAAATGATGAGTTGGAGCTCGCCCTATCATTTTACAATTTATCCTGAAGCTAGCACCTCTAGAGCATAAAGAATAGAGTAACATATTGATCAAGCTAAATTTTTGAGATGTTACGATATAGATAAGAGTTAGATTACGTTGGTTATTATTTTTGACATTCAAGGTTATGTTTGATGAGCCTCTCACCAATTTACTATAAAATGTTCCTAGAGAATCTACTACGACTATCTAGTAGTTAACAAAAAATGGTTGCAAAGAGTTTAAAGACATGATAACAGATCTGTTAAGTGGATTGATCAATTAGAAAATGCTTTCACAGTGCTCACATGCATAGTTGAAGAAAGAAATGTGTAGGTATCTAGCCTTTTTGGAGAAAATACCAAACAATGGTAGAGAGAATCGAAGAACACTTCTAATATCCCTTGGACTTGGGGTGCATTGAAAAAGGTATTTTTTGGTCACTTCTTTTCTAAAAATGATCAATTGCATTTATAGCTAGAGTTCAATAAGTTACAACAAAGCAACATGAATATAAGAGATTACATGTATCAATTCTTAAGGTTAGCACAGTTTAACCCTAACATGATAATTCTTGAGGTATAGACAAATAAGCACTTCTGGGGTCTTTCATATTCTATATATAAGTCACTATTGTTGATGTAAATAAAATTCCTAATTTATGTATCGACTTAAAAACCCATTTACAAAAACAAAGCGCAAGCGTGCCAACAAATTTCCTTAAACTTGCAATGATGATTTCTAACTTTTTTGACGAATGTGGACTAGTGGATTCTTGTTGTCATAAGCCTTCTTGAACCAATGCTCAAGGGTCACCCTAAATGCTTAGGAAAGTGATTTATGATTCAGTATGTTTTCGAAACAAATTTTCACTTGAATCAGACTTTCCAAAATCGTTTGATCATTTCCTTGATAAAATTCAATTTTAGTTCTAAAAAATTGAACCAGTCCTATTTCCAGCAATAGAAGTTTAAAAAAAGTTTTTGGTAATTTAGAGGGATCGAAAAATCCCAAAAAATTTACCTAGGCTAGTACTAGGTGTGAAGTTTGTTGGAGTATTTTAATTTTATTTTTGATTCTGAGGATGATCAAATTAAATTTGAGAAGTTCCCAACCTTGGAACTCGGGATAAAATCCGTGACAGAAATAAAGAGGCTTAGAAAAACACTTGTATCTCTACATTTTGACCTTGGATTTTTGTGAAATTGACAAGATGGAAAGCTATGGAAATTTGCTTTTCAACAAAATCATTTTCCAAAATTTTGGATCACTATAGATAGATTTAAGTGAGTTTTACCCAATCTTTATCGTAGGATATGATGTGCAGTCAGGTTTTATCTCAGTTTAAGTTTGGTTTTCTCTAATTTTATTTATGACCTTACTCATATCTAAAATTCTTTAAAATTCTATTAGGTGTTGGCCTGGATGTTATTGAGATTTAGACCGATTTTTAAAATTTTTCCTCACAAACAAGTGTTAAAAAATTCAATGATCAGACAGATATAGAATTAGCCAATATATATTGTTGGGTTTTTTTTGCTCCATTAATGACATAGGTACCTTCCTACTTGGATGGCCACTTTTTGAGAAGATGTGGACCTCTTATGGGTGAATGATGTACATGAGATGCATGACATGTAAAAATGTATTCCCATATGAGATGATAGAGATACATGATTTAATGTATTCAGTCTACATGAAAGGTGCTTAGAGAATGCAAGCTACATGCCCCTAGTTTGGAGGAAATAAATGACATGGGCATTCACACTATGGCCGACACCTATTGTGGCATGTGATGAATGATTTTTAATGAGATGCATGAATGACTCATATATGCACTATCTTGGTTTTTTTTTACATGACTTAGGAATAAGCATGAGCCTTTGATTCATTTTGGGTTAGGTTTGATTCCTATATTGGCCACCTTCTAGGGAACTTGAATGTTTACCTAAGTTTAATATTTTTTTTTATTTTGAGAAAGTTCATGTAGATTGACATACTGAAATCATCCCTAAGGGAATTAACACTTTTTTGACAAATGATTTTGGTTTTTTCTCTTTTTGAATTTTTTTTGTTTTTAGGTTTTTCTCTTTTTCATATTTTTTTGGATTTTAAAGATAACATATACACAATATATAGAACCTTGAGTTAGCATCGTGTCCAAGGATGATCTGGGGGTTCGGGTGCATCAAGGATGCACACTCGGGTGTGGTATAGTTGATGTTATTATGATGGATCCTAGGTGCAACCCAATGTGCCTCTAGAGGTGATTGATTTGAGTTTATGTGGATGCAAAGGTAGACCATGTTTGATCCCTTGCAAAATGGAAAGGTATGAATTCCAAGGAAAACCATGGTCGGTCCCTTAGTGGGTATGTAGACACACCATAAAACTTAAGAATTTGTGTAAAATAGATGACAGTCAGTCTAGATAGTGGCATATTGCTCCAAATAGGTAGAAATCATACAACCTTAGTAAACCTATCAAGAATTGCTTTTACAAGGTAAGGGGGAGTCCAACAACAAAATCCATGTTAATATGTTGTCATTTTTTCTAAAGAATAAACAACAACCTGAAGGTACTTGTGGCTCATTGGTGGTATGCTTACACCTTTTGGCAAGTGACCACATATCAACAAGTAGGTTGAGTGTATTATTCAAACACTTGAGGATAGGCTTTAAGCATGCATACTATATAGTAAGGACTAGTAGGATAACTATTTATACTTAATTGAGTTCTCCTATAATAATAGCTAGCAGGTAAATATTGGGACGTGACCTTATGAGATGCTTTACGAGGAAAAGTGTAGGACTCCGTTATATTGGGATGTACCCTAGTTACAACCTGGGATAGGTCTAGTGATACTTCAGCAATCATCAGATCTGATGATTTTGGTTCGTTATCGCATTAAGACAACCTAGGATCAATGAAAGAGCTAAACAAATAAGAGATGTCATGACCTAGAGTTTATAGTTGATGATTATGTATTGTTAAAGGTATTCCTAACTCGAGGAGTGACATACTTCGAGTAGAAGGGTAAGTTGAGCCCTAGATATATTGGACCGTACCATATTCAAAAACGGGTTGGAGATGTTTCTTACCATTTGGAGTTGTCATCATCACTTGAGTAAATAATGTGTTTCATATGTCCATGTTATGGAAGTACATAATTCTTTGCATGTTATTGAAGCCGATCCACTACACATTGAAGAGAATTTATCTTATGAATAACAATTTGTAGCTATTTTAGATAAAAAGAAACATGTCTTGTGTCGCCAAGTTTTGAGGAGAGTAAAGGTGCATTGGAACCATCACTCATTGAGTGAGGTATTATCTAAATTTTGAAGACAAAATTCCTTAAAGAGGGTAGAATGTCATAACCTGGGTCGATGCTGGATTTGGATCTAGATGTGGATCCATGTCTACCTAAGATGCAACACAGTAACACATTATGCATTTTGGAAAGAGGCAGGTGGAAGAAAATGGTAACCCTCCTTTACCTTTTTTAATGATGATCCATGATTGATCTTCTTTATAAACAATTGTGTGAGCAATTGTAGGGTGGAGAGGAATCAAATAACAAGAAGAAATCGACTTAGAAACAAGGTATGTTTCATCATTTTCTTGAAGTTTTTGGCAAAAAACTTGAAACTAATCATCATTTTGGGCTTGGGTTTGTACTTTGAGGTAACACAAAGGGCTTGGGTTGGTAATTTGAGGTAACACAAAGGGTTTTGGTGGGTCGAGGTAAATCATGGGTTTAGATTTGGTCGAGAGCTAGTTGCTCAGTTGAGAACCATTGGTGGCCTTGATTGTCGTCGGGAAACAATGAAATTACCACCGAAGTCCATGGTTGCCCAGATTTGGGGGAAATGTCTCCTAATTTGGTACCCCTTAAAATGCATGTCATGTCTCTTAGTTTCATGTTACACAGGTGTTGGATATGTTTTGGGAGGATCAAAAATAGATTCTAGGTTTTGTTTCACGTCAAAAACATGTTAGGTTTAGGTTGGATCTTAAAACAGGTTCTAGGTCAAAAGTAGAAAATATTTAAGTAGTTTTAGGTTTGGATCAGGTTATGTATTGAACCAAAAACACAGAATACCTATTGTGTGTTTTTATTTGGATAAAAAAAATGGATCCAAGTGATAGTTTTGATCCAAGACAACTTATTTATATCAAGGTTGAGTTTGGGGTCATTTAGGATTCAATTTGGATATGGTTTGTTGCATTAGATTTGTAAATAAATTTTAATAATATTATTATTATTTACAATTGTTTAGAGTTTAAACTTGAAGTATTTGGTAGTGATAAAAGCGGCCTAGCTGTTTGGAGATTGGATCTTGGTGCTCCTTGAGATAGGAGTTATGATTCTTTATTAGAAATATGCTAGAAGTGGTTTTCTTTCTTTTGGATGAATTTAAATGTGCATGATTATTAAATATTTTGTTGATAGTTCTTAAATGATATTTCAAATTATGAGTTATTTGATATGCTTTAGAATAATGTTATTTATGGCATGGTTGATAAAGATAATGATTTGTTATGCATGTGTTTGATAGAAAAATATTATTTGAATGTTGTGTGTATATGGATTTAGATATATGAATCCAAATATGAACCTTTAAATGTGATAAGATATAATTTGTTTTTAAAACATAATGATGTGTAAACACATGAGCTATATTTGTGTGGGATCTCTAGAAATTTGTACATTCCTGGAGCAATCTTGCTTGGAGAAATATAGAGTGTGTTCTTGGACACTCGGTTATTAGAGTCAGCATTGTTTGATCATCATGAACAAGATGAACACATGTGAAGGGAGGGTCAGACGACTTCTACAACTTGGTTTAGACATAATATATATTGTAATTATTGTAACTAATTTATGTGTTTGTGGGTATGAATTTAGAATCTTGAGTTGGAATGTAAATTTGATTTGCTATGAAATAATTCTAAAACATGAATGATTTTAGTATGAATTTTGTTAAAGAGTTTACAACTTTCCTACTAAGCTATGGGTTGGAGTTCACCTTATCATTTTATAGTTTATCTTGAAGCTAGCAACTCTAGAGCATACAAAGTCAAGTAATAGATTGATCGAGCTACATTTTTCAGATGGCACGATATAGATAAGAGTTAGATTATCTACATAATTATTTTTGACATTCAAGGTTATGTTCAGTGGGCTCCACATCATTTTGAATAAATTGTTTAGACTTATAGATATTTGATATATCTAATTTTAACATTTTATTGAAGTAAGAATTTGGCTATACTTGTCTTTGAATGTCACTTACATTCACGCTCTTGCGAGGAGCAACCACGTGACATCGGTTTGAGTCGGATTGTAGTCGTGATTCATGTGGGTGTACCACATATAATCAGAAAAAGAGAATAAAATAAATAATTGATATAGTAGAATATAATTACTTACTAAATTTGTATCACTACTCAATGCCACCACACTCCCTCCCAATCCAGCAACTTTCAAATCTTAGTTGTCACAAGAATCTATTCAATTATACAAAGCACAAGATAATAAAAGGTAAAGATAATTAAAATATACTAGTAAATATTTCTTATCCTTTTCAGAGTTTTCAAAATCTTCCAATTCTTTCCTAGTATTCAAAGTAATATCATCTCGTAGTATGTTGTGTACAAATCAAGCATTCAGCTGCCTTAGGGGTCAAAGAGCTCTTGAATGTTTCAATGACCCTCTCCCTATACTAAATGCAAGGCTCCAAAGCTATTGTAGATATTAAAACCATCTAGATATTCCTCATAACATGTATAAGAATGGGAAATCTTTCTAAATTAAATCTCCACTCTCTTAAAATATCAATCTTCTAGTGTTTCTTCACGTGAATAGATACACAATTCAATTTTTCTTTCTTCTTTTATACTCTCTATCTCCATTTTGCTTTTCTGATATTCTTCCATTAAAAAAACTCTAACCTTCTATTTTGTTCCCATAGTACTAGAGTCACTTGACACAAGGTTGCTTATCGAGTTTTTACTTGATTGGGAGTTACTAATATTTTTAGGTTGAAGTACTCTTATGTATCCATTGTATAGGTGAAAGAGAGCATATCCCACTCCCTACAATAATTCCTTTTTATTTTTTGTGTGACAAATTTTAGAAAAGGCAAACGCTATGATTTCAAATTTTTTTTGAGGATCAAGTACAACTGTAATAAAAATAAGTTTGTTCATCTTCGTATGGTTACCCCAAAATTTATTTTGTTTTCATTCTTTTAGCTATAGACTTTACCTCCAAATCATCATTATTGGTTCACTTTAATATTATTCCAACTAAATCATTGATCTTTGTATAAAATATAATTTATGTGACATAAGATGATCATGCAATATGGAAGGTGATATCGTAAAACTTTGCATCATGATACTCATCTTCCTAATAGAATTCCAATCAATTAAAACAATTTCATCATCATTATCATTTGATTCTATCGCAAGCTTGAGACATGAATCTTGTGTATCAAATAACTCAAGTTTCCTTTTGAATTTTCGGGTAACACTCAACATTTTGTAAGTAAAATTTCATCTAGTCACAACATCTAAACAAACTGTCTTTTACTCTCTATATTACAGTTTTCAACACATTCTTTAAACAATTGAATCTCGGTCGAAGATTACATAATATATTTCATAGCTTTCCTTAACCAATTAATGGAGCTATTCACCTCCTTTAGATCATCTTGTATAAACAAGTTAATTATATGCATAATATATCTCATATGTAAAAATTAAATTGGCAACATCTTTTCCCCAACTTATAAACTTCTTTTCAAATATAAAACAACATTATTTGAACTAGCAATGAGTAGTCTATCATAGAGTTACCGATGTGACTAGATATTAGAAAAAATCAATATTTTTTTGTGCAACTTGTGCTTATCATCAATAAAACAGGTTGTAATACACATGTAGTTCATACATTGTAAAGATGTTCACGTATCTATGGCCATACATATACTTTGAGTATTCTTTTTCAAAAAATTCTTTAACTTAACTTTTGATCCATATAGACTTTATAACAAGTATACATTAGCATCCACCTAGATGACATTTTAAACTTAGGGCATATAGTACCAAGTACTCTCCTAAACCCTTTACTTTTGACAATCTTAAATAGCAAGTCATAAATAATGATCAATGCTGCAATGACTTTCCTAATTGTCATTTGATCAAATTTTCAAGCAAACAAAATGCCAAAGTTTTCATTTTCAACTAGTTGCAAAGACAAAACTTGTTATTTATCATCTAAATTTTCTACAAATTTCTTACGAGCAACAAGATGATTTTTTAGCACAGTAGTGTCATTCTACTTTAGATCACAATAAAAATCTCTGCTACAACAATTGTATTTTGTCTTGATATCACCTAAAACATATGCAAACTTAGTAAAATACTCTCATACTTTAGATTTTGACTACATGGGCTTCCTGTGTCATTGAAGAATTTACATCATCACTTAATCATAGAGTATTTGAGTTACTTGCTTTGGTGTTACTTCTCCTAGCTTTTGACATGAACCTTATAATTGAGACATCTTAAACAATAAAAAACATAAATAAGTATTGCATATAACATGTACTAAACTTCACCTATATATATGTATGTATGTATATGCAAAAAGGAACATAGATATATATACATTTACAAACAGAGACGACAACAGATGCTCAGCTGACCAATTAGGAACATAGATATTGAACTGAGCCCGCTACCGAACCAACCAGAACAAGAACCAGCAAATTAGACCTAGAACAAAAACCGAACCCTGGGGTTCCTGGTTCAATTATGGTCCTACTTCCATTAAACTGAACCTGAATGAGTGATTCAAAGCATTTGTTCAGTGGCAGCTCCACATTGAGGCAATGTAGAGCCACCTAAAATTTGGATCGTTAAGAAAAGCATAGGCCAGCATTTAATCTAGCTGTGGAAAATTTTTAGTAAGGTATAGATTGCGGTTGAATGCACAGGCTATTCAAAACGCAAAGAATAGCTTTAAGCTATTTTGCCCACAATAAGAAAATTCCTAGATCTGCTGCAGTTTCACATTGAGTTAACCTTATTAATTTGACAGAAATCAACCTTCAAACTGTATGTGTTTGAAACAACTGGGACTTCCCTTTTTTTTATGAAGAAAACAACTGTACTTAAATGTGTACATGTTATCAACCATTATATACTGTATAATCGTAAGGAAAACCACCAATCAGGTTGGCTGTTGATCATATGAAATTTCCAAACTTCATGAGTCCACCCGCATGGTTGGATTTGATTCAAACAATTTGCAACATTATGAATGATATATATATATCAAGGTGCACAAATGTTTCTTTGTGTTCTTGCAGTACAATGCAAAGATATCCCGACGGTTCATTTAGGAGCCTTTGAGACACAAAAGTGGCAAAATGGTGATAAGTGTCGTCCCCAAATCCTCGAAGTACACCCCGAAAATAATACTTGGAAGTGAGACTATTGTTTAAGAAAGGCAGGACTGCCCACCTCTGTCTCAAAAACCGTCACCAAATTTCACTTTTCTACTTGCGTAGCGTTGCAACAAAGGTTGATGGAACTTCAAGAGGGTGCCATTGTAGCAAAGTTGATGCTTCACAATGTATCGAGCACCTAGACCAAGCAAACAAATTATCCATGACAATTTCAGAACCACAGATATACAGTTTTTTGAATGCTCTCCTTTTCTGCCATTTTTTTATCTTCTAGTGATCGATTTATATCTTAGGGCATATTTATTTTGCTTGATTATTTTAAAATTTCACAGACAAATTGTAATTGTGAATGACAAGATAATCAACACGAAAACAAAGCCACTTCTAAGAAATTTCAACTTGTGCTCTTTCATGGCGAATCGTTATTCACGCCCATTTTTCCGAGTTGGTAAGAAGTTTGTCTCGACCAGTAATGGGAAAAGTCTTGGACAATGGAAAGATTGTTCGACCAGAAACATCAACAATGTGACTGCATCAATAAGTCTCTCGTTTGAACTTCATGGGCTGTAGTCTGTGATTCTCGAATTAGGCACAAAACACAAAGGCAAATAAGGTTCTTAGCCTTTTTTATCAGGGGGATCAAGTCATTTTGGTTAAGCTCTCCATTCTTTTTTTCTCTTGGCTTTATGCGTGGTTCATTTGGGGAAGAGATTGAGCTTCAAGAAATATCACCACATATTTTTATAATATCCCTCCTTTAGGTATTCATTGCTACCTTGGCTCATTTTCGTCGAGAAAATCGCTTACTACTTTTATACTCACTACGGATGGGCACTTCACTTCGAAGAAGTAGATTCATCATAAGGAGGAGGCATAATCTTATTTTTCTAAAGAATGGATCTGCACCTTTTTCTTTTGGTGAAGTAGAACCCGACTAATCCGGATTGAGCTGGGTCAGCTTACTACTGGAGTAAGCTGATTAAGGAAGAACAAGTGTCAAACCAGTTGAACCAACCGAGAATTGGTGGATTTCTTTACTCTGCCAAAGAGAAAAGCAAAGCCCTTTCAGCAGGCAATTACCATAGTGATGGCAATGGGGCAGGCAGAGACAGGTATACCCATACCGGCCCTCGACTTTGAAACTTAATGGGGTGGGTATGGATTGGGGTTCTCTTTTCACAAAGAGTAATGGTAGGTCTGAGAAAAAAATGGAACATATCATATATATATATATATATATAAAGAGAGAGAATGGTAAATGTGCACACCCACTTATGCCAAAACATCCTTAAGATTAATGGTTAAAATTAGAGTTAAAACGTAAAATATATATTATTGTATTTTTTGCTTTAAAGATCTCAATCGTTGATCATAAAGATTGAATGATTACAATTTTTAAGAAGATTGGAGCATGCTTGAGTATGTGAATGGACTATGGTCACTCTTGCTATATACATGTATATGTATATATACATAGACGCATACATGCATATATATATGAAAAGTGGTAAATGTATAACGACTTTTGGTGCATGATCTTGCATAAACATCTTCAAGGTTTAATCTTCGCAATCAATAACAGAGCTTTGAATTAAAAGTACCATTATACTTTTGTATGCCATATTAAATGCAAAGTAATTCAAATCTTCATTGATGATCTCAAAGATTAGACTGTGGTGATGTTTTGGTAAGATCATAAGTAGCTACTACTCCTCCTCTCTCTTCACACACACACACACACACACACACACACACACACACACACATATATATATATATATATATATATATATATATATATATATATATATATATATATATATATGACGGGGTCCTCTAGGAGTGAATACTCCTAAAGGATCATGGCCCAGTAGCCCTTGATGGATGATTAGGATGATGCCAATGTCAAACCCTCACAAGTTTTAACCACAACCCGATTTGAAATGATGTCATGTGGCCGCTTCTATATATATATATATATATATATATATATATATATATATATATATATATATATATATATATATTATATAATATATATGTATATATATGACAGGGTCCTCTAGGAGTGAATACTCCTAAAGGATCATGGCCCAGTAGCCCTTGATGGATGATTAGGATGATGCCAATATCAAACCCTCACAAGTTTTAACCACAACCCGATTCGAAATGATGTCATGTGGCCGCTTCTTGCACGAGCGTGAGTGGCAATCAAAGACAAGAATAGCTAAAATCTAACTCGAATGAAATATTGGACTAAAATATATCAATATCCATAAGGCTAAATAATCTAATCAAAATGGCATGGGGCCCACCAAACATAACTCCGAAGATCAAAATAATTGTCTAACACCTATCTAAGTCATACCATCTCAAGATATAGCTCAAATAACTATTACTCAGCTCCATGCGCCTTAAAAGTAGTATCTTTAGATTGAACTATAAAATAATAGGGTGAACTCTAACCTACAACTCAACTGGAAAGTTCTAGACCTTTAAATAGAACTCATACTAAAAGCATGTATGTTCTTACAATTATTTCATAACAAATCACATTTTCATTTCTAACTCATGATTTTAAATTCATTCTCACAGGCAAACACGTCAATTAGTGATGATAATTACAGCCCATACTCTATATGCCCCAAGGTCATAGGAGTTATCCGACCCTTACACGACCTTGGTCACCCTATCCATGACAGTCAAACCACACCAACTCTCACGATAGAGTATACTATGTATTTACCCCAAGTTGGAATGCTCGAGAGATAACAAGTCTCTAGGGGCCCCACACAAACCACATAACTATGGCTCATGCATTCACACATCATTATATTTTAAAACTAAATGAAGCTTATCATATTCACAAATTCAAATCTATAACCATTCAAAGGCATACCAAACAACCCATAATTTGAAACATCATTTAAGAATCATCAATAAAATATTTAATAATCATGTACAATTGAATCCATTCAAAACAAGAAAAATAACCTCTACCATGGTTTTATTATGTTTATGACTTTGATAAGAATATGTTTTGATATGCATGTATTGGTATCAAAAGTGATATTTGAACATTGTAATAACCCCATACCTGAAGGAGCGCTAAGATTCAATTCTCAAACCATTGGGTCATTCTTATGACCACTAAATCCTCCAATTTCAATCTCTAAACTATAATAAATAATAATAATATTAAAAGTCATTTAACTACGAGTCTAATGAAATAAACTATACCCAAATTGGATCCGAAACAGCCCATAAATGACCCAAAACTCAACTTGGATCCAACTAAGCAATAGGTATATTTGATCTAAATTGTATAATGCAATAGGTATTATGTGTTCTTGGGTCAATACAAAACCTTAACCAAACCTGCTAAAACAAGTTCTGTTCTTAACCTAGAACCTATTTTTGACCCATTTTTCACACAACACAAAACCTTTTGACACGAAACTATCAAGATCACACAAGACATGACATGTTTCTATGTCATTCCATAGCGCATCAAACATGACATGACATGGGGACCAGGATACTCCCAAAAGGGGTCATTTCCTTTGATTTTCTGATGGCTTTTTCACCATTTTATGGTGATGATCAAGGACGGCAATGGTCCTCAACTGATCGCTTGTCCCCCCTCTTCCTGTCTAACCCAACATTGACTCCCATTGGTAGTGATAAAGCCAAAAAATTCTAAGAAAATAAAGCGAAGAAATCCGATGATTCAATAAATTTTTTGGTAACATCCGACAACCAAACCACCTAAAATCGACCCAACTAGTAGCCTCTAACCCAAATTGGAATCAAGGAAGATATCACCCTTTTTTGTCAAAAAATCATAACAAATGAAAAACACACAAAAGCATACATTTTCAGTTGATTCTTTAATATTTATCACTCAATCAAATCCCCTCGTCACTGCAAAGTCACAAAGATTCGCATTTGAGTATCGCAACTCATGAATCATAAATATTATAAAATGATTATTTATCATGAAACAAACAATTTCTAGGGGTGTTACATCGACTCTGGCTAAGTAAAAGACACGTAAAATGAGAAATATATTAAAATATTCAACATTTTTAAAAAAATCCAAAAAAAATTTCTAAAAATCATAAATATTATAAAATGATTATTTACTAGTGAAACAAATAATTTTCTGTGGTGTTACATAACTCTTTATTCTAAAAGAAATTTCGTCTCTCGAAATTTTCATACCTTAGAACCGTTGTGGGGTGTTGCTCCTTCATCTTGTCTTCCAATTCCCATGTTGCATCTCCAACTATTGCTTCATTCCAGATTACTTTCACTAACGAAAGATTTCCTTTCCTCGAGTTATTTTACTCTCCTATCTTCAATCCTTACAGGAGGTGCCTCATAGGTTAAATTCCATTTCAATTGTACCGTGTCCCAGACTATGACATGGTTTGGGTCGTAATATATTTCGCAATTGCGAATTGCGAAAGACATTGTGAAGGTTTGAAAGAAAATTTGGTAAGGCTATCTGAGGTAAGCTACCTGACCGATCGGACTTATCCTACGAAGAATTTGGCAAGGTCCAAGGAATTTGGGATGGAAGTTTTCTAGATTTCAAAATCCCTCGCCTACTCCTAATCATTAGCATGACTTTCAAAAATACATGCTCGCCTTCCTCAAATTCAAGAGGCTTTCTCCTTTTATCTCGCATAGCTTTTTTGTCGACTTTGAGTCATCCTCATATCTTTCCTAAATCATCTTGACTTTCTATTATCCGTTGTATAATATCGTCCACAATAAGGTGCTCGTCTTGGTACCAACACAAGGGTGTTCGGCACCGTTGTCCATATAGAGCTTCATAGGGTGTCATCCTCTGCTTGAATGAAAACTATTGTTGTAGGTGAACTCTACTAATGGACAAAAACTTCATCCCAACTTTCGCTTGTTCTAAAGCGCAAGCTCCGAGCAAATCCTCCAATGATCGATCGTTTTCCGATTGTCCGACCATCACCTGAGGATGATAAGCATAACTTAATCATAGATTTGTTCCCAACGCTTTTTGCAAACTTTGTCAAAACTTTGAGGTGAACCTTGATTCCTATCGAAATAATATTATAGGCACACCATGCAACCCTAACGATCTCACCAATATATAGCTAGGTTAAGTCAACTTTTCCATGTTGTACCTTATGTTGATTGGTAAGAATGCGTGCTGACTTCGTGAGCCTCGATCAACGATTACCATAATTGAGTCATAACCCTTTTCCCCTAGCCTTTGGCAATCCAACCACAAAGTCCATCGCAATACTATCCTACTTCCATTCCAAAATAGTCAAGGGTGTAACATATCCCATGCGCCTTTGGTGTTCAACCTTTCTCGGAAAACCAGCACAAGACGACACGTCTCCTGTAATATCACTCTTTCATTCCATCGGATGCCACCAAAACAAACTGCTTTCAGTCTTGATACATCTTTGTTTTTCCCGGATGCATACTCAACTTGCTTGTAAAGGAGTGTTCCGAGGATGTACTTTCTAAGCTCTTGATCCCTAGGTATACAAACTCTACAAATCTTTTTCCTTGATCATCATGGCCGAGATACGAAATAATCCTTCAAGAATTCTAACCATCACATTCGCCTTCCGATGGTGATTGAAGTTGAAAATCATAATCTTTAAGAAATTCCAACCACCTTCGTTGTTCAATTTCCTTTTGATCAAACAAGTATTTCAAGCTCTTGTGATCACTAAAGACATTGAACATAGCTCCATGAGAAAATGCCTCCATACTTTCAACGCAAAAAACTACTACTGACTAGCTTCCAATCGTGCGTTGGGTGATAGTTCCTCTCATGAACCTTCAACTGTCTTGAAGCATAAGCTACCACGTTCTTCGATTTTGCATCAACACACATCCTAACCCTTGAGTAAGATGCATCACAATACACCTTCAAAAGATTTGTTAGGATCTGGACGTAAAATTAACACTGGTGCGATCGTTAATCTCTTCTTCAACTCTTGGAAACTTGCTTCACGTTCCTCGAGTCCAATCAAAAGCTTGCTCTTCCTCGTGAGTTGTGTAAGTGGTCCCGCTATTTTGAAAAACCTTCAATAAACCTTCGGTAATATCTAGCTAATCCAACAAAACTTCGAACCTCGATCACGGTCTTAGGCCTTTCCCCTTTGTAAAATGGTCTCCACCTTTGATGGGTCTACCGCAATACCTTCCTTGGAAATCACGTGACCTAGAAATTGAACTTCTTCCAACCAAAACTCGCACTTTGCCAACTTTGCATACAACTTCTTCTCCTTCAAAAATCTGGAGAACTATACTAGGATGTTCAGCATGCTCTTCTTGATTTTGAGAATAGATCGAGAATGTCATCGATAAAGACAATGACAAATCTTTCAATCCTTGGTAGTGGATACTTATTCTTTATAGTCACCTTGTTCGGTGTCGATAATCTACACAAAGACGAAGTTCCATCCTTCTTTTTGACTAGTAACACTTGGTGCTCCCCATGGTGTTTCATTAAATGATGTGTCTTTAGTATCAGACTACATAACAAATGCTAAATATCTTTTGCATTCCTCATGCATGTAACTATACACCCAAAGAGCATATATGACACCTACCAAATTCTCCTCTTGCTGACCCTGAAAAATAAACATGGCTTCTCGAGGAATAGAGAAAGTAATCTTTCACTTCTTACACTCAATCATAATATGATTTCTAGACAATTAGTCCATGCCCAAAAATACATCGTAGTTTGAAATTCTCAATAAGATCAAGTCGACTCTCAAGTCATGACCACCAATCATAATGCAAAATCCAATGCGACAAAGTAATATCTCCATTATAAAAATACATAGAAAACTCCTCTAATGGCTTCATGTTTCTACCAATATGACTTACCTATTTTAAAACAATGTGTTGCACCAAAATCAAACAAAACATGTGTAAAATGTGCCACAAATAGATAAGGTATTGATAACTAAGTGAGAGATACTTGGCTTCTAGCCTTCTACAATATAAACACATCATCGATTGGTTACTTGAGGTTGAGGTGATCATGATGGCCCTTGTTGAGGAATAGGTGCTTGAGGATGAGGCAGTCCCATGGTGAGGAAGGGGGATATTGCTTGGCTCGAAGACAATCGACTCTATAGTGCCCAAACTCCTTGCATATGAAGCAACACCCCTTCATATCTTTATTTTGTACGGTGCTCATAGAATGAGGTTGACATTGCTTTAAGTTCTTTTCTAATGGATAGTCTCTAGCTCTATGCCCCAAGCCTTTACAATTAAAACCTCGGTGCTGTTAACTACCGCCCTTTTTTCCTAAGACTAGTAAACTCTATTAGTCCACTGCTAAGCTTGGATTGGTCTACTCCTCTTAGAGCCTTCATGTAAACCGCCTAAACTCTATTCTGTTGGTCTCTTCTTGCCCTTATAATGCAACATATATGTCTCTACATACATAACTTAAGTCTCTAACTCATCAATATCTTTATATATCTTTTTTCATAGTGACTTACAAATCATATTTAAAAGATCGTACAAGTACTTGTTTGCTTGTGCCTCGAGAATTACCATGTGAGAATCAAATTACGCCAATCTCACAAACTGGTTTGTATAGTCCCTTACGGTCATTCTAACCGACTATAGTTGGTTGAACTCTAGTTGTAGATGCATTCGATCATTCTGAGAAAAGAAGTGATAAAAAAAAACCTTTATGAAATCAAAGATCAAGAAGTGCTATGAGTCTCTTTCTATGCTTATCACCAACATTTAACATTCCCTTCAAAAAGGTTATATGCTAATTGCACCTTTATTTTCTCATTTGTGCATGTGAGTACAATGAAAGCATTCTCGAGCTTATGAATCCACTCATAAGGTTCTAATGGATCTAAAATTATGTCTTTAAACTCTTTACAACTATTTTTCGTCAAATGCTTAATAGTTGTAGTAAATTTTCCAAGAACATTTTATAGGAGGTTTAAAAAATCCTAGTCTTCCTAGACAACTAGAGCCTACAGCGGTAGTATGGGTCTCTAAGGTGTCTCTAGTGGTGCTTCAACTGACGCAATTAATGTGCACGACTCCATCCCCTCATTCGTGTCTCCTATAACACTCTGAGTTACGTTCAAGTCAAACACTTGTGAATTGTACATGCAAATATAATATTATACTTCGATAAATAATTCACTATTTACTATACCTTAATAACCATAGGCTCTAATACCAATTTTTCATCCGCACGAGTCGCGACCATGACCTGATCTAAACCAATGTCATGTGATCACTTCTCGTATGAGCGTGAGCATGAACGGCATTCAAAGACAAGAATAGCTAAAATCTAATTCAAATGAAATATCAAACTTAAATATATCAATATCCATAAGTCTAAATAATATGAACAAAATCCAATGCCTATCTAAGTCGTACCATCTCAAGATGTAGCTCAATCAACTACTACTCGACTCTATGCACCTTGAAAGTACTAGCTTTAGGATGAATTGTAAAATGATAGGATGAGGTCTGATCCATATTTCAATAGGAAAGTTATAAACCTCTAAAGAGAACTCATACTAGAAGCATGCATGTTTTTACAATCATTTGAAAACAAATTACACTTTCATTTATAACTCATGATTTTAAATTGATACTCACACATACACACATCAAACTCTTATGATAATTATATCCTATACTGTCTCTGCCCCAAGTCCAAAGGAGTTGCTAGACCCTCTCGTATATGATGTTCAAACCACGTCGGCTCTCATGGCAGAGTGACGGGGAGCACACTCTATATTCGTCCCAAGCAAGAATGTTCGATGGACCAATAAGTCTCTAGAGACCCCACACAAATCACACAAGTTTGACTCATGCATTCACATCATTATGTTTTAAAATCAAATGAAGCTTATCATATTCACAAATCCATATATGGATTCACATATATCCAAATCCATATCCATACAATGTTCAAATATCGTTTTTATATCAACACATGCATATCAAAACATGTTCTTTATCAACCAAGTCATAAACAAGTTTACTTCAAACGCATACCAAACAACCCATAATTTCAAACATCATTCAAGAATCATCATTAAAGCATTCAATAATCATGCACTTTTAAATCCATTCAAAACAAGGGAAATAACCTCTAACACATGATTCTATTAAAGAAAAAATAACCCCACTAAGATCCAATCTCTAAACCGTTTGGTCACTTTTATCACCACCAAATCCTTTAATTTTAATCTCTAAATAATTAAAAATAATAGTAATAAAATTTATTTAGCTATGAGCTTAACGCAGCAAACCATATCCAAAACGGATCCCAAATCATCGAGAAATTACCTAAAACTCAACCTGGATCAAATTAAGTTGCCCCAGATTCAAACTGCTGAAACAAGTTTTGTTTTTGAGTTAGAACATGTTTCAAGACCCACCCCGAACCTAACTTTATTTCTAACACAAAGTCATAGAGATTAAATCCCTTCGTCACTACAAAGTCATAGAGATTCGTTTGTGAGCATCTCAACTTGTGAATAGTAAATATTATAGGAATAAATCTCTTGTGGGTGGTAGTTATGCTACAACCCGTCCTTCCTTAGCAAGAGTAGTAATGCTCATCAAGCCTTACTGCTCTTCCCTCTTTGGGTGGTTTCGGATCCCAAGTGGATTTGGGTCCAACCTATATTACTACAGTCAATCTCTATTGTTTATCAAAAATGATTGAACAATATGGATGAGGGAGTGTGCCCATCAAGTAGAGCCTATATATATGTATATATATATATGCATATATAGGATGCGTGTGTCAATATACTAGCATGAGTGGATGATGGCACAACTTTCTATTATGGCATGGTGTTTAAGGCTTCAATTGAGATATAAGTTCTTGACCCTAACACCATGGAGTCTCTCTAAGAAAATGTCTTCTAATCCTTATACAACACAATTTATATCTTTTCTTTTAAGCAAAATAGTTAATTTGTCTTAAACAAATCGTTGTTATAAGTGATCAAATTCTCACCTCATCTCTTAAAACATATTTGCTATAAAAGGATCATATATCATGACAAAATTAAGAAACATTTTGCTCCTCAAAGCTATACTTTGCACAAATACCTACGTATCTTAATGTCGCTTTACCTTTATGCCCATTCAAATCACCTTCAAAATAGACCTTGGCCTTTCTCTTTGTGGGATACTTTGGATTATCTTATCCAACTGTTTTCAAAGATACATTTTTATACTTTCTTTTAATCCTACTTAAGCATAAAATATTTAAAATTTATCTTCCCAAAACTAACTTCACGATCATAATGAGTTTGTCATATCACTTTACCTCTACTACATTGTCCTTAAAATCCTTATAAATAACAATACTATATGGATTTCAAGCCTCTCTTTACCTTAATACCACAAAGTAAAACTTGTGTTTTTCACTCTCTTTAGCTTTTTCTCTAACCTATTTTTTCACTTAAAGTCATTGTATCTGCCACAACTTACCCGTTAATGATATGATGCTTCATGTAGCAACATGAATTTTATTGTTAAATACTATCTTCCTTATCCCGTATCCATCTATACTTAAAATACAGAGTCCCTCTCTGTACTTAGTTTATTATATCCAAGCGTCGATATAGGGGGACCAATTTCTTTACCCATATTCATTTAGGTCTACATACCCATGTGTTGTTTTATGTCATTGTGGATCAACTTTTGATGGCCTTATCTCATTATAACTTGCCATTTGATGTTGTTTCACTTAACATTAATTTCCCTTAACAGTCATTTCATTTTATTGTTGTTTTTTTGTGTGCTTGATTTTGTTCATTGTTTCTGAATAATTGGTATCCTCTTTCTATGCAGAATAAATAATGTCGGAATGGATGATTGCCACTGGGTAGCTTGAATTCTTGAGGATGATGCATTTATTCCAATAAAACTAGATTCATCCTGGAAAATTGAGACTGAAATTAGTGGCCTCATCTTGGATGTTAGAAAGCAAATGCAGCTAAAGAGGATATACTTGGAGGACCTAAAGGAGTTGCATCATGTTATTGTTCACCTCATTGACTGACAGATAAATTAAAGGTTCCTCTCACCCTCTTGCCCCCATAGGCATGTTTCTTGACCAACTTCAAATACATATTTTTGTTTTTTAATGGATAGAAGTATTTGTTATTTCTGCTTTTGAATGGGTGGAAGTATCTGTTGTTGGCAACTGTGGTCATTGTGCTAGAATCTCGCCCCATGCAGTAGTACCTCTCCAAGATCATTGAAATTGCAGCTTTGAAGTACCTTCTGGTTCTCTATTGAATGCTTCTTGGCTACTCGATAGTGTGAGTTGATGATGTTGGAGCTTTCTATTTTGGGACATTGTTGAAGGCCTCAATTAGAATGTAAGTTTTTGAACTTAACACTATCCAAGCTCTATAGTAAAATCTTAAAACAATTTTTGTATTCCTTTTATTTATGAGGTTGATTTTCATTTTGCTTGCATTTATGTATAACAACTTGGTATGTGCTTGTACACCTATATATATATATATATACATGTACACACACATAAGCACGGATGTATGCAATACTATAAGCATCATCTCGATGGAGGGTGCTTTAATGCCATTGCCTTAGTGGGGAGTTTGACTCCTATTGGTACTTGAGCGTAAGTGTGTGTTTATGCAATGCATGCATGCATCTATGTGCATAGATTTGTTTACATTGTATTTTGGTACTTCATTTGACTCCAAAAGAGCAAGATTACATCTTATCATTTTTCTTTCTAAAATTTTTGAGGCATTTCTCATGTGCTTCATCTACATGCCCTCCCAAAATATCAAAGGAGTCGAAAGTAAAATGCATAGTTGCCATTTTCATACAATTTGGGTTCATAACTTGAGATGCATCTAGTCCATTCTTCTTGATCTCTAAATAGTAGAGTAACTCTTTCCTTTAACTTACATGCATGAGGGATTCTTTTTCATACCTGACGGGCATATGATATAGACTCCAATTCTGCTAACAAACATTTAAACATGAAAGTAGACATAAAATATTTAATAATATTTTGTCGTTTAGATTGATTTCAGGTTAGGTGATGTGTTCCTACCTCAAGACAAAAAATATTATTTTTGATGATTCATAAGCAAATAAATTTATTAGAAATTGCATTAATTCTCATTGAGATAGTGATATGATTAGAGCAATCAAAACCAAACCTTCAAAGGTGGTTCTTTTTAATGGTTGAAGGTGGTCAGAAATCTGAAGTGATAGCAGGAAAGTTGCAGGCTTGAAATGATGCAATTTTTATATCGAATTATGAAACTAACAAAAATGAATTTAAAAGCGAAGAGGAAGAGGAAGACAATTAAAGAATATTAACAAAAAAAATCTATGATAAAAAACTTGATATGGTATCAATTGATGCCTAAATCTCTCTCAAGGCCCTTTATAAAGAGGTTGGTTACATAAAAACCCTATTCTACTTAGGAGACCAACTTCTTCTAGGAAACCTACTTCTCCCACTGTTATTAGGAAACCTATTTCACTTAAGAAACCTTATGAAAAACTTATAAATTCATATAGGTAAATCTGCTTTCATAGATCAAGGATATTTAATTCTTTTCACAATTTATTTTGTCCTAGAATGAACAAGATAGCAATCATACTAATGAAATAAACCTAAAACATGAAACTAACTTCTACAAACCCTAAATAAACTTAAATCTAAAGCAAACTTGTTCGTAATGTCCATCAGCTAGCCTTACGCACACCTTATGGGCTTGCCACATCATCCAGTGGACTTGCTTTTCTGGTTCATATCCAATTTATCCTCTATTTCAATTTCAACTTAGCTAGCTATTGTCATTGATTATGGAGTGTCATCCAGACCTTTAATAAGCTACAAATTAATTTCTATAGTATAGCTAGACATAGCTAGTCTAAGTTGAGTCGTGATGATTTTTTAGGGATCACATCATCTCCACCATACCTCCCTTATGATTATGGGCAGTACCCAATGTGTGGTTTGAGGCAAGATATATGGAACACCAACAACAACAACAACAACTAAGCCTTTTCCCAGACTAGACGGGGTCGGCTAATATATGGAACACCAGATGTACATTAATTCTTTTGGCCAATGTAAGCTCATATTTCAACTTGCCAATTTTTTTTATAATCTCGAATGATCAGTATTTAGAAAGCAACTTTGATTGTGGCAAGTCTATTGGATTGAAGGCTTGGTGAGGATAAGATTGAGACATATCCAATCTCCAACTTTAAATTCACGATCCGGATAACCTTTGTTAAATTGAGCTTCATGTGCACTTCAACTATGGTAATGCACTCCTTCAATCTCTTCAAGTTGTCATACATTCGTGTAAAAACGGCAACTTTGTCTTGCAATGCACTACCGTGTCCATATACAATAAGGAGAGAGGCCACATAGTCATAAACAACCTCAAAATGTGTCAGTTTGGTTGAAGTATGATAACTGGTATTATAAGAAAGTTTGGCTCAATGAGGAGGTTTGACCATTCACTAGATTTGCTTTCTATAAAACATCGAAGAGATGTCTCAAAAAATTGGTTTACTATTGATTTGGAATGATAGGTCATAGTAAAGGATAGTTTAGTACCCTATTGGTACATATATTCCTTCCAAAATTTTGAAGTAAATATTGTATCTCATAACTAACTATGATTTTATGAATCCCATGTAAGCTAATAACCCTTTTAGTGAAAGTTGTGATAACCTAGGCTATCCGACACATAGTTTTGAGAGGTTCAAAATGAATATACTTTGTGAACTGATCTCTAATCACATATCTGGTTTTATATCCATGTGAACAAGGCAAGGCCGGAATGAAGTCCATATAGATTGATTCCCAAGCTTGTAAAGCTGTGGGTAATGATGTTCCATGGCTTAAGAGCAGACCTAGAGGTGTTAGGATGGTACAACAACTAGAGAGGAAGCCAGAAGAGTTCAATATTAGCCGGCTAGGTTGTAAGCTCCTAGAAGAAGATCGACCAAGGTAGAAGTGTGCATGAACAAAACAAGATTCAGATAGTATGTGCATGACTCATAGGACTTCCTTATGCTTAGCCTTGATTAGGGATGACATGCCACCTTTTTTATTTTAGGGGTATAGGATAGACCCAAATAGTGAAGGTAACTGACATCTTGGTGTAATCCCAAAATGTACCCTCAATTTCCTTAATCCAAGTCATGCCTAATACAACATTGACTCCTTTGATAGCAATAGGATAAAGGTTGACCAGACATTACATCCTTGCATGACAAAACTAGGTTTTTGTACGCTTGGATAAAAGGTACAAATTTTCCATTTCTGACTACTACAATAGAAGAGCCCATAGTTTCAAAGGGAACCCTCAGACTTCTATCAAAGAATTATGAAGGAAGTTATGGATAGATCTCATGTCAATCAAAATCCCAATCTTGATATCATTGATTGACTTGATTAAACTCATGGAATTCATCGAGGAAACATCTTTAAAAGCATGATCATATATAATAACTTCACCAAGTATAAGGTCTTCTTCATTCACTATAATGGAGTGATCGGATTCATCACTTTCATGAATTGGTTGAAAATATTTTAGCTTCTTCTACTTTTGTTTGGGGCTCAAATTTTCATCGCATGAGAAGCGATGATTCTTTTTCCTCTTTTCCTCAAATCAAACCACTTGGTCAGTTCCTTATTGTTCTTGGTCATGGATTTGCTCGAGAAACTTTGCTTAGATGAGGTGGATTTGAAAGACTTCGAGTTCTTTCCAACTCCCAGAGCTCTTAATATTTTCTTTATGAAGTTTGGCAATGGTGAGAGCTTTTCCACGTTTTCAGCACTGAAACCATGGACTTCCAAGCAAAGATCATCCTTTAAACATGTTACATATTCGACAAAGAGACCTTGTTTGCCTAGTTGAGGAACGAATGGGTGGGAGCTTCTCAAATTCACATTTATATTCTTTAAGCCTTCTTGTTTCAACTCTTTGATTTCAACATTAGGGTCAACTATATTAGTGGTGAATCGATGGATGAGGCTATGGGAGAACTCCTCCCACATAAGATGCACTTCAAAGGGCCAAGCCCATAAAAACCATTGACATACATTACCCTCTAGTCGATTGAAGATGACCAATACCATTGATATACATCACCCTTTGGAAATGATCTTGGAACCGGCTCGAAATAGGTGGTTCTAGTATTGAAATTGGCTCCTGACAGGTTTGGTTCTAGTTCTAGGTATTGGGATAATCAGAACCGGTCAAGTTTAGGAGCAGGGAGTTAAAGTTGGTTGGATTGAAATGTGTTCATGAATGATTTTAGTGAAAGTAGGCATATTTCTCCGTCACAAGATTTCTCCACTAAAGCATGGGTAAAATTGAGTGTAACAAAATCTCTGAAATGATATTGCTTTTTATGTTGCTAATGCTGCTCCATTAACCATCAAATGTATAGAAGACGACCGTGATAGAAACCAAGATGTTGAGGTCAGTTGTATAAGGAAAGTCTTGCATCCTCAACAAGATCACTAGGGAAGGACTTGTTATAGTATCAATACAAGAGAAAGTATGGAGACGTTTAAGGTGGTTTGGAGAGACATCACGGGGAGCTCTCGTAAAAAGGTTGTGAGAGAGGGGTTTTTAAAGTGTCGGAAGAGAACAATAAAACATGATCTTGTTTTTCCTTTTTTTGATTTAAATGCTAATACCTCACAAAAGATCGACTTCAATGGTGATTAAGAAGGCATCAACCAACCCTGGTTAACGTGGGAAAAGTCTTGCTATTGCAATTGGTTTTTCAGAATCTTGCTTTCTATGCTGTAATATTGTGCAAGATGGCGTCAAGAATCTAATGTAGCTGGTGTCACCTACTAAGGATGGTATACAAATTTTTTAAATAGAACAAATGAATGTCATCAGGTTTATTTATGTCCAACTTGTAAAAGTAGTATCCATGAGCCAACGTTTAAGGCGTGCCACTCGCCTCGACTTCAGTTGAGCTTGTACGCTTGAAGTAATCTCTAGGTTGAGCTCTTCGCCATTCTCTATCAGAGGCATGTTTTCTGAACAACGTATATTCGTGTTCATTATTTGGTTTTTATCATGCCTTATGTATACATGACATGAGTGTCAGTGTGCTGCTGGACCTGGTTCTATTGGAACAACAATTGCTTTTTAACTCGCAACAAATTGAACTAAGAAATGCTATCAGAGGTTTGCCCGCGTCTTCTTGCATCACCCAGCTTTTGGATACGGTACAAGAACCTCACATCAACACGACCAGAGAAGTCCATATTTCTGTCCCTTCAAAGTGTCGTAAAAATAAATCAGCTTGTGTTCGGGTTGAGATGCTTTTGACACAAACACAAAATGACACCACCCAAAGAATGACCCAGAATATGAATTTACTGAACACGCGACATAAAAACCTGAGTTGAGTAGCACCCAAAGAGTCCAAAGTTGGTTGATGTAAATGTCATAATTAGAGCAAACACGATTCCATGATCCTTTTCTTTTTCCTTTTTGATAATGCGAAAGCTGGCGTTAGAAAGGTCCATACAGAACATGCATAGCCCAAGTACTGAATTCGTTACTCTCTATATTTGAACATCCTCCCATTTAGAAGCACCATAGCTCTTTGAGCAAAAATTCTTATCATAATTAAAAATTACTTATAAAATTCAGTGTTTTACATGTGACGTGTTTGTGATCTTGTGAAGAAATGAGGATGCTTCGTTATGAAAAGGTTCCTTTTAAGACCCATGTAAACAAAGACATGATAAGGTACAAATTTTAGCACAACGATCTACGCCTCTCCTGACTAGAAGCAACCCCCAAAAAACCATTAAGATGAAGGTCACTGGGTCATGCCTAATGCAACACTAGGTTCAGCATCTTTTTAGGTGCACAGACCACTATCCCGTGGTTGTGAAGACATGTCCAGTCTGAAACGGGCCGGAAGTTTGAATGACACCAGGAATTTGGTGGAACCAGTTCAGCTACTGTTTGCATACCGCAACCACGATTTCAAACTGCCGGTCCTAGCCGGAAATCTCTACTGTGAAACAATAGTATACACATTCAAGTGACAAATTTTCATTAATAAAAATTTATATGAAAGTTGTGTTAGATAAACCCGTTGAAAGTACAAGAAGAAAAGATTGCATATGAACAGTTATGCTCCACGCCGGTACTTCTTGAAATCACGTCTTTACGGCAAATTCATTTAATATGTTGTGAACTTCTTTCCATCTTTGCGGATTCATTCATATTACCTTCACAAAGAACTTCTAAGCATCACAAGCCGTCTGCCAATTAACATGCTTTCCAGTGAAATCTTTCAATTCCCTTGTGTGAAATTTTTTCCTTAAATCAGCTTTCAAATGTTTCTAAGGCTCAAATTTTTGTGCTTGATTGGGACGAATCCAGGCCGACCTAACTGTAACCCACACACACACACACACACACACTCGGGTTATGGATTTGGCCTGGACACAGAATTTTTCCGTTGGGTTTTGGGTCGGGTCTGAAATTCATCACCCGCACAAACCAGTAAGGGACGGGGCAACGGAACCAAAGCATGAGCGGCTTGCTTTACTTAACTCACTTTTGTAGATTGAAAGATCAGGAGTTCAGACTCGGCTCTTCTTCAGAAGACCGGTTACTAAAGGGACTCTGTTCAATCCGAACCGGCTCAAGCGACTCGGATCAAGATCGGACCGACCCTGCTGACTGCGGTCCGCGGAGCAATGGCGGGTTCCCATAAATAGATCCTCTGACGAGCGGTTCTCACCAAATTCTCGCGATCGCCGTCTCGTCAAAGAGCAGAGAGGAAGAAGAAGGCCAAGAAGAGAGATGGCGGACCCTAAGATCTGGTTTTCCTTGAGCGTGTTGGCTCTTGTACTTGCTACGGCTGTGGCGGACGACGTCGTCGTCCTTACCGAAGAGAGTTTCGAGCATGAAGTCGGCAAAGAGAGGGGCGCTCTCGTAGAGTTCTACGCCCCTTGGTATGTGAATAGCTTCTTTCTCTTTTGGTTCATTATAAGGTTTTCTTCGTTCTCTTTCCTTTGATCGTTGATTTATCGGACTTGGGAGTTATATGCATTTTATTGGTGCTTAGATCCGATCTAGATCTCAATTGCTAGGTGAGTTTCCGTTGCAATTCGATTTATATGCGTTTTGTTTTGTCCATTCCTGCGTGAAGTTTGAAATAGGGAATACGGAAAGGCCAGGATTGACAATACTCTTTGTTGATCTAGATTTAGGGACACAAGACTCTTGATTGGTCTGGAATATTTGTTCTCTACGGTTTTAGCGGGCACCCTTGAAAGCAATTTTACTTCTTAATTTGGTGCTTATTAACAATTATTGTTGCGCATGGAACCTGCCGATTCAATGGGAGCTTACTTGTGGAACACCAGTTTCTTGGTGCATCGCCTCCATTTTTTTTCTATGCAAGTCTTGGAGAGAGCAACAGTTTCCAATTTTGAATCCGGTATATTAGGAAAATAAATGCTTCAACGAGAATTATGTGCTAATTGGCTCGATTTACCTGTAACTTGTTTACAAGATGATTTGCTTTTAGTGGCTCGATCTCTGAAGGAAATCCCAGCTGGCAAGATAGATGTGTTCAAGAGATCTTCGGACTTTTATTGTTCTCGTGATTTTATTATTTGACCCACCTGTAGGCACGTCTGAACGTGCAGTTCATTTTAGTGTATAAAAACAGCATGTTCTCTTGGTATGGTTTGTTTTGCTAAGTCAAAGATGCATGGTCACAAACCATTATGTCATTAATTTACTTTTTGCATTTGATATGGGACGTTGGCTGCATATAGCTGACAAATTATTAGTTTATGAGCATCTTAATTAATGAAGACACAAGGAACAAAAATCAAATTTGGAGAGTAACAAATAATGCAACTAATTAAACATAACAGTTCTTAGAGAAAAAAAGACAGAGCACCTTGACAATGATATTGATATTTACATATCATGCATGTCATCCCTTTCAAGGAAGTACTAAGAAAGTAAGAAAATCATCAAAAAGGAACTTCATATAAAAATAAAGTATAACATTGACAGATATATGCATGAATAATAGGGTCTTTTGGAATTCTCAAAATTAGCAAAGCATCAGGAAAATAATTTTCACTCTTGTTGCTTGAAAATTGTGATATATCAGGATGCCCAGTTGTTAAACTGGTTCTTAGAAAATTTATGTGTGTCTATTGGGTGTTACTGTTACTAATGTGGAGAGAGAGCTTGCTATTTTCATCCTATCTCTATCTAGAGAAAAGTGAACAAGTTAACAACACACAATGACTCAACCTTTTTCTTCCTGAAAAAGATTTTCAGTGTACAATCGGGGTCAAAGTGCACTAGATTCCTAGATATGATCATGAGGATGATTTAAAACCATAAATGCTGCTGTACTTTGTTTTTGTTTGTCGCAGCAGAGTGAGTCCATAATCTGTCATCTGAGTTTGTAGAGTGCGATACTTCTTACACAGGTAGCATGTTAAGTAAAGGATGCACAAAGTTAATTCATGAAGGTACGATTTTTGAGGAATTCTATTTCTATGAACATGAAGTTCATATCCTATATCTTTAGCAGAAACTAGAAATAAAACACGATAATGATTAATAAGAAAAATTGAAAGTCAATCAATTAATAACTTAAATGAATATCAATACAAACACAATACCTAATCACATTTGGGAGCGGAGTTGGATTGCAATTGGCCTTCCAAAATCTCCAACACTCTGTATATACTTGTTTAACTCTAAATGGACATTCGAACAAGTAGATAACAAGGTCAATTGCATTAAATATATCCTTTTTTACTTCTTCGTCCTCCACAAAGTTGGGAGAAAACCGAATAGAAAGGTTAAGAAAATATGTAGCAGCATGCAAATCATAATGCATTTGGCGGTTCCAACGTGCATCAATTATCTTTCAAACCTTCTTTAAAAGTGACCGCTGGCGGTCAAGGTTTGTTTGTATTTCCAATTTGGCCTTATCCATAGCATCATATACATAAATTATATCAGGCCTATCTTCACTGTCCACCATCCTCATTACCTTAACTAAAAGTACAGTCATCTTTAAAATTTACTGCAATTTTCTCAAAAATCAGCATTGAAAACATCTACTATAGCAATCCCCTCCTTTCTAGACCAACTAATAGAGCCTCATTCATCAAATGCAAATAATTTTTTCAATATATTTTTCTGTACGACAAGACTTTACACAGTAATAGCATTTGTAGCAAATCTTTTCATGAAGGCCTAATCAATTCCCTTCTACCTATATGGATTTGCATCAAATGCAATACAGAAGAATGATTATAAATAAACTTTGTAACATTTCTATATGCATCTATAGTCCCTCTTATTTCATTTATTGCACTCAAATCTTCAAGCATTAAGTCTATACAATGTGCAACACATGGAGTCCATACTAAGGATGAATGGTTTGCCTCAAGCATCTTACTACTCTAAAATTTGCAACATTATCAGTAATGAATTGAACAACATTTGAAACACATACTTCCTGAACAACTTCCTCGAAAATAGAGAGTAAATTATTTACAGTTTTATAAATATGGGACAAGTCATATGATTTAAAATATAGTGTTCCTTTGGGATAATAGAATAGAAAGTTTACGTAAGACCTATGCTGACCATCTGTCCAACCATCAGCCATAATAGAGCATCCTGTATCCCTCCACAACTCCCTAATTTCAGAACTAAATGCATTAACAATATCAATCCATTTCTGTAATAATGTGTCCCTCAAAGCATGATAAGTAGGGACTCTATAACCCGATCTCACACTGGCAATAGGATCCGCCATACTTTGAAAAGAAAATGAGTTTGCAACACTGAAAGGGAAGCAATTTTTATAAAAAAATTTAACACACTTCAAATATACTTTCTCAATTACCTCCTTTGAAGCCATAGCTAATTTAATGCCTTGATCTATTACCACAGGAACCTACATTTTTTCTCTTTTCTCGCCTTCTCCTCCCCTCTTCGGCCATCTCTTCTTCCGTCTAAGTTGTACCATGAAATTCATCACCATACATCCCTTTAGCAGAAGCATATTTAAATGGTTGAGACATATCTCAACCACCTATTTCTGCCCTCTTTCTCACCCTTAATATCTTATTCTCCTTCGAAGCCTCCAATACATGCTCAATCTCGTACTTCACTTCTTTGGGAACCCGAGAACATGCACTAGCATCCTTCTTGGTTCCCGCAAGGTGGTGTTTAATACGAGAAATATCACTATGTTTTACTGCATTACAAAGCGTGCACTTGTTCATAAGCCTATTGCCTTTATCCACCGAGGTGCAATGTTTTCATACCGGATTAACTCAATCGGAAGCCATTAAGACAAGAGTGAACAATCAACAAGAAGAAAAAGGCTTTTTAGAGGTTAAGAATCACGAAATCTATAAAAACCTAAATTTTTTAAGTGAAAAATCGGGTACAATGCAAGAGAAAAGAGGTACATCACAGATTTGATAAAAATCCTAGAGATGGGGAGTTGGATTGAGTGCAACACTTGAGAATCTTATGAATGAACCACGAAATCAATAAGAATAAGGATAAGAAGAGGATTTGAGAGCAAGGGAATGACGTGAAAAAGAGTTTGGAAAGAAGTAGAAAGGATTTCTGTAACTTCGGTTTTTCAGATTTTATACTAGAGAAATCAGGGTCGACTCGGTATGATACAACCTCATATCGTACAATACGGTACGATATAGTCTCGTATCATATGATACGACACGATAAATCACTTTTTGTGATACATGCCCCTGTATCGTATACTCGATAAAATCATATCATACAATACGATACAATTTTTATTACATTGATTTCTTGGCCATATCTTTGGTGCAACTGAAATCATGGGAAATTTAATATATAATCTGTTAAACTCTAGTGCACATTAGGTTTCTCCAAATGTGGTCTTCCAGAGCATCTGCCTGCACTGCCACTTTTGTATTCTAGGAAGCCAACACAAACCTATAGAATGTGTTATGATCTACAACACTTAATGATCTGTCAGCTCTGGTGCTTCTTCATGTGCATGTGCAAAGTGTCTTCTCTTTTGCATCTATCTATGAAGAGCTTGCTTGGAGCTCTTTTTTGCTAGTAATGTGAGGTAATACTTGATGATATCTTTTTGAAAAAAAGATCTCTGAGTTAATTTTTACTTATAACATGCAACTTTTCTGTAAATTCAACTACTGAATAGGTACTGCATGGCATGGAAGCTAACTCATTTACTCTTTCTTTATTAGTTCAAATTTTTTAGCTGAAATGTCTTGTACTGATTAGTTGTTTCAGTGGCTGAATTTCAAATTTTATCGTAAGGGAATTGTCTTTTTTGGATCTATTTCCCATTTAGGCTTCATTTCTGAAAATGTGATGTTATAGGCTATAGTTATGTAAGTCATTGTTTTGAGACATGTTTCAAATCTGCTTTATTAGAAGAGTTTGTCTGTTTTTGATATTCTTTCAGGTGTGGGCACTGTAAAAGGCTTGCCCCAGAATATGAGAAAGTTGGTGCAAGTTTTAAGAAAGCAAAATCTGTTTTGATTGGAAAGGTAATATCCCTATTCTTCATCTCTTTACAAAACCACTAATCGCATCTGTTACCATTTTAAATTAAATTTGTAAAAGAGTGTAGGGTAATCAACCATGATTTCAGCATAGAAAGGTGATAATGAACTATCAATACTGACAAATGAAAAAGAAAAACAAAATTTTCTTTAAGTTTTGCAGAGCTCATGTATAATTGGTACCCCAGCCAGTAAATTTTGGTCTTAGGCCATCCTTGATTGCTACCAGAATATTGTGTTTGGCATACTCAGTGCAGATCTTTCCAGATTGGTCATATTATCCACCATGAGCATGAGACATGATAATTTTGTTGGCCTTCTCTTCCAAGCATCTGCATCTGTGACGTTCCATTTTAACATTTTCAATTTGGAACATGCATGGCTTTTGATGGTTGGTCTTGGCTCTTTTCAGGATGCAGCTATGAGCTTCACTAATCTGAAAAAACACAAAAAAATTGGCACGCTTCTAGTTGGTTTAGACTTGAGTGTAATTGTCCAACCTAAGCTTCACCTGTTGGCAACCCTGAAGGATTAAAATGTGACTATGATACAACTTGTTTTAACTTCTGTCAAGCCATGGGTTGAACGATTGAGTCTTTATTTTAAATTTTCAGCACAATTGTTGGAAAGATACGAATGCCCCATGTTCAATCAAAGGTTCATGTGCTGTCTTCTGATAAATAATTTGGCTTATGGTTTGATCTTCATGTTAACCTAAACTTTTGAAATAGGTGGACTGTGATGAGCATAAGAGCCTTTGTAGCAAATACGAAGTTAGTGGATATCCTACAATTAAGTGGTTTCCTCAAGGTTCTTTGGAGCCAAAAAGGTATAGTATAAAGTTCTTGGGATAGTAAGTGGTTGGAAAAGTATATATAGTATACAGTATACACTGTGCATGGTGCTTTTTTTCTTGGTTTTCCTTTCTCGTTTGTTCCTTCTCTTCTGATGCTTTTAACTCGGTTAGCAAGTAAAATGACTTGTTTGTCTATCATATCCAGCTATGATGGTGCACGAACAGCAGAAGGCTTTGTTGAGTTTGTAAATAATGAAGGAGGTAAAACTTGATAATTATATGAAAGTACTTGTTTTGTTTTGGTTAAATTCATAGTCTTTCGAATTTGCCTCAATTCATCATGCTTTTCCATAAATGTTTTGTTGGGTTTCCATTGTCCTATATATGAAATTATGAGTATAATCTTAATAAGTTATTTCCACTGTTTCCCATGGCGCCAGTTCATTTTCCTCCCAGTAAATCTTGGAGATCCAAGTTTGGAGGCTTACACCATTTCTCAAGTTTAAAACTTTTATATTTTGGGGTAAAATAGGAGCGAAAATGATTTCTCTCAAAAAGAATTTTCTAGATTTGATGGTTAAAGAAATGTAGAAGCGACACTGTTTACAACTAACCTCAAGTAAAAGGACACTTTTGGATGGCATGACATGTTGGCAAAGTATCCATGAATCTCAACAGCTTAATGAATTTGATTTTATTTTTTTCAAAATTTTTGTTCTGACATGTTTTTAAAACCTTACTCTGAATTGTGACCTAGAATGGCATGCCAGGCTCATTGAACATGCTAATCTTTGAAGACCTTGACTAAGTGACATTGGATCTTGGGACCCATACATGTTTTTGAGAAATATAATGAGTGCAGTTTCTCATGTCATATCTCCATAGTTTTAAAACCAAGGACATTTACTTGGTATGGCAAGCATTTCCTTCTTCCTGTCATTTCTACTTTTCCTTTACATATAAGACTCTAGTAGTTGATTCCGCTTAATGCGGGGAAAGGCTTGGTGTTGTTTTGGTACGTTACAATGAGGGAGTTCTCTATTCCACTCTTAAGTTCCTTATGTCTGTTATTGTGGTTCTCTGAGCATCTATAGACCATGTGTACAGCTATACGCATCATAATCCATGTCCATCCATGTACATGTCAAGCTGAACCAGCTCAAACCTGAAAAAGTGGAGCAATCTATTTAGTTTTTCCTTGTCAAAGGGAAGCTACCCAGTTTATATGATTCATATTGATCATACAGTTCCCATGGTTTTGCATTTCCATCCTGTCTTGTTGGTTTCATCCCGTTGATCTTGAGCTTCTATTTGCTACAATTACAATTTATGAGTTCTCATCTTGCTGAACCAATCTTTTGTTTGCAGGCACAAACGTAAAGTTGGCTGTCGTTCCTTCCAGTGTAGTAGTCCTGACGGAAAAAAAATTTAATGAAGTTGTGTTGGATGAGACTAAAGATGTTCTTGTTGAGTTTTACGCACCATGGTAATCTGTTGGTGTCATTTCTTTGTATACGTTGCAAACTTGCAACCAGTGATTTCCCAAAATAGAAAATGATTGTCATCGTAACCAGTAATCTTCTATTTGCAGGTGTGGCCACTGCAAGAGTCTTGCTCCTGTAAGTTTATGATACATCTTTTGGTACTAATGTGGTGATTTGAAGGGAATCTTCAAGCCGGACATGTACCTCTACAGTTAGTAGATCATTTTATTAACCAATGTCATCTCTTGAACACATTATGTAGACTTATGAGAAGGTTGCAGCAGCTTTCAAGCAAGAGGAAGATGTAATAGTTGCAAATCTTGATGCGGATAAGTTCAAGGACTTGGCTGAGAAGTGAGTGCCTGTCAACTCTTTGCTTTTCCCATACCTTATCATTATGTGTGATCAACCAGATTACGGTTTTCTAGCTTCTTGGTGTACTGTTCATTGTTCATCAGCATCCCAAACAGTTACGGGCCTACTCATGGACGAGCTGAGCTGGCTGCCTCGCCCTAAATATGAAGAAAAGAACCCAAAAGTCTATAAAAGCAGACTGAACTTCTCAGGAAATTATAGTGACTGATTCACCTCAATTTCATTCAACTGGACCTCACCTCGTCCCAGAAAATTTTCTACATCTTCTACTGGTCCCAAATCTGTATCCCAATGGGGTCCTGTGTCATCAAGGTTAACTTGTCCTTGCGTTTGATTTATGTTTGGATTTTAGTGGAACCTGAGGTGCATCGCTTTAAAGTCAAAAGTATTTAAGATTGCTAACGTGTCTGTGTCGATAAACTTGAATATCTTTCGTTTGTCCATCTAATGTTCCAATCTGTGTATCACGGGTGCCTGACAGTGTAGAGCATGTGAATATGACCTTCCGGGACCCATGTCCTCCTACCTATAGATGTCTGTTCATTCCTTTGATCATTTGCCACTGCTGAGAAAAGAATTCTATTGCTAATATAACCTTTCTGTATAATTATTTGTCTTGTTACTGTGTTGACCTTCTTTTTTGGTAGTTCACATTGTGAAACTTCATATGCGGATCATGTTGTAGAGCAGACCGTGCATTTTGTACACACATACATGTATGTATGTGTACACATGTAGCCACCCTTTTATAATTCACTGTTACATTTCGTACCTGCAACTTGGTCTGGCATAGTTTTGGAACACAGCTCTTAAGTTTCATGCGTTGAACTCTCTCAACCGAGCTGGACCGCTTGCACTATCTCAAGTTTGTAACTACTTTAAAAAGTCCATCCTTCTCGAAAGCGAAGCTCTTATGGTTTTAAGTAGCAAGTTCATGAGAACATTCAAGAGTCCATGGTAAAGTAATATGCTCTTCGTGTCCTTATGAAAAGTTTATGGTTAACCAGTAAGCGTCTATTCATAGGTCGAAGTGATTTTTCTTTCTTTGGATAGGATGTGAATGTGTAAATGCCACCTTGTTTCTTTACTAAGGATGCGCATTGTTTATCTGCATATGCTAAGTTATTCACGTGTGCATGTGATGGTTTCATCTTTCTGTGATTGCTTGCTTTTTGTTGGCTTGGTTGTGGCACTTAACAGTATGGGAAACTAGATTTTGAAAAGAACCTGTAAGAAGGTATGAAAAACTAGATTTTAAAAGTATTAAAATAGGTAGAGGATGATCACAAAAGTTTTGGAAAGAAGCAATAAAGAATGATCTAGCTTATTGTGAGTTAACTGCTAACATGGCACATGATAGGGTTCTGTGGAAACAAAGAATCCATGTAGCCGACCCCATCTAGTATGGAAAAAGGCTTAGTTGTTGTTGTTGTTGTTGGTTGTGGCACTTAACAGAAGTTGTGCTTGTTGTATAAGTTGGATAATTTTATTACTCTGCTCGTTGAATCAGGTATGGAGTTAGTGGATACCCTACATTGAAGTTCTTCCCAAAGAACAATAAAGCAGGTGAAGATTATGATGCCGGTCGAGATCTGGATGACTTCGTCAACTTTATAAATGGAAAGACTGGCACAAGTCGCGATTCAAAGGGACATCTCACTTCTCAAGTTAGTTTTAACTTTCAACGGACACGAATCTCATACTCTGGCTTGGTCACTTGCCTTTCCTGTTCACTAATTGTGCTTAACTGTGCTAATTGTCTCTAAAATAGGCTGGCATCATCTCAAGCTTGAGCGCTTTAGTGAAGGAATTGGTGGGTGCTGCTGAGGATGAACGGAAGGCAGTCTTCTCCCGGATTGAAGAGGAGGTTTCAAAGCTCGAAGGATCTGCCACCAGGTAATTGTTCCATCTTCTTCAGACAATTTTGATGGTGAATTCTAGATTGCATGGTTTGACTGGGATATCTTATTTGTGTTGAATTTATCAATATTGATTTAAGAAATATGAAATTTGTATCAATTTCATGGTGCATTCTTGGTGGCATGATTTTATTGAGTTTTTTAATATTTCAAAAGTTTAATGGATAAAGTAGCGTGAACGTGGTTGAAATCTACGCATCACCATGAGGAGTTCCTCTTGATGTTGTGAAAGTGAAACTGATCCCTGCTTTTGCATTCAGGTACGGTAAGATCTACACCAAGGCAGCTAAAGCCTATATAGAGAAAGGTGTTGATTATCCAAAGAAGGAGATTGAGAGGCTGGAGCGCATGATGGAGAAGGTCTGTCTGCTTTTATTTTATCCAAATGCAAAATTACAAGAGCAAGTTAGGCTGTTACGAGATTTCAACGAATTTGATCTTTTCTTTTCTTTTCTTTTCTTGCTTTTTCTTAACCTCAAAAATCTCAGATGGATATTTCTACTAGCGTGCTGTACCAGTGCCCAACACTGGACACTCAACACTTGAGACTCGTATTATCCTTTTCCAACACAACGTTTACTATTTAAATATTTTGTAACTAGAATTTTAACTTATAGATAGTCTAATGTTATATGTCACAGGACAAATATAGACCTATTATTACTTTATTAGTGCATACTTATGAGAACTGAGATTTTGGCTTTTTTGGATATTATCAATTATATAGAGTATCACCTTAATTTACACCTCTAATGTATTGCCGTGTCTCTAACTCTCTGTGCACATGATTTTTGAAATTGTGGTGTCCCGGTACACTTGCACGGTTGCACCCACATCTTTGTGTTTGTAACATAGATCAAAGTGTTAAAAAGAAACAACGAAACCTTATCGTATACGTTTTGGAGTAAAATGCTGAATCACGCAGCTTTTGCGAAGCATGGACCATTCTAAGTACAATGCTGACAGCCAGTATATCCCATTCATAAACCCGCATACAACAGACCTGTTCGCCCAACTTCTTGTCGATCCTAACACCATGTTTCATATGCAGGCTATAGGTGCGACAAGGGCCGATGAGTTTACGCTGAAGAAGAACATCCTTTCTCTATTTGCATCAGCCTGATTGGGATTAGTTTGATGCCCAGGAAACGACAAAGCTGTCATTTCTTCATGGATCGCCAGAATCCATAGCTTGATGAGGGTAACCGTGCGTTGGTGAGCGAGGCCATACACGGCTTTGTTTTTGCTTGTTTGTTCTTAATTTGGTAATTTAGTTGAATTTTCATATCTAACGTTCTGATTAGAATATTTAATTGGATCTAATTTGGAACCTACTCCTATATCTATACACTTTTCAGCATACGGCGTTAATCCCATATTTTCTGTTTCAAAGATCATGATCACCTACTGCGGCTATTGCAAGGGCTGCATTGGTGTTTTTCTTTTGAAAGGCAAGTGTTGCATTTGTTGCTCGCATAAGACTCGGTTGATCGACCCTACTTAGTGTGGGGAGAAGGCTTTGGCTTTCGTGAAGGATGATGATGAGCTTCCCTTTCAAATATCATGCGGTTATGATGCCTAACCAGCCTAGGCCACCGATCAGGACATTTGTGGTTTTGATCATTGATAAATCTATTGATTTTGTTGCCTAGTATGCATGTGCTCTATGTGCAACGGTGTCGCTGTCGCAAGTGGGTCGGCCATCTCAATGGACGCAGTGGGACCCACCGATACAATGTGTGCGTACCATGCACATTTCTCATGTCTGGCATGCTCTACATATTTGACCATTTAACAACAACAATGGTAATGATAAAAAATGCATAAATAATGACTGCTGATAATTGGAGGTCTAGTTGTTTCGATTGATGAAATGGCGTATCCTTGAAGCTATGGGTATAATTGTAGGCTCCGGGGTTTAACAGAGATAAATCCGATATACTTTTCCCATGTTGACCAAATTTATGGATAAGCCCATTTTAAAGGTGAAAGTTCAAATATGTCAGTAGAGAAACAGACCTAAGCAAGTCCAGATAAATAAGTTTGGATCAGTCTGTTATTTGATTCAAACCTCAGTCCAAGAACACGCTGACCGAAATAATACTAATTAAAGAAAAAGAACTAAAAAGCCTGTCGGCTGTGATTGTGATAGATGTCTCTTGGTTCTTCCAGCCATATTGGATTAAATTACCGAAGGCCTTTATATTTGGGTTAGAGGAGAGTCTGCAAAACATAGCTTTAGAGAGTCCCCTTTTCTTAGTTTACTTCAAATCCTACGGGTTTGTTCACGCAGAATCTGATTCAGTATATTATCGATCACGCAGAATCTGGTGGTTGCCTTTTGGTTTTGGGTTACCTTTACAACATTACTGAAGTCCTATGGGTTTGATCACACAGAATCTGATTCATTATATTACCGATCAATGATGCATAATCTAGATTGATTTTTAAAATCAAAAGTGCCATTTTAAGTCTTGCAGCTATAGCATGTTTCAAGCCTAAAGAAGCCGACTCCATCTTGTTCTTCATTTAAGGTGACTTCTCGTGACTGGGAATGGTTGTCTTCCAGATAGCATCCTACAAAATCTTGACCTGAATATTTCAAATGAACCATTTGGATTAAAACTAAAAGGTAACCTTTTAAGACTTGCATTCTTACCTTTAAGATAGTAATCGTAGAAAAGTAAAAAGTAACTTTTAGGACTTCAATTGAAAAAAACCATTTTTCTTCATCGAGTGACCAATATTTTGAAAGATATCATAGAGGAGTATCCTAGCATTTTTCATATACTCACTCTCGGTTACATGAGCCTGCAACTACTTTCGTTGTAGCTCAGTTCCTCAAGCTTTAAGAAACTGAGCCCATCTCACCTCAGTAGGTTAACAGCTGGATTAGATTAGCCCATCTCATCTTAGAAGGTATAATATATGTTAAATCACATGACAATAATTATTGAAAGCGTTCAACAGTGCACATAACTATGCTCACATAGATCGCATTTTGTACTACGTACTGCTCGCACTTCAATAATGGTGCCAAGAAGTTTAGCACACACACCTGCACGCAGGGTGAGCCTTTTTATATGCTTGCAATTCTTGAAAATCTCGACTTGAGTCCAACAGAAAAAAAGTAAGCATATAAAATCAAATGCACCCACAAAAGGTAAATATGTACTTTTGTTTTTTCTTTGTTTTTCCACTTTTGAACGTAACCCTCTATCTCTTTAATGAGTCTAGTATCTCTCTCTCTCTCTCTCTCTCTCTCTCTCTCTCTCTCTCTCTCTATATATATATATATATATATATATATATATATATATATATATATATATATATATATATGTGTGTGTGTGTGTGTGTGTGTGTGTGTGTCAGATGACTTATCCTGCTGGTAATAGCCGGAACTAGAACCGTTATGGGCAGTCAGATTTTTGAAATGCCTTGTCTAACATAAAAGTCGGGTTCGTCAGATGGCTCACAACCTAATTACTAGTGTCCCAAGAACTAGTAGGACCAGATTGTTTTGGTTTCAATAATTTGTTTTCAACTTTCAACTTGTGAATCAAACCAATACAAAAAGAAATCCCAAAAAATACAAACCAAATCATTGGTTTGGATCAATTTAATCGATTCAGTTGGTTTGGATCAGTTCTTGAACACCATCAAACCCATCTAAAATTATGGGCACACGTGCAATTTCCATTCACACCATTAATGTTTCTGCAGGCTTTTACTTTAACAAGACTAGTTTTCCACGTGCATCCAACTGAACTATACATCCACAAGTAGACATGTGTGGTTCCGGGTTTGGCAGTTCTAGATTCAATTTTGGATCTAGTTTTGGGTGATTCTGAATCCTGTTTCGAGATAGTTCTAGATCTGATTTTTGAATGGTTTCAAATTTGGTTCTGGAGTGATTTTAGATCTGGATTTGATTTAGTTATATAACTATATAAGTCAAATAACTAATAAGACTATTATATAACTATGAGTATTAGTGTATTACATTATACATATATTGCATTAAAAAGGGTATAGTTACATTATATAAGTTCTTATAAGTTATAACTTATTACTTATAAGTATTACATTCATTAATTTATGCACACATGATATATTATATTACAAAATATATGTAGACTATGTAATAGTATGTAACTATGTAAGTATATATTAATATATATAATGTAATAATGTAACTATGTAAGTATACACATATTGCATATATGTGATATATGTAACGTATTATGTAATATAAGTATTGTATTATATATATATATATATATATATATATATATATATATATATATATATATATATATATATATATAGTAAGATGTTAAACTTAAGTTATAATATAATAAAATATATATATAAATTCATACAAGATTCAATATATAAAATAAAAATAAAAGAAATAATAGGTTTAACTATAATTGACTTACCTATGAATTATACCTCCTATGTATCCTCTTGAGTAGAGAGGAATCAAAGCTCACATAGTTCTCTTATCATTTTGTAGAAACTCCTTACTGAAAGTGATTGACTTTGAACTTAATCATCATTATTGCTCCATGCTTGCATGAGATCAGTATGAGTAGTGCCCCTACTAGTTCCTCTTTTAGTAGTATAGTCTTCGGTATATATGTCAATTGGCAATTATCTATGCTCTTGTCCAATCATTTAGGCAAGCCTAAGCTTCTAAGTTCTCGAGTTGTAAATTAAAGTGGTATTCATCTACTATATTGGCATTTGTACTAAATACTTGCTCTATAACAACAGTTGAGGGTGGAACAACAAAAACATTTTTAGCAACTAAAGATAAAATTAGATAAGTAAGTTGAATCTCTTGTCACTATTTTAAAACATATGATTTCTCTCCACCCTCATCTTTTTAAAATTCACAAAAATCATAGTGAGTATTATTATATACCTTAGACTCAGTTGAGTCTATATATTTTGGTCACTTTCTAAGTCTAGATTTCAAATGTGGCTAAAAACCTTACCACTAAGAGAGGAGGATTTATAACTATTGCGGCTTTCTTCTTCCACATGTGGAACAAGATGATCATGTGTAGAACTATAATCGATACATAATTGATTATTGTTTAATCTTATATAATTGATTATATTGTTGATATCCTTAAGCATGTTTAATGAAAGATCTTTATAATAAGTATTAAAAAATAATTTTAAACCTTCTGATTTTAATTTAGGATCTAATGCAGCAACAACTAAACTAATTGTTGGAAGATCTATCTAATAATTATACCATTTTTTTGTCATCTTTTGTATAGTTTGTGATAAGTAAGACTCGGTACAAAATTATAATAATGCATGAGCTACTTCTAAAGCTTGATAAACAAATAAATGTCAAGTTGAATAGTAGATAGTAGATAACATTTGTAGTATTATTAAAAATAGAAAGGAGATCTAAAAGATATGTATAAATATCTCAATTAGATTTAAACAAATTCGATTGTAGAAAATAAAGATATATAAACTCCATTAATAAGTTTGTATAAGGTATAGTCACGGATAACATTTGATAGGTTGAGTTCCAACGATGTCAACGTCTTTTAGAAATTTTCTTGGTTTTCTACCTTTTCGTTTACAAACATTTACCCATTCATTTTTAATATTAGAAAAATCCCAAAGAAAATTTAGTGCATTTATAATAGGTTATATTTCAAGTTGTATAATCTTCAAACCATTGTATACACATAGGTTAAGTACGTGACAAGCACATCGAATATGAAAAAATTTATTGCCTAAAATAGGCTGACATATTCTTTGTAATTCAAAAATAGTACATGTATTTGCAACAACATTATCAAGTGAAATTAGAAAAATTTAACAAAATAATCGATACTCTTCAAAAACCAATTTTAACATATAGCAAATATTTTGAGCATTCTATGTGATTTATCAAAACAATAAAGTACAAGAAGATATTTTTGAATTGACCAACTCTCATCTATCTAGTGAACAGTTACACTCATATATAGGCAACTGCCAATTATCAGTTTTTGCATCAACACATAGTGATACACTAAGCTTAAATGAATGAAAAAATGAAACTAACTCATTTTTTCCTCTTCATATAATTTATGAATATGTCTACTAACCAATGGCCTAGAAATAGGTGTAGCTAAAGTATTATGAGCATTTTTTTACGTAATCAACAAATCTAAGTTTTTGACCAAAATTTAAAGAAGATGTTTTACCAAAATAAAGCATTCAAAATCCTCTCTATGTCGAGTGAAGTTGTAGTAGAAAAGCCCCATATAAGCATATCCACGAGCAAAGGAACTTTCCTACATAGAAAATTGAGTTTGATCAATATCTAAACCTATTATTGTTGGATTTTTTTTATAACATGATTTCTTAGAGTGTAATATCTATCTCCTAGCTTGAAATTGTATACCTTATCACATTTTCACTTCGCTTGATTCATAATATCTTGTTCATCATATAATTTTACAAAGTAAATTTTGAAAAAATTTGATCCGTGTGACTCCGCTTTTGGAGGGTGTCCTCTATGTGTAGGTTACATTTGTTGAACTTTCGGTGACAAAATATTTTTCTACATAAATGATATTTTAGTACCTGTACTGCTACTTATATATGTCGTGCTTTCTTGACTAAGTGGTATTGATATTATAGGTTTGAGGAATATGGTAACTTCACCTTTTGTTCAAAATGACTTTCTCTTTGTTTTTGGAACTAGAAGTACCATCACCATGACAAGCCATTCATTTAATAAAAATAACTAAACAAATTAATAAATAAATAAAATATGAATATAATGATATGAAAATAAAAGAATTAGAGCATGAAATTGAAAACCTGTCAAATACGACTTTTGTATCTATGTTAAAATATAGTTGATAAAATAAAAATGAAATACACAAAGTCTCAAATGAATCGACAAAAACAATAGTTAGAGAAAGAGTAAGGTTGCAAGAAGAAAAGGAAGAGGAAGAGTAAAAGCTTGTGAGTACAAAAACAATATTCATGAACAATTTTTATTTTTAAAATTTTAATTTTAAAAACGCAGTCAAATGGTCAATCAGATGGTTAGTATGATTCACCGTTGATTGATGGCAAACTAATAAATGGTAAAATATTAAATATTAAAGGTGGTCATCAACGAGTATATGGAGACCACATGGCGTCCGAGTACAATACGGCTGAACTGCTGACAGCCAGCTTAACTGTCGGTGACAGGCGTCGTCCTGTCATTATATATTATATATATATATAGCATCAAATGAGAGAGTGCCGCATGGCTCTCTTTTTTTTAAGTATATTTTAATCGCCGGTTTTAGGTCAGAACGACGAAATTCAGATTAGGATCCGGACCACCGGTTCTAAACCGGCGGTTCGGTTATGGATCTGAATCGGTGGTATGGTTATGGAACCAGCCCGATAGTTTGAATCGAAACCAAACCGCCGGTTTTCACAATGGTTCTAATTCTGATTCCAGGCTGGTTTTTCAAATATACAAATCGTAACTGAACCGGGATGTACCCGGTTCTGGTTTCATTCAGTTTGTGAGCCAGTTCGGTTCTAGGTCGAACTGCCGAGCAGGTTCTGAACAAGCCATATCTACCCACAAGTTAATGGAATTCATTCGATCATCTAGGGCCGCGTCCATCATGGCCACAATGTCCAAAATAAAAGAAAGCCACGAAATATAGTTTCTATGGCGTACACAATTGGTGGTAATTCCATGTTCTATTTTCCACTAACTAGACTATGGGTGGCGCTAGACGTGCCCCGTTCCGGTGGTGATTCTGGTTTGCAAACATGAACCAGAACCGAACTAGACCCAGTTTTAGTTGTGGTTAGTAACTGCTGGTTCCGATTTGAACAAAAAACAATTATTTAATAAAGAACCTTATAAAATGGAAGTATAACCAAACTAGGTGTTTCCCCTGCTTGGTTATGGTTTTGAATCCTAGCTGGTTCCTGTTTCTAGCCTGATTTGGTTCCAGTTCAAAGTGTTCGATTGTTTCAAATCGCCTATGTCTAGGCGTTGTAAAAATTTCCACCACCTTGCCGTTTAACATTTTCTGGTAAATAAGAAAACTGCATTTAAATTGCGCATATTTACCAAACATGCTTCTAGAAATGGTAAAATCCTTTAAAAAACACTTAAAATGGTAAATTAATAAAATAATACTTTGACAAAATAATGTTTTGCACTTACACTTAAAATCAACCTTTCATCTTCAGTTAACACTATCCCAGTGGTGGACCTTAGACAAATTTCTTAGGTGAGGTGAAGTCTAGTTGGGTGAAATTAAGGTGAGGATGACTGCATATGATTTCAATCCGGTGGCTATATAAATTGTTCGGGTTCGAGTGAGGCAGCCACCTCACCTCATCCATGAATAGGTCGACAAGTTCACTAGTACATGCTTGCTTGGTCATGTTTGTTTGTTTGTTTGTCCTCAAGACAATGTTTTGAGCTCGGCTTTGTTGAAAGACTTTCATTTATTCTCAAATATATCATGGGATGAATTTTTTCTTGAAGAGTTCATGGTAATTTCTCATGCGATTGATGCCTGACTTCAGAAGTTAGCTCCATGTACAATTTCCAGTCATTACAAAACAACTAAATTTGTTTTCTCCAAAAATTTAAGGTAGTTTTCTAAATATGGCAATTATTTAGGTGCTTTCTAGAAATTTCTTTCTCAATAAAAAAAAAAATAGCTCCGATAATAAAGTTACTATTAACCATAGAGTTTATAGCCTCGTAAAATTACATCATTCAGGCATGTCTTGTGCTTCCTAACATTCTCCTCCAGTTTTATTGGTTTTGCTAAAGTTTGAGAGACTCATCCCCTTCGTTGTCTTCACATCCCCAAACTATGATTGTATACCAGGAACAGCGAGCTCGAACTAGTGACCCGGGGGGAATCTAGAAATTCTTTTGGGGTGGGCTAATAGTCCACGAAATAATTTGTTGAGGTGTGAAGGATTATGCATTTTTAGCAATGTTGTCTGACACGTATCGTATCGCGTATCGCTGGGCTCCACGATACGGGCGTATCGTATCGTACTTTAATATTAAAATAATATAAAAATTATTTAAAAAATCAAGAAAATTAGTAAAAATCCGAAAAAAAATCTGGAAAATCTGATAATTGCTTTAAATTCATATAATGCAAAGTTTAGCACAGATTGAATATTCAACATTGAACAATTGGATCCAAAATTACATATTTTGAAACAAAAAATGAAATACATTTACATTTTACATATTTGAATTTGTATCAGGATTATTAACTAAATAATCTTCATCTTCTACTTGATAAAGATTCAAAGTTTCTCATCACCTTCTACTTTAAAATGAAAATCTTCATCTCCTTCGTGATGTTGTTGCACTTCAAATTAATTCATGCAATGTCTTCTTCGGTTAGGAGTGCATTTTCTTCGTTATCTTCCATAATTCACTCATCTAATATATCAAAATTAACAAACTGTTATATTTGTACATGTAGTTGTCATATTTGCTAATTTTCATATGTGAGCAAAACAATGAGCTCAATTTCTTTGATTATTGACTCTATGACACCTCAGTGATGTGATATTATTACATGATGATATCCCTTTTTCTCTTACAATTAGCTTTTTAACTAATGCTTGAGTTTCATTTCTTACTTCACAGACTGAGTTAAGCCTCACACACGTTGATCATGTTCAACTCAATGGAAGTTACGGAAGGTGAACCCTAAAATAATGAAGTTGTGAAATGCCCACTCAATGAACCGAGACAACCAAATATTTTTAATTGTTTGCGATCTCATGAAATTAGAAACTGTTAGCAGAAATATACCTAAAAGTTGGCAATAGAAAGGAAAATGATTTTGTCACAATTTTTATTTGTTTATAAATTATTCTTATTCAATAAATAAAATTATAAACCAAATTACAAGCATAGGGAAGTGAAGAGAGGCTAGAAACCTGCAAAAAAAAAATATAAAAAAAATTTTGAAAAAAAAAATTGAATTTTTTTTTTTGGGCGTATCGCCCATATCTTACAATAACCTTTATCTTACGATAAAAGTTACCGTATCGTATCGTGACACGATACTATACGTATCGCACCATATCGTGCGATACGGATAACACTGGTATTTAGTCTTGACCCGCTGGAGTTATACATTTCTCTGTTAATGTTTTAAATTTGTTCTCAGTGTAGACAGGCCGCAGCTTGTGATAATAGCTTCTTCTTCAGTTCTGGATAAATCATTCAGACAGTAGTGATATAAATTTTGGCTTCCAAGTTTTCCAAAGCAGCTTGTAGAAAAATAGTAAAAAAAATTTATTATTTTAAGAGGGAAAAAATCTTTGTGATTCCGAGACAGGTTTGACTGGATTATTGTCTTGGGTGTAATCAGTTCAGGACAGACTTTCTTGGCTAAAAGGGGAGTAATCACTTGTGGCCCGTTCACTTAAAAAAAATCCTTTTGTAGCTAATCACTTATTAAGTAAAATTGAGAAGCTAAACGTGGGGGAGGAAAAAAGGATAATAGTAACTTGGTCCCGGGCATCCACCATTATACCTATAATGATTGGTCATACAATTGCTGTCCATAATGGAAAGGAGCATTTACCTATTTATATAACGGATCGTATGGTGGGTCACAAATTGGGAGAATTCGCACCTACTCTTACTTTCCGGGGACACGCGAAAAACGATAATAGATCTCGGCGGTAATATAGTTAATGTAAATGTAGTAATGTCATAAAAAGTTAAATAGGTGTTCATGATTTATTACTATTCTATTGGTGTGTGTGAGGTAAAATTCTATGATAAAGAAGTCCTCAAGCAAAAAGCACGAAGGGTAATTGATCAAATTCGCGGTTGCTCCTACGAGCAAACACTTATGATACTAGAACTCATGCCTTATCGAGCATGTTACCCCATTTTCAAATTGGTTTATTCTGTAGCAGCAAATGTTAGTCACAGTAGGGTAAGGTCCAAGATTGCCACCCCTACTCAAGAGAATGAATGCTTACTCATCCCAAATTAAGCATGGTCTAAGTTGACTCCTGTTGTTTTGACTAGATTATTTCCAACCCTCTTTAACAGGACCCCGCCCCTCCTTATATGGATTTGAGCCTTTTAAGTTCTGTTGGGTTCTTACTGTCTCATGTCTATAGACTGGTTCATCTGATTATTACAGGGATAGATCCCAATCTCCATAGAATAAAAAGCTCATGAAACCGATCACAATAATACCAGTTACAGTACCTATCAGCCAAAGAGGAATCCTTCCAGTAGTATCGGCCATTTACCTCACTTCCCTCCCCATTTGATTAAGTGGTCATGCTAGAGACATAAACAGTCATGGATAGTTATGGGTATGATATCCTTCCGAATGAGATAAGAGAATTTCTAATAGATTCAATAAGAATCTTTTGAAATTGCATGAACCTCTTAATATCCATTGAACATAGATAGGTTAGTATTACTTTGAACAAGTTGTCATGGTGAAATCGGTACATGTTGCTCTAAGAAGCAGTTCGAGTCGAGTGGTGGCATCCACTAAAACTAAAAGGACAAAGTGGGTCCTTTAATTCAATCAAATATTTAATTACATTCATAACAACAAAAGATTGGTGTGGAGAGGATGTGACATCTATGAAGTTCAATCATAATGGTGTCCAATGGGACATCTATGACCTGGAGAGGAACCTAGAGTAATGGATATTTAATGGCATGACTACTAACATCTAGATTGTTGGTGTGGAGCTATCATCTTTATTTTTAATGACATGGAGAGGAAGCTAGAGTAATGGATATTTAATTACTTTTTGGGTCTTGAAGTTCAATCAATTCTACCTTCCTTTTTACAATGGTGTACCCTTCAATTCTTAATATATTCATGACTACTAACATCTAGATTGTTGGTGTGGAGCTATCATCTTTATTTAAACGAGAAATCTAGTCTCTCAAGTTCATCTATGACTTTCTTGGAATGAATTCATAAAGAAGTATTCAGGTTCGGAGAAGGTATGAGATGAAGAGCATCATGCATTTTTGCTATTATATAGTTTTGTCAATTGTGTAGCTTATATTCATGGGGACCAAAGTAAATTGTGAGTACTCATAACTCATAATACGTTTCTACTGTAATTTCCAGGACCAATTTATAGTTGGTTTCCTTTTTCTTGGCCATGGTCTTGTTCGGCAAATTCAGCCCTTCCACAAATCGAGAATAATTAGTCTTTCCATTGTGCTGGGGTTCTTTTGTATTTGATCCAATTCTGGATGCACTTGTGCTTTCCACTCGTTCATGAATGCACCATCACTTTGAACGGCATGCATGAATTTGCGCATCTATAAAATTGAAGCAACATTGCCCCTCTTCGACTATAAGTCCATCTATTGCATCATTTATTCAATTCCTTCAAAAAAAAATTATCTTTATTTCTTTACTTCCTTCTACTTCTATATTGTCAAGGTTTCAAAACATTATGGAGTTAAGAAGCTCTCTCTTCCAAGCTTAGTCCTGTGGCAATCCCTAAAATGAAATTCTAGTTGTTGACAATGAGCTTCAATGAAACACCATTCACACCTCAATGTTATACAGTCATGGGGCGACGGTTCTAAATGAAGTCATTGTCTAGGAAGAGATCCCTATCCATAAAGACCAGTTCTAGCTTGATCGATTCTTGAAGGAACTTTGGTTGAAGTCATCTTCTAAATATATGACCCTAAAGAGGGTAGAATCCCAGTATGGAGACTCTTGGTGGAGGTGCAACATCTTCGACTAGTTAGCCTTTCACAATTGGTTTTTTTAATTGACCTCAGCTTTATTTTTAGTTTTGTAGATGTTCAAGCCATCACAAGGCTATATGCCCGTAGCCCACATGTCAAAGCAAAGTCATTTTGTACTTCCTCTTTCTTGTTAGAAGGTAACTAGGAACAATACTATTGCTACAATCACAAGACATGGAACATTTCTTATGACGAATAAGGTACATTTTTTCTCTAGTGGTTTTACAGATTCTTAACCTATCCTAATGTTGTAACAATTTCTAAAAAATATGGCTTCATTATTAATGTAATCTTGTTTGGCCTCACATTTAATTTTTATTATTAGCTTCAAAGACCAGAGAATTCACACCTTCTTACTTACCTCGGTGAACAATTAGAAGCCAACATTATTAGCTTTAAAGTTGAGACATGAGGGTTGATTTATGCAATCCTTAATGCTTAGCATGGCAATTTAGCCTAGAGCAAGGGATTTTCCCAAACTATCTCTAGGCTATCTTCATGGAATGGAATGCCACTTCTTATAATGAAGCATCTTCGACATCCTTGGTTAATTTTGTTTTGGTGACTCATTTCAGCTTCCAAGAGTTTAACCCATTTACTTCTTGGGAATGCAAGCAATGGTGGGTGTTGGATAACATGGTCAATTTTATAACAAGTTGGAACTCTTTTAACTCCACACAATACCATCATTTCCTTGGTTAATAGAGGCTAGGTCGAGTTTCTTAGGAGCTTCTTCTCGCTCGGCAAAGCTAACCACACTTCATCCAAGTATTAGAGGACTAGCAAGGGCCACTAGAGCAAGATTCTAACTTTGATAGAGAACTCCTAGACTAATTTTGATCTTTGAGTTTCTAATTTTGTATTCTTATGGTTGTAATTTTTTGATCAAGTAACTATTTCAGAGGTGAATGGTGACGAAGACGAGGGTGAGGTTTCTTTACAGTATCTACACCATGAAATAGATCGAATAATATTCAAAATATTTTATTAGCCTACATCATTTTGGCTTAACTTGAAAATATTCTCATATAGGGCACAATATGCTCCTACCACCATTCCTTGAGGTCCTCCTAATAATAAAAAGGGTTTGAAAATTAAAGAAAAAATACTCTAAGCATAAGGAGAGGGCTACTCACAAGAAAGGTCCAAAAAAGACAGTGCACATAGAGAAGTAGGAGTTGAGCTGAATGTATTAAGTATTATAAAGGAAGGAAAATATAAATAAGTAGAGGTATGTGTATATGTGAAAATTTTACTCCAAAGTCTATGTAGAGATTTGAAATAAGCTTTCATACACTACGTCGTGCGCGAGCGTGCCAGTTAGTTTCACTTAAACTAGCAAAGTTGTATTTTCTGACTTTATGTAGCGATTGTGGGGAAGCGAGATCTTTTTATCTTAGCCTTTCTTAAATCGATGCTCAAGGATCAGCCTAGACTCTTTGAGGATTGATTTAAACAAGGTGTGTGTTTCTAAAATTCACTTTTAGAGTTAATTTGAATCAACCAAAAATGTGCACTTCGCCTATGAAAGAAAAACTTTCCAAGTTTTGAAAAACAAAAACTAGTTCTATTTTAAAAGCTTGTTTTCAGATTTTTTAATCAGCTTCAGTATCTCCAAAATTCACGAAAATTTTATAGTATGTAAACAGGAATATGAAAATCTTGGAACTATTTTTATTTTATTTTTGTGTATTGTGATTGTAAAGAGTTAAATCTAAGAAGTGCCTCTACTTAGGCGTTCGGAACTGATTTGTTATAGAAATACAGAGGTTTAAAAAAATATATGTATTTCGGTGTAAAGAGTTCCAATTTTTATGAATTTAGTCTTGTTGGAAAGCTATGGATGTTACTTTTCAAATGATACTAGTTTCAATAGATTTAGTTCACTACATACAAAGTTATATACTTGGTTTTGAATTTGTCTGATTTTCCTCAATTTTAATTATGTGACTGGACGAACCTAAAATTCCTGAAAAATTAATTCTATGTGGGCTTGTGTGTGAGGATATCGTATACAAAATTTTAGATTATTTGGATCAGAGAGAGGGAAATGAAAAATAAAATATCATACATATGCAATATGCTGAAAATAGATTTCTGTGCTTTAAAACATACATGGATGCATTCGTCCGAAATTAAAAGACTAATCATAATAAAGTTAAAGTAAATGACTGAAGGAAAATTAATTAAAATATATTTATAGCTTAAGCATAGAGGGGATTAGAAGGTATAAGAGGATATATCATATAGCGAGGTAGGGGAAACTTGAAATCAAACATGTAGAATGCGTGAATGTAAGGGAATGAAATGGACAACATTGCTACACTATTACATCATGGGGGGAGACAAATGCTCCATTAATACAACCCCTTTGAATTGAATGGAAATAAGGAGAGATTGAAGTAAGTAAGATTGAGAATAAAATCTTGCAATCAGCCCTTAATGGGCACCGGCTATGGGTGAAGTAGGAAGGGATCGGCTCCTTCCTTCCTTCTCTCATTTTTCTTCCTCTCTCTCTCTTTCTTTCCCTCTCTTCCTCTCTCTCTTGTTGCATCTCTCTCTCTTATAGGCTCCCTCTACTCTTCCTTCAATGTTGGAAACCGAGCCCCAAGATGCCTATTTATAGGTTTTTAGATGGATCTCGGATTGGCATTGATTGGGTCATTTTGGAGCTCCATTCTCGATCCAACTCCAAAGAGGCGTGACTGCACATAGCTTCACGTGGGCTTGTGGTCTCCTACGTCAAGGTGAGTCCAGCATATTGGATATGCTTTTAAAAAAAAATTATGGTGTTTACAGATGCCCCTCTTTAGCATTATTCCAAATTTATTTGGATAATGGCAAAGAAGAAACACACCCTTTTTCGCTTTTTCTTTCCAAAATTTGATTTGAGAGTATGGATCTTTCCTTCTTTTTAAAGTATTCATTCCTTGAATTTTCGTGAAGGAGGGGATCTTAGCCAAAAGGGGACTTAGTTTAAACAAAGCCCTAGTCCTAGGATGATCATGCGTGACCGACCTTTTGATGGATGTATGCATGCATGATGTGTGATATAAATGGAGTGTAGTGTTTAGAGACTCACTCATGAGATGCATGAGCTTTAGGAAAAGCCTATGAAGGTCAGCTGCCCCAAGTGAAATAATCTTATATTGTTTCTTTTGATGTTTCAGGTTTTCAAAATTTCTTTTCAAACGAGAACTCTTTTTTAGTTTCTAACAAAAAGGATTTCCAATTTCTCACATTTTCCCTCATTCAGGTTTCAATGCTCACTACTTAGCAAAGGTTTTGTAGGAAATTTGGGATGACATTTCAAAATTCAATTTCTCACATAACAAAAGTCTAATTCTCAAACAAAATGAAATCTAAATAAGTAGGTCATATTCCTACTGTAAGATCTTAATGGAAAAACCTTTTTCCATTGGGATAAGCTGTAGAGGATTTGGGAAAGAGTTACCACGGTCCCTTCTGAAGCGTCCCATGGTTTAACGCAAAGAAATTGGAAAATTGCTTTTTTTTTCGAGTTTTGACTTTTCTTTTCTTTCGAAAGTAATACCTCTATTTTGGAGGTTTTTGTTTTCCCATTTCTTTTTGGAAGACCTCTATATTGGAGGTTTTTGTTTTCTTTCTTTCTTTTTATTTTGAAAGACATTTATATTGAAGGTTTTTGTTTTCTTCCTTTTTCTATTGATTTTACCAATTTTCCTTTTTGGAGATAAATGAAGTGGGGAAAACTCATCCCTTTGGATACTTGATTCAACCAAGAACATCCCATTTCCTAATAGCATCTGTCATTTGAAAATATTTTGCTATTTTGAACTAGGCCTTATTTTGTAAGTCAAAGCTTTTTGAAATGTTACCAAATGATTTTGAAAACTCTACTTTTCATAAAGCATCAATTCCCTCATTTAGGGTCATATAATCCATTTTGATCCTTCTTTCAAGAAGTTCAAAGGAGACCCATTTAAAATCTTTTCGAAAGAATTTAACATAGACCTTATACATAATATTTTTCAAGTATTGAGCATTTATAGGGTCTACTAAATTTCTTCCCTCAATATCCATCAACCAATATACATTATTTGTGGTTGTCCCTCTTACAACATAGAGACCCTCCCACTTGAGCTGCCACTTTCCAAGTGAATGTGGGCCATGATGGTGGATGGTTTTCAAGAAAAGGTCTCCCACTTTGAAGTGGCGAGCCTTCATATGCTTTTCATAGTGTCGGGCTATACTTTGACTATATGCATGTGCATGATCTATGGCAAGAAGCCTCTTTTCATCAAGTAAATCAAGCTCAACTATCCTAGCTTGTTGTAGGGTCTTTATGGGCAGCTCGAGTGCAAGAGATATATGAAATGAATGTGATTTGGTATGAATGAGAAGTATGGCATTTGTACCATATACCAACTTGAATAGTGTGGCATTTGTAGGTGTACGGATGGAAGTCCTATAAGCCCATAAGGCTTTATGTAGCTTCTCATGTCATATTCTACCCTTCTCTAAAGTTTTCTCAATGATGCTTATGAGGGTCTTGTTTGTGGCTTTGGCTTGAACATTGCCTTGAGGGTAGTAAGGCGATGAGAAGTGTTGATTAATGCCATGGGTATTACATAACTTTTTCACCTTCTCATTTTTGAATGGGGTGACATTATCCGATACTAGGTCTCTTGGAACTCCAAATCGAGCCAAGATATTGTTCTTAATGAATACCACTACATGTTGCCCTTGGACATTAACCAAGGAGGTAGCTTCAACCCATTTAGAAAAATATTTGATGGCTCCTAAGATGAACCTATGTCCATTTGATGCAGTTGGTGAGATTCATCCTATGATATCAAATGCCCACATGGTGAAGGGCCATGGACTCAAGATGGAATGCAATGTGGATGATGGAATATGAATGGCATTTTCATTCACTTGACATTGATGACACTTTCTAACATGATCATGGCAATCTTGCTTCAAAGTGGACCAAAAATAACCCGCTTTGAATATTTTTATGGCCATCATATTTTCATTGACATGACCTCCACATTCCCATCGTGGAATGCATAATGATCCTAGTCTCATCATGATCGACACATCTCAATAAGATGCCGGTAAAGCTCTTTTTATAAAGAACCCCTCCCAAAATCACATATCGGGTTGATTTTTTTTTTAATAAAAGATTTATCTTTAAAGGAAGCAAATTTGAGAAACCCTCCATTTTCTAAAAAGTTTTTAATGTCTTCAAACTTCTATTTTTCATTTGAATTTTGGTCATTTTGGCAAATCTCTAAGTCATGGGCGGATGGAGTGGGTAAATGTAGGATCTCTAAGGATCAAGTTCCCATAGTGGAGTCGATTCTTAGAGATGACCCTAGAGATAAGAGGGCATTGGCTATGGTGTTGTCCTCTCTACCTATGTGAGTGAGTGTGCGTGATTTAATAGAATCGACCAACTGTGTGGCCAATTCGTGGTATGGAATGAGTTTTTCATTTTTGACTTGTCAAATTTTTGAAACTTTGTTTATAACAAACATAGAATCTCTAAAGACTTCAATACATGATGCCCCTAGATTTTTCAAAACTTTTAGGCCTTTTATGAGTGCTTCATATTCAACCATATTATTTGAACACGAAAAATCTAGTCGAAATGCTATTGAGATTTCTCCCTTCTTAGAGGACATGAGGATGATTTCCATGCCTACCCTTTGTTGATTCTTTGTCCCATCAAAATATATTTTTCATACTTGATCTTCATTACGACAATTTGATAAAACATGGTTTTGAAATTCATTTGCAAAGATGCCTTCATCGGGCATTTCATCAAGTATGGGAAATGTATCTTCAAGGGGTAGTTTAGCCACATGATCGGCTAGGGCTTGTCCCTTAATGGAGCTTTGGTGATGGAATTTCATATCATACTCCATTAAAAGGAGTTGCCATTTACCTAGTTTACCCATTCGGATAGATTTTTCAAAGAGGTGCTTGATAGGGTCAAGTTTAGACACTATCTAAATTTCATTATCTAGGAAGTAATGTCTAAACTTTTGGCCAACCCATACCAAGGCCAAGCACATTTTCTCCATGGCTTGTTCATTTCTTCCATTTGCCAATAGAGTTTTCGAAATGTAGTAAATAGCATACTCTTTTAAACTATCATCCTCGTATTGAGCAAGTAAAACACCCAATGCATTCGGATGAATGGAAATGTAAAGCAATAAAGGTTTTCCTTGCTTTGGAGGTTTTAAAATTGGAGGATTAACCAAATAAGTTTTCAATCTTTCAAAAGATTTTTGGCAATCGGAATCCCATTCAAATTTAACCCCTTTTCTCAAAAGCCTATTGAAAGGTTCTTATATTGTTGTTAAGTTGGAGATGAATCTCCTAATTGCTTGGAGTCGACCTTGGATGCTTCTGATTTGGGTCAAGTTGGAGAGTGGAGGCATATATATGATGGCTCGACACTTAGAGGGGTCGACCTCTATGCTCCTTTGGCTAACCATGAACTCTAAGCGTTTTCTCGATTCTACTCCAAAAACACATTTTTGAGGGTCTAATTTCACTTTATAAAGCCTAAGTCTTTTGAAAACCTTTTGCAAAGGTTCTATGTGTGTGCATCGGGTTTTTTATTTTACCAAAAGATTATCCACATATACTTCTAAGAGCTCATGGATTTGATCATGAAAAATAGTAGTCATGACTCTTTGGTATGTGGAACCGGCATTTTTCAAATCAAAAGGCATAACCGTGTAGCAGTATGTGCCCCAAGGCGTAGTAAAAGCAGTTTTTGCCTGATCTTTTAGTGCTAGTTTGATTTGGTTATAGCCCGAATAGCCATCCATGAAAGAAAACATTTCATATTTTATAGTGCTATCCACTATCAAATCAATATTTAGAAGTGAAAAATTATCTTTTTGAGTAGCTTTGTTCAAATTTATAAAATTGATGCAAATACGAATTTTCCCATATGATTTTCGAACTACAACAATATTTAAAAGTCATTCAGAATAAGCAATGGGTTTTATAAATATGGCTTTTAAAAGATCTTCTAAACCCTATTTTACTTGGGAGTGAACATTGGGTTGGATTTTGCTAAGCTTTTGTTTCACGGGTTTTATATTTGGTTTTAAGGGTAGATATCCTACAATCCTAGGGTATAATCCTTGTATGTCTTCATAGGTCCATGCAAATACATCTACATAATATTTCAAAATGCAATGAATAATGCTTTTTCATTCTCATGCAAATAAATACTTATTTTGACACACTTTGGTTTAGACTCACTCTCTAAATTGATTTCTAGAAAATCCCTTCCTATGGAATTTGATGGCTTTTCCAAGTCAAGGATTCTATGAAACTTAAGAAGCTCGGAGGCTTGATCTTCCTCATGGATTAGAGATCTTCCTCCTTGCTTTGATCATTCTCAAGTGCTTTGATTTTTAGGGAAGTATCATACAAGAGAGAGGGATTATGCCCAAGAGTACTATTTACAATGACATGCGACGATTTTTGTTTGAGTATGTACACGGGTTTTGTAAAAACCGAATTTGGGGTTTGTACATGGTTTTGCAAATCAAGATTTTTGGGGTTTTCATATTTTTCAATTTTTTTATCTTTTTCTAAACACAAGATAGAAGGGTGAATATAAAAGACTTTCTTTTGAGGATTTTTAGATTTTCTAATTTTTTTGGCTTTTTCCAAACAAATGCTAGAAGGATGAACACACAAAACTTTCTTTTTAGATTTTTCAGATTTTTCAAATATTTTTATGTTTTGAAACTTTTCTAGATTTTTTTTGGTTTTTTCAAATATATACTTTTTTTAGATTATTTTCTATAAAGGGGTTTTCCATCAAACCTACAAAGAAAACACCATAAATTAGACTCTAAATAAGAGGTCTAAGCCATATGTTTTGGTTTTAGTGGGCTCTAGGGCACCCTTGACCTAATTGGTCTTAGGTGGTGGCTGAGGGGGTATGGATGGGGTATATCCCAATCCATGTCGACCTTGGTTGGGTAAGGGTAGGATGAGCTCTAACCTACCTTGGCTCTTGACTCCTAGACCTTTGTAGGATGCATATCCTATGTTCAACATCATATTCCTAGGCTTTTTGAGTTTTGAAATTTTTTTATGAAGAGGATGGCCTTGGAATAATGTGTCATCAACATCATGGTTATACACACGAGTTGGCTTGGGTTTGCCTAAGAGTTGAAAGGTTTGGGTGAGGGAAGGCTTTGGTTTCCGATATGCACGACCCTAGGAGTGGGTGGCTTTGGATGCTTAGGGGTTCCTAAGAGATAGACGGTTTTATGGGATTGGGGGTTTCCTAGGGTATACACTATTTTTAGTGAGGTTGGCTTTTTTGTATTTTTTTTTATTTTATGGGTTACTTGATATGCAAGGGAAGGTTTGTACTCCTTTGAGGTTTGGGTTGTTTTCTCCAAGGGTGACAAGTAGTATGAACCGTATGCAATGCATGCTCAATCCCACGAGTTTGAAATTGAAGAAGGCATACATCTTTTCCTTTCCCGCTTGTGCTCGCATGATTGGGAAAGGGCTCTTTGAGTATAGCTTGGGAGGGCTCCGGTTCCTTCGAGACGTGGAGCCTACCTTACTCTATCAAGTCTTCGATTTTGTTTTAAAGAGAAAAATATTTGTTTATATCATAACCTTTAAGCCTATAATACTTGTAAAAATCATTGATAAATTTTTCCTTAGGGGGTATCCTTTCGGGAATGACTGGGAGACTTATGAGACCCTAGGTTAACAAGATGTCTAGGACTTCCTTGAGTGGTTGTCCTAGATTTGTGAATTACCTTTTCTCAAACTTTTTTTGGTCTTTTCTAAATGGTTTTTGTTCGGATGGTTTGGAAGGTCCAGCCGAGCTTGGCTCTACTCAGACGTTTGCCACTTTTTGGGTTTTCACCTCTTCTTTCGGTGCATGTGGCCCATATGCTCTAGGTTTTTTAAATTTGGGTTTTTGAAAACTCCTTCCTTTCAATAGATCTTCATATACTCCCTTTTTTAAATTCACTTCGAAGAGTGAAGCCTCTTTTATCAACTTTTGGAAAGTTGAGATCTCATGGAGGGAGAAGAGTGCTTTTAAATCCATTTTAAATTTTTTTATGATGAGCATTATTGCACACCCTTTAAAAATGAGCTCCCTAACTTAGACCAAAAGTAACCTTCATCTAATGATGAATGTGTGTGCATCCTCATTAGGTGTATGTTTTGTGTCTCTCAAGGTATTTAAAGTGGGGGTGACTTCCACATTATGGGAAAACCATTTCTTGAAACAATTCATCAAATATTTAAAATTGGCGAATTGGCTCAAGTCATAAGAAGTCAACCATTTTGATGCATTCTCTTTGAGAGAATGGGAAAACCAGTATACCCATTTCGAAGAGTCCCTTTTCTTTTTATAGGCCCTTCGAGAAAAGAGTTGGAGATGGGATCTAGGATCTTCATTTCCATCGTACCGATTAAAGCTCGGTATCTCATCATCACTATCGGTTTGATAATCGAAAGGTAGAAAATCCGATAGTGAATATACCCTTTTCTCTTTGGCTTGGCCCTTTAATAACTGTTGTAGGACCCTTTTATCATTAATAGTGAAGGACTCTGACTATGGTTCATCCTCAAACCTAGAGGTCACTTTGGTTTTTCTCATATTGAGTCTTCCATGAGCCCTTGCTTGTTTTTCATGGAAGGAACAAGATTCGACCACATCAGCCTCTTGGTTCAACGTGAGGATCATTTCCTCTATGCCTTTGAATTCTCTTTTTAGGAAAACAAGTGAATCCTCCCGGTTTTTCAAAATATCCTTTTGAAATTCTTTTTGAAACTCGACTTGTAGAGCACGAGGCTCGGCTTGAGACCTCACATGACCCTTCCGAACTTGACATTATTTTGAAGAAAACAATTGACCTGTGCACAAAAGATGAATTAAACACAAAAGATTTTCAAAAAAGGGAATTTAAAGAAATCAACACCAAGCTAACCAATCCTCAAAGTCCCGAGTCCCATAAGGCGTGCCAATTATGTAGATGTGAAAATTTTACTCCAAAGTCTATGTAGAGACTTGAAATAAGCTTTCACACACTACGTCGTGCGTGAGCGTGCCAGCTAGTTTCACTTAAACTAGCAAAGTTGTATTTTCTAACTTCATATAGCGGTTGTGGAGAAGCGAGATCTTTTCATCTTAGGCTTTCTTGAACTGGTACTCAAGGGTCGGCATAGACGCTTTGAGGATTGATTTGAACAAGGTGTGTGTTTCCAAAATTCACTTTTAGAATCAATTTGAATCAACCAAAAACGTGCACTTGGCCTATAAAAGAAAAACTTTCCAAGTTCTGAAAAACAGAAACTGGTTTTGTTTTTAGAGCTTGTTATCAGATTTTTCTAATCAGCTTTGGAATCTCCAAAATTTACATAAATTTTAAAGTATGTAAATAGGAATATGAAGATCCTGTAACTATTTTTATTTTATTTTTGTGTGCTATGATTGTACACAACTAAATCTAAGAATTGTCTCTCTTCAGGCATTCAGAACTGATCTGTTACATAAATATAGAGGTTTAAAGAAATGTTTTTATTTCGGTGTAAAGAACTCTAATTTTTATGAATTTAGTCTTGTTGGAAAGCTATAGATGACAGATTTCCAATGAGACTAGTTTCAATAGATTTAGTTCACTTCAAATAAAGTTATGGGATGATTACTTAACCTCTATTGCAGTAAACACATATTAGACAGACTTGGTTCTGAATTTGTCCAACCTTCCCCAATTTTAATTACGTGGCTGAACGATCCTAAAATTCCTAAAAATTTGATTCTATATGAGCTTGTGTGTGAGGATTTTGTATACCAAATTTTAGATTATTTGAATCAGAGAGACGAAAATGAAAAATAGAATATCAGACATATGCAGTATAATGAAAATAGATTTTTGTGCTTTAAAACATACGTGGATGCATTCATCCGAAATTAAAAGACTAATCACAGCAAATTTAAAGTAAATGACTGAAGAAAAATGAATTGAAATATGTTTATAGCTTAAGCATATAGGGGATTAGAAGGTTTAAGAGGATATATCATATAGAGACATAGGGGGAACTTGAAATGAAACATGTAGAATGCGTGAATGTAAGGGAATGAAATGGACGACATTGCTACACTATTACATCATGGGGGGAGACAAATGCTCCATTAATACAACCCCTTTGAATTGAATAGAAATAAGGAGAGATTGAAGTAAGTAAGATTGATAAAACCTTGCAATCGGCCCTTAGTGGGCACCGGCTATGGGTGAAGTAGGAAGGGATCGGCTCCTTCCTTTCTTCTTTCCTTTTTCTTCCTCTCTCTCTCTATCTCTCTCTCTCTTTACCTCTCTTCCTCTCTATTTATAGGTGGATCTCGGATTGGGCATTGATCGGGTCGTTTTGGAGCTCCATTCTCGATCTAACTCCAAAGAGGCGTGGTTGCACATGGCTTCACGTGAGCTTGTGGTCCTCTATGTCAAGGTGAGTCTAGTATATTGGTATAGGGCAACCTTGGGTACAGCCTTTGACTCGAGTGAGTGCAGTCCTTGGCTCGAGTTGGTGCAATCGGGTGAGTCCCTTTGCTGGAATTGGTGCAGTCGGGTGAGTGTACATGAATGTGGCCCGGCTAAGTTCCATTTGATGCAGAATCTACGTCTTTGATTTTTCCTTAGTCCATTACTTGGTTCACACGAGCTCGATCTTTGCTTGATGTGATCTTGACTTGACTGTTGCTCTGACCTTCGCTCCCATCCTGCGTCTTCGGCGGGGACAATTTGTTGTTATCCCTGCTTGACCTGGCTTTAATCCCTCAACCTCTTTTCAAATTTTCAAATTCGATTCTATAACTTCAATTTTGGAAACATTTGATTTTGAAATCTTCATTTTAGGGATTTTGTGAAATTCACAGTTTTCATTTAAATCAAGGATTTAAAACAAACCTATTTTCAAAATTTCAGGAGAATGCTTGGATATGTTTTTAAAATTTTTTTTAGGGTGTTTCCAGTATGACATTGAGGACTTCATCCCGCAAGAATATGAGATATTTTATGATAATGCAATTCCCAACTCTTATCTACAACTTCTTGTTTCGGGGACTATCAAGAAGAAGGACAATGCTATGTGGGTCTATTGGTTCTCCTAAGTCTCAAAGGGGAACCTCAAGATAGATGGTTAACAAAAACTCCTACCTAATTAAACCTTCATATGCCTAGCTATGGAGAGGTTCATGTGCAACAAAGATGCAGCACCTATCCTAGTTACCCTAAGAAACATCAAGCAAATGGAGGATGAGGATGATCACACATTTATCACCCGATAGAGAGCTATCTTAGGTTGTGTCGGATAATAGCCCATTGAGGCATTTGTAGTAATGCTCATCTTCTAAAACCTATACAATAACCTTCAAGAAACTTATCAAGAAGCCTATCTTATTTGAGTCAAACCTCAAGAAGGACATCTATGATAAATTTATCAACCAAGAGTAGTAAACCAAAGGCAATGTCAACAACCAAGACAAATTCAAAGATCACACACCCAAATCCAACCACCACAAACATGTCTCTACTCTTCGACCTCTCTAAGTAGAACCTTGAATCTCCCTAGGTTAGACCCTAGGATCCGACACAAGCTAAGACAAGGACCTTATAGAATATAGGATGGAACCCGACTTCAATACTAGCTCAGGACAATTTTAAGGAACCCTTACTAGACTATTCTGAGAGAGCCATTTGGCCCATACCTACGTCCACATGTCTATCTTAGAATTGACCAAAACATTTATCTTAGAATTGACCAAAACATTTCCTAAATATATGTATTATTTGGAAAAGAGCAACTCTTTTGAAGCCTTAGCCGTCTAGTGATACACATCCTAATATAGAAATCACTAACTTTCTTAGACCAAGACATACCTAGACTTTGTCCTCCCACATGACAAGACTCTACATATAAGGATAAAAGTCAATAGCAAACCAATGTCTATGTATCCTTTTGATGGAGAAAAAGGTCTCAACACCCTTTTACTCATGATGGCTCTTTAGATTGGAATTACCAATGACCAGCTTGCAACCACAAGCATAAAGATATTAAGATAGAATGGTCGCTCTTCCTCTCTTGAGGGTATTGTTATCCTCAAATAAAAAGGTGGTCTTATCTTTTACAAGCTTTATTTCATGTCATGAATCTAGACACCTCCTATAACCTCCTTCTATGTCATCGTCGAATTCACAATATCAAGGTTGTGCCTTCCACCTACCACATTATATCAAGATATTGTGGCATGGTTGAATGATTGTAATCAGCTATGATGATGCCAATATCCACCTGATTGGGGTTGAAAGTTTAGGTTTTGACCTTCCCTTTTCAGTCACTTGGATCCTTGCCTAACCTTTTGATTCAAATCTACCATCCTTGCCTAGTTCCTTCCCCCTTTTAGGTCCACTAGTTTCTTTCTTTGTGATCCCTTCAAGGTCACCATATAGAGTACTTTGATTGACCTACGGTCTATAGTCTAGGAGAGAGGATTCTTGAGATACCTCTTACATCTTGCTAGAGTAATTGACTTAACTGATTTAGAAAAGCTTGTGAGATGCTAGTCTCCATCATTTATACTCCTTTTAGGCTCTCATTTGATACTCTCGAGGTCCCTTTGTACCCATCGAGCCACATGTCTATCAGTATAGATATGAATTAGGATATAATCTCTCTTTTAATCGAAAATGTCCTCATAGTCCTATTTGATTTTGAGGGCATAGAGATTATGATTTCTCACTCCCTTCTCAAGTCATCCTCTTAAGGTACTCGAAGACATTATTTTTTACTCTTACAACTGGGACTCGTATTTTGGAACCATCTCTTTAACCATTGGCATTCTCCTTTTTCTCCAAATAAAGGAGGTTCTACTCAAACTTTAAAGGGATCAACCATCATTGAAGTGCCACCAAGTACGTAATTTTACTCTACCTAGACTTGTATATTTACAATTCAAAAATAAAATATATAAAGCTAGAAAATATAAAAACAAAAAATTGAAAAATCCAAAGCAAGTATTTTCAGCCTCCCTTGTAACCCTTTTCAATAGTTGGCATAGAGTAATCTAGGCCCAAAGTGCTCTCCCTCATGGACAACTAAAAGATGGGAAAGAATCTAGAGATTGATGAAGGAACGCATGAGTTTGGAGATATAATGTCGAAATCATTTTCCTCTTTAAGTTTGGTTAAACCCTAAAATGTCAAGATACTTCACCACTGTAAGAGACTTTATTAAGGTAAACCTTGTGTCAGAATCAAACCATAAGGTGATAAAGATAGATGCTTGTATAACTGAACAAGAATGTGAGTCCTTCACTAGGCTCCTAAAAAGAAATAAAGACATGTTAGCCGGACGTGCCTTGGTTAGAGCCAAAGGTGTTTGACATCACCTCATCCTAGGACCCAGTCATAAACCATCTAGGCAAGAACAATATAAAGATTCACCACAAAGTTGAACACCAAGTAATGGAGAGTCTTTAAGATGTATTGAAAGCTAGATGCATTTGGAATATATCCTCGTCTAATTGGTTGTCTAACATTGTGGTAGTCAAGAAATATAGTGGAAAGCTTAGAGCCTACATTTATTTTCGTAACCTAGCGACTATGAAGAATGGCTTTCCTCTGTTCAACATTGATATGATTATCAATAGTATGGTAGGCCATAAAATATTTTCCTTAATAGATGACTACTTTAGATATGAATATACCAACAAAAAACAACAACAACTAAGCCTATTTCCTTATTAGATGGGACCGACTATATGGATTCTTTGTTTTCATAGAGCTCGATCATTTGTCATGCTAATCATTAACTCAACATCATCTAAATCATGTTTTATTATTTCCTTTCAACACTTTTGTGGTGTTCTTCTTCCTCTTTTAACATTTTTACAATCTAGTTTCTTGTACATTCTTACATGAGTTTTTTTTGTCATCTTTCTACATGGTCAAACAATCGTAAATGATTTTTCCTTACTTTGTCATCTATTGTTAACTCTCAATTTGTTTCTAATAACCTCATTATGTATACAATCTTTTCTTATGTGACCACTCATCTATCTCTGCATCTTCATTTTTGTCATGGACATCGTTTGTACATGATGACTATCCAACACTCAAAACCATAAAATATAACGAGTATAATTGTTGCTCTATAATATTTACCTTTCAACTTTAATAGTATCTTCTTGTCACATAGAATACATGATGTACCTCTCTATTTGAACCAACTTACATTAGTTCTATGCGTAACATCTCCATTAATTTTTCTATAATTGAACCTAGGTATTTAAAATTTTCCTTATAATCGATGCAATATATGGCAATCTTCATTTCTATATCATTTGAAGTAACCAAATGATTGAATTTGCATTCCATATATTCTTTTTGTGTTCTACTAAGTCAAAAGCCTTAACTTTCTAATTTTTTTTCCATAGTTCCAATTTCTTAGTAACTTTTTCCTTAGTCTCATCCACTAATACAATGTCATCTGTGAATAACATATACCAAGAGACTTCATCTTGAATATGATTTGGTAGATCATCAATAACTAATATAAATAAATATAAACTTGAAGTTGATCATTGATATAATCTAATATTAACACGAAGGATCAACTTTAAGTCCATATTTATTTGTATTGATTATTGACAAGTTAACAAAACATATTCAAGATAAATAAATCAAGTTATCCAAAATACCAAGACATGCATGACACATTGGGATACCTATTGTTATAATATGATGATGCAAAAACTTGTTAAGGAATGATAGAGTTTTTTAAAGTTAATATTGGGTTACATCAGGGATCAACTTTAAATCCATATTTATTTATATTGGTCATTGATGAGTTAACAAAACATATTTAAGATGAAGTACCTTGGTGTATGTTATTTGCAAATGATATTGTGTTAGTGGATGAGTTTAAGGGAAAAATTAATAAGAAATTAGAACTATAGAGAAAAACATTAGAAAGTAAAGGCTTCCGACTTAGTAGAACAAAGACAGAATATATGGAATGTAAGTTTGATCATTTGGGGTACTTCAGAGGACATAAAAATTAAGATTGACACACAATGCATCCCTCACAAGGAAAATTTTAAATACCTAGGGTCAATTTTTTAAAGTGACGAAAAAATTGATGGATATGTTGTGCATAAAATTAATGTCGGTTTGTTAAAATGGAAAAGGGCCTCAGATATTTTGTATGATAAGAAGATATTATTAAAGTTAAAAGATAAATATTATATACCAGTAATTAGACCTACTATGTTTTATGATTTTGAGTGTTGGGCAGTTAATCATCAACATTGCAAAAGATGTTTGTAGCATAAATGAAGATTTTGAGATGGATGAGTGGTCACACAAGGAAAGACTATATACAAAATGAGATTATTAGAAACCAATTGGGAGTAGCACCAATAGAAGATAAAATGAGAAAATCATTTAAGATGGTTTGGACATGTAAAAAGACGACCAAAAGACACTCACGTAAGAAGATATGAAAAATTAGATTGTGAAAATGTTAAAAGAGGAAGAGGACAACAACAAAAGTGTTGGAAAGAAACTATAAAGAATGATCTAGTTTATATTGAGTTAACTGCTAGCATGGCACATTATACGACTATGGAGAAATAAAGAATACATGTAGTCGACCCCATCTAGTATGGAAAAAAGCTTAGTTGTTGTTGTAGTAGTATTGAATTTAATATGTAATATTTATTAAAATTAAAGTTAATAGTATTTTTTGTGAAATTTAATATTAATCAATATTCAAGTGGAAACAAATTAATATTAAATGTTTAATATGAAATTAATATTTAATTACAAAAAGGCAATACTTTTTAAATATTGGTTAGCTAATTTAATTTAATGCTTATTAAATTTAACATATGATAAATAATAATATTACATTACATATTTAATATTCATTAATATTAAATAAGCATAATATAATACATAAGAAGATGGTGTTGTAGGGAGCAATGACGTAGTATGTAATTTGACATGTTAATCAACCAATACAAGCTAATATGGTGGCAAATCTAACAATTGATGGGACAAAAAACCACACGGTATAAAAAATAGAAAAGAAACCATGAAAACCAAAATAAGAAATCGGCCAATCCATAACATAACTTTGTGAAACTTTCTTATATATATATATATATTGAAACGAGTCTAAGTCAACCTGTACTTAATCCTATTGTTTGTCGAGTCACTTTTGAACAACCTCGAACCCACGAAGGGTGCTTAACCTTGACCAAGAGATGAATTTTTCCTGTTGGGCTCGGACTTGCAGTGTAATCTTCCAGTCTAGTTCTCGTTGTGTCATGTTGTCTTCATGTTAAATAACATGCTTACACAAATTATCCCGTTACAATTTTTTCTTTTTTCAATTTCGCACTCCATGAATTACAAAAGGAGACATTGGTCTTGTTTCTTGCACTCATAAATAGATACAGAAAGAGATAGGTTGTATGTCTTTCTGAACTGTTATATTACCTGCTCATGTTCATACATTTATTTGTTAAGATAGTGTGAAAGACGAAAATTGACACATTAGCAAATGCTCTGGAAGGAAACCCAAGAGATTAATGAAAATGGAAGAATTAGCAACAAAGGCAAGTAATGAGCGGGTCAGCTCAATAAAACAAGTAATAGGCAGTAGGAAATTAAGTCAAAAAGTAGTGCCGGAAAAGAAACACAAAGAAGTCAAAATGGCTCTCCTGAAACCACTTTGGCAACTCTATATACCTCGACATCTCTATGTAAAAGAGGTGAGGAGAGAAGACGACGGAGTCATCAATTTGACTAGATTAGTTTTTTTTTCCTTCTTTAGTTTGGACTTATGTTTCTTATAACAATTATTTCTTAATAGTTCATCTCTTTTTTCTTTTCTTTGTTTATGTTTGTAATCCTTCGATCCTCGAATTCTGAGCAAGACGCCCTCCTTGGGACCTAACACATTTGTTACAACTTCCCTAAACTTTGTAAAGAATAAAATTATGATTCTTAATAGTCTAAAGAGTTTTATAAATAAATAATCTTCTGAAAATGAAGGTCCATGTTCTCTACCATGCACGCACACCACCTATTATTATAGTTGTGTGTACTCATAGATCACTTAAATGAACGAGCTTTCCTGGTTGAATTCGAGTGTATTTGTCGATTCCCGACACAGCAGTTGGGTTAACACGTTCAAACTTATCTTGTCACATTTCTGTTCTGCCTTGATTTAGTACAACCACTGTAAAGAAGCGAGGCCGTCTGATATGGATGATACTCACCAACCACAACGACCATTAAATTATTTTCATGCATCTTTATCACTAATCCCTGCTCTATAAAAGATACGCCTTACACGAGAACCGTTTGAAAATCGAAAGAAAAAGAAGGTACAAGATCCAATGGTTGAGAGAATAAGGTGCCATGTCAAAAATACGGGCTGAGAGGTCATCACTGTGGGCTTCTAAGTTTACAGAGTATGAATCAACCTATATGTTATTCTAATGCCAGGTAATAATATTTTAACATACAGCGGTAAGGATGGAGGCGAAAAGATGTTCGATCTCTCATTCAGTTTCTCTCTCTTAGTTCCGTCACGACCACCTCTTTTTTGTCACTGCTCTCTCTCTCTCTCTCTCTCAGTTTCCATATCAGTCACTTCTGTTACTACTCTCTCTCACTTTCCATATCACTCACTTACTACTCCCTCTTTCTCCTAGTTTCCATATCACTCTCTTCTGTTACTACTCTCTCTCTCTTAGTTTCTAATTTTCTGTATCGTCATCCTCTTCCGTTATTTTCTATATCCTCTTCTGCTATCACCACCGTCTTCTGTTATCTCTCTCTCTCATGGGGAAAACCAGCGAGGAAAAGGAGAAGCTGGAAAGCCACCAGTCCGGCGCCTTTGATGATTTCGATAGCACGTGCTCTACACCGTATGTGAGCGCACCTTCCAGTCCCGGCCGGCCTTCTCTTCCCACCACCTCCGCCTATTTTTTCAGCGCGCCAGCCAGCCCCATGCACTTCTTCTCCATTCCCTCAGGGGCTTCCATCCCCATCGAGTCTGACCGCTTCCCGACCACCACTTTCTCCAGCCTCACCACGGACTTCGAGTTCTCTTCCCGCGTGCCGTCTTCCGGCCCCGACTCCGGCTCCACCACCCCGACTGCCACCATGATCTCCGCCGACGAGCTTTTCCTCAACGGCCAGATCCGCCCCCTCCAGAAGCCGCTACTGAAGCTTGACGCCCTCCCTGACGTTACCTCCTACACCCCTCCGGCCCGGGAAACCGGCATTCGTGGCGGCCTTGAATTCCGATCCAAGAATAGGTCGGTCCACCGACGCACCCGATCCCTTTCGCCGCTCCGGAATCCCGACCCCGGCTGGCCAGAGGAGACGGTGGATGAAAAGAAGGCTGCCGATCCGCCTCCAACGGTATCGGCGACTGCGAGAAGGAGCTCGAGTCGATGGACGAGCCTCAAGGATTTTCTCTACCGGAGCAAGAGCGAAGGCAGGGGGTATGTGAAGGAGAAGATCTTATGGTCTGCTCTTTCTTTTTCTTCTTCGCCCTCTTCCAACAAGGAAAAGGAGAAGAGGGACTCGGTGCCGGCCGCGGCTGGAGTTGTGGATAAGAAGAAGCAGAGAGGAGGGTCGTCAACGTCGTCGGGAAGCGGAAAGAGGAGGATTCCGGTGCCGGCAGAGCAGCACTACGCGGCGAAGAAGGCGCAGGCGGAGGAGATGAGGAAGAAGACGTTCCTGCCGTATAGGCAGGGGCTTCTCGGGTGCCTAGGTTTCAGCTCAAGGGGCTACTCTGTGGTGAATGACTTCGCCAAGACACTCCACCACCACCAACCGGTTTCCTCCTCCGGATGAGAGGCGTTTTCGGAAATTTCCTTTGCCTTCAGAAAATATGTAAAGTCTTGAAAATCTCTCTATCTATCTCAATTTCACCTTTTGGGCATTCTGTAATGTGTATTGCCTTCTACTCGTTGTTGATGACCAGTGCCGATTGTTGATGTTTATGATGACGGCCTCCATCTACTTTACAAAGGCCTGTCTTGGCTCTCTGAAAAATCACTTGTTTCAAATCTTCTTTGTATTGTTCTACTCTTGTTTTCTATATTGACAATGGCTACGGAAATTATTGATTTGGATCACATTAAACTCTTGTAGTTTATCAGTAGCATTTACGATCTCCCTCGCTTGCATTGTTCTTGTTGGTGATTGAGATTATTGATGGATATCATATTAAACTCTTGTAGTTTAACAGTGCCATTTACAGTCTCCCTCGCTTGCAGTGTTCTTGCTGGAGACTCTCTCCCTCTCTGTCTGTGACGGTATTGGCGTGTTGCATTGGTCTCAATTTTCTTGTCAAAGTATAACATATTCTATCTTTCTCTGTCCACCTCTTTCTCTCTCACTCTCTCGATCTGTTTCTCTAGGGAATTGGGGTATTAATTAGCTTTTCCAATCATACATAACACACACAATCCCTCCCTCTCGCTCTTGAGAGAGTTAGGTTAATAAATTGGCCTCTTAATTTCGACATATATATATATATATATATATATATAACACGTACAATCTCTCTCTACTGCATTCTGCTTATTTATCTCTCTCTCAGTGATCGAGCTGGGGTAAGGTGGACGGCTCTATAAATGATATTATGCGTGAAGTATGGATATGGAAAACGTGGACATTAATGTTAATTTGGAGATGGCGATCTCTTCCAGTGCATGTGTTTGTTGTAAGTGGTTCTGATGGGCTTCATTAATCTCATCTCTTTGGTTAATAAATAAAATTAATGAGGACATGTGCATGGGGTAGCGATTCTTCTTCGCTGACAGCAAAGTTTGGTGGGGAGAATCCAAGGATGATGTCATAGTACTCTTTATCGGTGAGAGAACGGAAGAAGATGATGGATTTGATTTTAATAGGGCACGCACGACTTGTCATCAGTTCTATACCCCACTCTTTCATTTGTTCATATGTCTCTTGGTCTCTGGTCAAGATCCATGTGACGTTGTCTGCTAATGATGGTACCGTCTGTGGTACTCTCTCTCTGCACATACATTTTCACTTGTCTCTGTGCCATTATTCATGTGCCAAAGAACTTGATCTCCTTGGTTAGTAATTTAAGCTGTTTGTTTTTTTGTGTCTGTATGTGATGAATGAGGGATCAAAGATGTTCGTTTTCTGCACTACTCTTGAGCTAGGACATGGTCCTTAAAGTGGTGCCTGGAAACTCCCCAGATCAATCCTTGCATCAATATGAAAGCTAGATTGATACATAATTGCACTTGAGGTTTCACGAACAATGATGAATTTTAACTGTCATTGTAGGCATGGCCTGTTCGTCGGTTCAACAACCTGTAACAGAACCGTGTCCGAACCAGCCCAAACTGTAAGCAGTCTGATCAAAACCATAACCAAACCAGGGACACCCTTGATTACTGTTTTGATTTCTGGAAAACAGAATCAGAACCATAACTCGAATTGATGGTTCCAACCGTCTAAACTTGAAATTTTTAAAATTTTCTATAGAACATAGAACGTTGAATAGATGGAACATAGTTCGTGACAGGCCCTGAAACAGGATAGAAATAGGTTCCAAACCGGAACCAGAACCTGAGAGCTTCCGATTCAGTTATCCAGTACTTGGTGAAGAGGTGCCCAATTCGGTTATGGTTCCTGTACTTGGTGAAGAGGTGCTTTTGGTCCAGGCAACCCTGAACCAGCCACCTCTATGTCGACTGGACCCTTCTAATAGGATGGTTGCTGTGCGTGTTGCAGCCATGTTACATTGATACCTTCTCTGTATTTGTCATGGCACTAATTATTTCAAATATTTTAACTTATAGATATTTTAGTGCTATTAAAATTGAGTGTTTCTTTAATATTATCGATTATGGAAAATGCTGTATGTAACTTAAACGTATTTGACGGGTATCCCACACCTCATTTCCCCTACCTAAATCAGCACTCGTGTCACGCACCTATACCAGCTTTGGTTGTAATATAGGATCTTTTCTTTGGTGCCGACACACGGTCCAGCCTTGCGAAGGAAATGCCCATATGAACAGCAGAAGCAGCAGGATGTGGGAGCCGGATGCTCACGTCATCCATATAGGTACCTAAAATACAGCATTTTAACCTTCTACGTTAGTGCAGAAATTATGTAAAAGAATTATGATGAGTAAAGGGAAATGGGATTCCAGTAAGGGGTTTGACTGTTTTGGCAACAAAAATAGGGTGATGAATATGGTATAATTGACAATCTTTCTTTCGTTCTGTAAATGATGAGAAGGAATAGGAGATGCCATTTGTGGTGCCTGTACTAGTGCTACATCCTGATCTTAATCTAGAATTATAGAGGTGGAATCCTAAGTCTTTAAAAAATTTACATGAGAAATAACAGCTCAAAGGTTTTCCACAGTTTTGCTTTCGTTATGGTGTTGATGGATTCCAATGGAACGGAATTACACTATAATGTTGCATTACATTATGAAATATGTGCTTGCGATCCGGCTTTTGGCGACGAGAGTACCAAAATGAGAACCTATTTAGTTGTCATCTTGGTTTTTATATATCTGTCTCACCAATGTTCAAGTTTTACGTTATTGGTGGCCACTTTCAGCCCTAAAGAAAGGTCCTCATGCTTTATTCTTTAAAGATAAAACCTTTAAACGAATATTTTATTTTATTTTTTAATAAAGTTATGAAAATTTTTCATAGTTGATATGGCTTCAACGAAAAGCTCAGAGTGAAAAACACAGGAATGGATAAGTCGGGTGTATATATGAAATATTAACATACACATAAAAAAATAGATTTCCCTCTAAAAAAATCCTCTATGGGTAACCATGCAAACTCTCTTCCTCTTCCTTCTTTGCTCCTTCTTCTCTTGAGGGCCCTTGACTTCTATTGCAACGAATCTGCTAAAGGTGCATCAGATTTTCATCATTGGTATCAGAGTAGGACGACTCCTTGTTGCATCATATTAGGTGCTCTTGTTATTATCTTTGCCAAATTAATATAAATAACTTTCAGAATTTTTGTTTCTGAATTGTCAAAGACCGAAAAACTAAATAACCTAAATTTTCAAATGTGGAAAAGAAGAATTTCGTTAACCCTAACTTTAGAGAGTGTTGATTATGAGCTTAGAAAAATAATCTCACCCCTACACCAAATACAACAGATGAGGAAAAAGAAAATATAAGACATTTTTATAAGATAATACTATAATTAACATATATGATACTAAACTCCATGTACAACTACTCCTTCAAAAGTATAATTCTTATAAAATAAAATAAGAGGATAACGTAGTTGAACATGTTAACCAAATATTGGTAATGGCTACGGATTTAGCTATAGCGAAATCAGTTATCCCAGAATCAATGCAAATATCTACTATTCTTAACCGTCTTCTCCCATCCTAAAACATGGTAACCACAACTCTTAGACTTCATTCTGACTTTACTTTTTCTGAACTCTCACTGAAACTAGGAAGAACATATGAATACGAATAATGTTATGTTTATTATGCACAAGTTGTAGGTAGCTTGATGTATACTATATTATGTAAGGCTAAATATCAGTTTTGTTGTTGGTCTTGTGAGAAAATATCAAAGTAATCCTAGTTCACAGTATTGAATAGTTGTGAAAAGTGTTTTGAGATATCTTAGAGGAACGAAAGATTTAAAATTTTGTTTTCAGGTTGATGAACTAAAAGTGGTAGGATACTCATATGCTAACTTTGTTTGAAGCAAAAATGATAACAAGTCAACCTCTAGTCAGATATTTTTATTTAGAGATAGTGTTGTTTCTTGGGCTTCTAACAAACAGGGTTGTGTAACTTGCATACACATGAAGCTGAGTATGTTGTTGTATGACTGTAACGAGTGTCGTTTGAATAAGTCGCTTAATATGTGATTTAAAGTTAGACATGATCAACGAGTTTGTTGTCATTTATTATGATAACAATGCAATAATTACTCTCATTACGAGTGTAGTTGATAGCTCCAGAAGCAAGCATATAATGGTTAAATATCATTATATTCATGATATTTTTAAGAGGAATGAGATATCTATATATGATATGCCAACAATCAGAATATCTTTTTACAAAATATATTACACACATGGCTTTGAGATATGCCTAGAGTTTTAGTGTGGAAACACATTTGATGCTTGTTATGCAAGAAAAATATATTTTTTAAGAAAAAACGGAAATGGTACAACTTGAAAAATCATGAAAATGTGGGAGATAAAACCAGTGTATCATAAATTGTCTTAAGTGGGAGATGTAAGTTATTGGTAACCACTTTCAGTCTCAATAATCGTATCAAGGAAATGTTCCTGAATTTCATGAGAGGTTTTATTCTTTAAATATAAAACTCTTAAACTAAAAATCAGTTTTACTTTTTCATAAAGTTATGAAAATATCTCGTAGTTGATATAGCTTCAACGGAAAGTCCGTAGTGAAAAACACAAGATGAATTAACACAATAGGGCCATTTACAGTAGGGCCAAGGTATTTATGGTAGAATGAGCCTTTTCCGCTTTAGGTTAAATCGTGGGGTCCGGTGCCCGATGTCAGCGAACCCAAGCTAAATCTTAGTTTGGAGTCTGTTAGACTCAGAATCTTATGTTAGGTTGTTTCAACTCCTTAAAAGCTGGTTTTTTTACACACACACACATATATATATATATACATAAACTTGAAAATCTTATGTTAGTTTTTTTCAACTCCTTAAAAGCTGGTTTTCTTACACATATATGTTATATATAAAACTTGAAGAAGGAAGTTGGAGAAATAATGACCAACAACACAATAGGGCCAGCTCCAGCAAAAATGTATGGTACGGCAAATGATAGCAGTTTGGTGGGCAAGTCACTTTAAAAACGATTGATTACCTGTACTAACTTTTCAATTTCTTACGAAGTTCTTCCGAATAAAGGAAAGGATCTCAATTAAGTAGGCCCATCAGTAATAAAATGATCAGAGTATTATGATTGTCGGCAGATGTATACCTCATTTTAGTATGTGAAGAAGCTAAATGATTCATGTCTGCCCCTGCCCACCTGGATATGTGGTGTCAAGGGAATATCATGATTAATAAACATATCTTACAGCGTTAAGTCTACTACTTGTAAAATTGTAATGCATTTGACATAACCAAAGGAAACCAATTAGGCCTCGTAACAACAAACCCAGCTGAAGGCTCCGACTTTTTCAGCCAAAGCTGTATACCTTCAAAAGAATTTCCCTTGCAATTCAAGCATACCTTAAGTCTGGTAAACAAGCCGAACGTAGTCTGTTCATGGCTGTCTCAACAACTGAAGAACTTGTTCATGTGTGGCTCTCTAGGTCGACAAAGTCGAGCTTAACGACACCAAGTTAAAAATGATGAACACGAGTGGCCCGTTAAAGTTAAGAACATAACTTTTAACAACTGATTTTTTTGGTAGAATGGGAAGGCTGAAGCCTGTGCATAACCTGGGTATCAAACTCATGACCTTGTGAGCTGAACCACTAGCCAGGTGTGCTCTTGCTCTTTGCACTTTAAAAAGTGACTTTCATTTTAAAAGTTTAATTTCCTAGTAAAAATTAGGTCCATTTGTTTCTGCTGGATAATTTTCTTGTAGAATTGAAAGGTTTTATCTAACTACAGACCTACTACCCAATTACACATGGTTTTCTAGCATATGAAAGCTATATGTACTGGACTCAACGAACTTACGCGAGCCAAGCCAAATAAAATATTGCACATTTTACACTAAGGTTATAAATCTTATGATAGTTCTTTTTCAGTCGATTTTGATCATCAACCGAACATGATCCAGTTCATTACGAGCTGAACCAAGCCAAAACACTAGCAGCTCGCTTAGTTTACCAGCCGTATGCAGTTGTTTTGCCGGATCTTCATGAACCACGCCCATAATTGTTTGTCCAGCGGGTCTCCCGCTAACAATTGATTCACCAATCTTTGATCCAAGATTCCGTGATTAGTCCCTCGGGTTCCATGTACGCCTTCCAACTTTACAGGGTTCAACCATCATAGATCACGGTAGAGAAGTGCACTTTCGTGTTTCTTCTTCATGTTTGTGCCAAAAGCAGGTTCATGGAAAAATGACCCACTCCTTTAGTCACTTTGGGTTGACAAGTACATTGACTTTTAACATCGGGGTTGTATCCGATTTTCATGGTAAGCCTCGAATTATCAGCAATTCATATTTCATATCATGGTCACTGCTTGTTATTGGTCATTATTTCCAATTCGTGTCCGTGACAAATTCAAGCCACATCAACAGGTGGCATACTTGGTTGATTCATATCAATATGGAATTCTTATTAACCATGCTCGATCCTATGTTTTCCTCGGGTAACGGGTAATGAAACTATTCAAATCTCAACCATCTTATCGATGAGAGAGGGGTTAGTCCATGCACACACTTATCCTTTTAAGCATCTCAACCGTTAGATCAGCAAGATTGGTAGTTGAGATTTAAATTTTGAAAGTGAAAAATACAAAACACAGAGAAAAGTAGCAACATACTTTTCACTTTTGAAATTTGAATCTCAACCATTGATCTCGTCAATCGAACGGTTGAGATCTTAAATATTTTTAAGCATATAGGCATGTGTAGCATGTACTAATCTCTCTCTCTCTCTCTGTATATATATATATATATATATATATATAGCCTTACAACTTACGACATAAGAAAACGAATAAAAGCTTGGTAGTAAGGTCAGCTCGAGATTAGTTTGCATAGTCCCTGCAATAAGAATCCCTCTCTCTCTCTCTCTGGGGCGTATTATGTGTTATACCCAACCTAAAAATGTAGGGTTAACCAACCTGAAGCGGACCACATGAATCCAGTTAAGCCCAGATAGTTTTTACTTATCTAAATGCTCAAGTCCTTTTAGTCGATCCATGTAGATATATATTGCAAGGCACTTTAATCAATTTTTTTCTTTCATGATGAGAAGCATCTTTCTTGTAACCCCAGTTTAGGACATTACCTTATTTTAGTGTGTGGGCACCTGATAAATTTATGATTGAACCAAACTTATCACGTTAATTATAATCGACCACAACTAAGGTCAATTTCTGAAGGCGTGACGCATAAAGCAGGGTTCTTGGAGAAACAAGGTGTGGCAATTTCGTGTCATTTAGTGTTTGTACCAGAAACAGGTCAATTCAAACACTACCTAAGCTTTTCATATGGGATAAGAAGGGCGATTTGTTCTTCATGCAATAAACAGGTCATCCCAAACAGAACCCTTTTTTTCTGTGCTACGTTCTGTGGATAAGAACTCACATTTTTCTGGTTGTATTCGTGTCGTGTTCGTAGGCATTCGACAAAGAATCAAGGGGCAAGCCTTGATCTATGTCTGAAAAGCAAAACTGATAGACAACATAATATTACCGGTCAAACTAGTTTCGATTTATTTAAATTGAAAAATGTATTTCACTAAGGCTGAACTTTCAAAAGCTTTATAAATGCTTACCAATACGTTTCGTGTAAAAATTTATTGTTTTGATGTTAGATCATGATCACCAGATGCAAGCTGGACTAAGTAGTGGTGACCATTAAAGCCAGCTGCCAAGAAAAACTGTGTATTCTGATGCATGCATGGCCACCATGATTTTTGAGTCTTGATCGATCATTTTCTTTCCGCTTCTGTGCCTTTCCCTGTTCCATCATGATTACCGTTATTTTCTTTTATTCATTCCATCGTGATTGTTGTGACCTTGGCATAGCCTTTTCAAGTAGCTTTGGTTTCTTTTATTATATAAAATACCTAAAATACTTTCGCACTAATTTCTTTCTTTTCTTTATACTTAATTTCGACGATTTCTTCTTTTTCCTCCGACAACAGGCATTTTGTCCATTGAGAACTATTGGTACCTTATTCGCAAAGTACTAATTAGTTCCTTATGAACATCACTAGAATCAACCAAAACAAGAAAGAAAAAAAGCAAAAAAAAAAGAAAGAAATAGATGATAGATTCGACCGATTTTCAGATTTTTTTTGTTTTGAAATGTTGGTTCTTAGTAATGTCTTGTATTTTTATAGGGTTGTGTTGTTGTTTGAGTTTTTTTCATTTTAAAGATGTTTCACAGTTTTGGGCGAAATCATTCACTAACCGGAATTTAGGATGCTTTTATTTATATATTACTCTAGATTTAGAGAACATATCAAAAGAGAGACTACAAGGAACCCATCATTTTCATGGTTGATTGATATGATCAACCATAAAGATTTATATTAAAAAAATGATACTTTATTGAGGTTGTATTTAATGTGCATTAAATGCTTTCTATTTTTATGACCTCAACAATTCATCTCAAAGACCAAAGGTTGTGATGGGTTTCTTGTGGTTATGTATTTTGGTTGATTCATGAAATATAAGAACTCTCTCTACACATAATACATATCTATATATATATATATGGCCAGTCTCGGATAAATTGGAACCTTAACAGAATTAGCCTGGGCCACTCCTGGTTACAGTTTTGGAACCACCAGTTCCAAGACGGTTCCAATTTGAGTTTGGAACTGCTCGAAATCGGTGAAACTATAAAAAAAAAGTTTAAATATAAAGAAAAAATTTTAAAATATAGGAACTGACAGTCTCAAACCTCCCATTCCGATTTCATGAAGGGTGAAACCATAATGAACCAGGTGGTCTCGATTCTGGTTTCTGCTTATTTCTTGCCCAGTTCAGTTCCACTTGGAACCATTGGGGTGGTTTGGAACCGATCATATATATATACATATACATATACATACATATATACATATACATACATATATATACATATCTGTGTGTATGTATATATGTGTATGTGTATATGTATATACACACATATATATATATAGATGTATATGTGTGCATGTGTATATGTATATATGTGTGTGTATATATATATATATATATCACTACTACAAAAGGCTTACTCCGACTGTTATCAGAAATAAAAAGTCAAAATAGAGTATTACATATTATCATTGTTGAACCATCGGAATAAATCAAAATGACAAACGGAATTGTTGTTTTTGAAATTTTGATTGTTGCAGATTTAATGAATAGTCATAATTTGGTTTGTAGAACAATTGGAACAGCTTAGTCAGATAGTGGTATGTTCTATGGAGGGGGAGGAGAGTGGGTCTAATTTTCATGCTTTACAACCCTAGATGTTTTCATGGTAACTCTATTTTCATCTGACTATCTAGCGGTTTGTTTTGTGCTTTTTGAAGAAGCATTGTTAGTTGTTTTACTGGTGTTAAGTTAAGCATTATTAGCTATTTAGTATATATCAGTAGCTTATTATTAGAGAGTGATCTTGTTGCTTCCACTATATATTGTATCTACATTCTATCAATCATTCCGTTTGCTATAATTCAAGTATTTTGTAACATTCAAGCATGTCCTATGAGTTCCTCCATAGGACAAACCATTACATTATTATAGTGATAGATAGCCAAGCTATTTACCCTCTCCTCAAGTTCTCCTATCAAACTCCTTGATATTCATCATTTATAGAGAAGTCACTCTTTTTTTCATGAAATCAGTAAATGATGTATTCGTTTCTATATCTTGTTAGAGGAATTGTTAAGATATAATTTTAGATTACATTATCATGAAACCAGTTCCTCTACCAAGTTTCTTCCAAAATGGGTTGTTGGTTATTCTTCCTTCCTATCATTAGCTAAGATACTATCTAAATATCATCACGGATGTTCTTTTAAACTCTCAGTTCATTAGATTTTCAATCAATGAGAACCTATAATTATATTTTTCCATTTCACATTTAATTAATTATGACTTGTGTGAATATCATGAATGTTGATTATTTGTCCGATAGAAGTTAGGTATATAAGCCTACAATGGGTCAATGTATACATGATAGTAATTATTAGTCCCTTTGTTCATTATATAGTGATAAATTCTCAACTTAGAAATGGTAGGAGAATCTATTATCCATATTCAAAATGTGATAATAGAGGTTTTAAAAGGCTGTGACTGATAAAATTATATCTTATTCATTATGGTTTTACTTTGAACTATACTACATTCTTTATGGTGAGCAACAAAGACACAGTGTTCCACTCAAAAATGATATTGGAAATATGATAAATTAGATTTTGTTCACCTTTGATACTTCTTACTCATGATTAGTCATAACCTTTGAGGAACATGAGTGTTATTTAAAAGTCACAAAAATGCCCGAAAATTTTTAAAAGAAACCTTATTATACTTATGCTTCCATAAGCAATGTTAGTGAGATTCTCTCTCTCTTTATATATATATAGTGTGTGTGGAACTACTCAAGTGAGGGCACTAGCTTCCTAATAACTTGAACTATCTAATCTAATTGTGATGTTAGATGTTAGACGTTACTACAATATAAAGCTTTTGTTCTCTTCATCCTTTGATTTCTTTCTCGAAGAAGTAGTTGTCTAGCCCTTTGGATGCAACGTGAGCACTCGTTTCTTCATTTTTGTGAAGTTAACCTGGGATCTTTAATCCACCTTATTCACATTTCTTTTTTGCCTCTATATGGTGAAGTTTGTAGTGTCGTATCAGGAAGACCATGCCGCCTCCACTCAACAAATCGGATTTCAACATAAATTTGTTGTTGTTGCATTAATCCTTTTTAAATGCCGAGAAGATGCAAAGACATTGGAAGATTCATTGTATCATTAAGGGAACGAGAAGAAGAACCCATGAGCAGTTCAGAATCTATGTTTATTTGTTTGTTTCATGTTATTTTAAACTGAAATGATACAATAAGATATGGTGTTCATATTTTCCAAATACTTTGAGATTAATAAATAGCTCCTATTCCAGTAAAGTGCAAAACACCATGGTAGTTCTTTTCTTCCTATTGAATGATAATGCTCATCATATTCAGTTTCATTTTTTAATTTACAAAACATGATAAGATTCTATTTTTATTTACAAAAACTAATACATTTATATTAATGATGTTTATGTCTAAGCACAAGTTATATGGTATTTTGTTTTACAAGAGGAGGTTGAAGCCTTAACACACATGCACCCTCTGGAAATTGAACTCCCTACCAGTAGCAACAGTGTTAGGCCACTTTGTTGTTGAGCTAACACTCTTGGTGCAATTCTATGGTAAATTTATAAATCAACACCATCTAGCTTGTGAAAGTTTACCATCACCGTATACTTGTTTAAGATATCATACCGGTAACTACCTCTACTACTTGAATACTTCTTAGCTCCAAATAAACAAATTCAACCACATGTACCTGCTGAAACTAAAAGTTATTACATTTTCTAATTACAACCGAAACCAAAACGAAGCCCATCTCACACTCTGAGAAGTCGGCTAGTAGATCTTTGGTAGCATCATGCTCTATCTTATGTCATATTTGTGTTTTATCTCGTAAAAAGAAAGATCATGGTCTATCATTTCCTTTCAACACTTTTGAAGGCTTCCTCCAAGTATGGTATATTTGGAGATTTTCAAAGGGTGGAAACTACCCCCTTCTTTCTCTCCCGAGTCTACTTCTTCCCCCTTCTCCATTGGACCGATGATGATAAATTGGTCACAGACATCTAACTCCGGCACTCTTAGTCCCTCCCTCCGCCCCTTCTCCTTCAAATCAATGATGACATTAGTTCCGATCGCCTACAGAATAGGCCCACGAAGTTACGAACGATCTCTTCCTTCCAACTTTCTCCTTCTCCTCTACATCAAATTGTCAACAACAACCCACTCTCCTCCTCCTCTCCACGAGGCATAAGATAGTCAACGACTCTCTCTCTGCATCTATCCATCATATCATCGACGCCATCTCTGATTTCTAGTTTGTATGTGTTGTTTTCATTTTATTTAGGTTGATTCCTTGTTTGTATGTGTTGTTAATCTTTTAATATGACATGGACTATCAAGAACTTAATCCAAGATGATTGTTTCTACTTAGAGAAAGAAACGTGAGTATCATTAGTTGTTGGTTTATTAGTAAAAGAAATGTTAAAAGTAAACTCTATATTTTCATGAAGTTGCAATTTTTATTTTTGTATGGTTTTCGCATATTGAATGTCCACTATCATTCAAAGTAACACATTTTTTGCAATATCAGCAAGTTTGGCACAATTTGGCAATATAAGTGGACATGCTCTAGTTGTAGGGTTCCCAAAAAATTGATTCATGACTATACTATTTGGGTTCTCTACCAAATCAACAATAGTAGTACTTTGATTTCTGTCATATGCCATGTGTTATCTCCGATTTTTGTTTGGGTTGTATAGGCATATTTTTTTCCTTGCAACTCTTTTGTAAAAGCAACATATTATTTCTCCATTGTAGTCATATAAAATTTTGCATGTGTATAGCCACAAATAGTCAGTATATACCTATTATGCATTCATATTTCTTCCCAATAAGTTAGTTACTTCAACTTCATAATGATATTTAACTTTGTGTAATAATACATTGAATTGTCGATATACTTTATTTTATTTTTTATCTTTACCTTCTTTAGATGGAGAATCAAAATAAAAATGACATAATATATAACACTCAAATTGAAGATGTCAAGGCATTTTATCCTGAGTTTGTTCATAACTCATCAAATCTTTATTAAAAAAAACCATCAAGAGAAGGAGGTATGGACTAACTTTAGGAAAGAAAATGTTGTTAATGTGTATCATTAAAATGTTATTGCAATTATTGTGGTAGATGTTATTCTTGTGACTCAAAATCGGAGACTAGTTCTAAGTGGAAGCACTTGAAAATATAATGTAAGAAATCCCCATTGTATAAGAGCTCTATGATAAAGAATCAACAAACTCTTGTTTTTAAGAAGTTAACCTCTATTGATGGAAGTAAAAAAAGTGGAAAAGAACTTGTTGCTCATATTTTTTATAGTAAAATATTCAGAACTTCCTTAGGTAGAATGATTCTATAGATAAACTTTCATTTAATTTTGTAGAGAAATAAGGTTTTAGACAATTTTGTGAAGAAAATATTTCTTATTTTTGGGTTGAATCTTATATTACTATTAGAAGATATTGTTTCTCACTATACTTAGAAGAAAAGCACAAATTGAAGTTGTTAGCAAAGCCATTGAAGAAAAATATCTTTAACAATTGATACATAGACCTCTATTTGAAATCTCTCATGCATGATTTTGACAACTCATTTTATTGATAAAAATTGGTATTACCATAAGAGAATCATTATTTTTTGTCCAACCATAAAGGGAAAACAATTGACAAACTAATTGAATCTTGTTTGTTTGAATGAGACATTGAAAAAATTCTCTATGTGACTCTAAATAATGCAACTTCTATTGATATTGCTCTTGCTTTTATAAAGAAAAAAGTAAATGCTTGGAAAAAGAGCAATATCAATGTTTAAACGTCTGAAATGCATAAATTCCCTTTATTGCCATGTCTTATGCATTTAAGATGTTTCGCTCGTATAATTAATTTGATTGTATTGGAGGATATAAAAGATTTTGATATATCTATTAGTAGCATCCGTAATACAGCCAAATATGTGAAGTCTCGCCCATCACAATCGAGAAAATTTAAGAAGTGTGTCAAGGTGGAGAAACTTCCTCCTAGCATACTTGTATTACTTGATATTAAGATTAGGTGGAATTTCACCTACTGAATGTGAAATCAGCATTAAAATTTGAACGAACATTTGAAAGGTTGGAAGAAGATAATGAATAATATATTTATTATTTCTTAGAGGATGATAAAAGGATTGGACCACCCAAGAAGGAAGATTGGGATAATGCTAGCGTTTTTGTAAAGTTTCTAGCTATTTTTAATAAGATGACTTTGAGGTTTCTTGTTCTACCTATGTCACTATCAATGTTTTTTTGATGAGTTTGTTTTACTTTATTCAATATTGCATGAAGTATGTGATACATATGATGATATTTTGAAGACCATGATTATGAATATGAGAAAGAAATGTGATAAATATTGGGGAAAATTCAAGAAGATTAATGCTCATTTATTTGTAGCTATTGTGTTTGATCCTCGATATAAACTCAAATGTCTTTCAAAAGTTTGTGATATGTATGAAAAAGAAGTGAGTTCCGAGTTATATGCACATGTATGTGAGGTTTTGATCATTCTCTATGAAAATTATAAGAAAAAGTATGGAGGCAAAGAGGGTACATCATAATCTACGAACTTTTTTCTAACAAATAAACAAGGTAATTCCACAAGATGCTCTCTTCATATGGATATGTTTAGACCATATGAAAAACAAGGATACATGCGAATATAATCGAAGGTTGAGAAATACTTGGCAGAGGAAGTTTAAGAGGAATATGATGATTTTGATATATTAAGTTGGTGGGCATCAAATTCTAATGGATATAAAATACTAGGAATGATTTCTTGCTATTCCTAACTCTTTTGTTGCCTCAGAGACTGCCTTGAGTACTAGTGGTAGGGTGCTTGATTCATTTAGGAGCTCTCTTACTCCTAAAATTGTGGAAGCTCTCATTTGTGCCAAATACCAGTTATGTTATAAGATTAAAGAAGAAGATTTTGTGGAACAAGCTAACAATTGGAAGAAATATGAATCAGGTATAACATCAAATTATGTATTTGTTTATTTTCTGTATAATTTATATTGATAGTTAATTTTAATGGATGTTTTATTGTCCTTTTGTAGAGGTTTTACTAATAGAAGCTCAAGAAGATGATACCTCAAATAAACAAATAGCATAAGTATATTTGACTATGAGATGGTTTGTTATCCTTGTGTAATATTTTCTCTTCTTTATTTGATATATTCATTATTCATGGTATATATTAGTCATTTCATTACTTCACTTTTTTGATATCATGTTTTCGTCTAAGAAACAATTTTTTATGAAATTAGTTTGGTAACGTGTGGGGATGAAAAGGAGTGTGTGAACTCAATGTGATGAAAGGGAGCACTTGAAAGACATTCAGCTTATTATTGTGTTGTTTTTGTGGCATTCATCTTGTTATTGTTGGCCAATAGTCATAATCATGATTTCTTCTATTATAGGCACACTATAGTGATATGTTGGTCAATATCATTACAGGTTTTGTAACTCTTGTTTTCGTGCTTGTATTGGAATAGTTTAGAAGTTAATTCAAGATCATGTAACACTACTTCTTACTCTAATAGTATTGACTTGTAGGAACTCTTTAGATAGGTGCTTATGGTGATATTGTGGTGTCATATGGCTTCCACTCATTAAGGTTGGTATATTGTAATAGATAGATATATAATTCGATTTAATTATAGGTGCTTGTATCGACCCATGCACACAACCATTAGGTTGTTGTGTACTTTTGATAATGAGAAAATGCATCTATGATTATGATGAGGTGACTTTTTTTGTATTAACACATAGCAAACCATTGCAGCTGATGAGACGTGCCATGTTAAGTGCTTGTATTGAATCTTTTTCAAACATTGGCATCTCTTTATCACTTAGTGCCATACTACCATGACATTGAGGGTATTGTTCAATGGATCCTAATATGAGAGAAAAGACTCTTTGTATTAGGTAAAACGTGTAATGATGTCTTGCTTGATCATTTTCCTTAGGAAAATGAGAAAAAACATTTTAAATATTCATGTTTGATTCCTAATCTTCATTTTCATTGGATGTAGTCATTGTTGCAGTTCAGGAATATAGGTCAAGTACATTGTAAACACCCTAAAAATTTCTTTTTTGAAAACACTCTCAATTTTGAAAACCGGCTTGTTTTAAAACCTCCGCTTTAAAATGAGAATTTTAAATCTTTAAAATAGAGATTTTAAAGATAAAGAGGTTTAAATTAAAGCTAAAAGGATAAGGCCCAGAAGATTTGAGCAAATCAGGCGAAGATTAAAGCAACGGTTGAAGCCCGCTTCAAGGAGGTGGACCATGTCAAGTCAAGGCGCTTCTTCATCAAAGATCAAGTCAAGTGGACAGCATCACCAAACCTAACCTACCTAAATTTGACTAAAACCTAGACTTGATTCACCTAGGCTAACCATGACTCATGGGCTAGTCCTAATCAAACGACCTTAACCCGACCAAGCCGAATTTTTCTAACCATGTGCACCCTACATCCTTTTTCTAAACATCAATTGAAGCTCAGTACCTAGCCTTGATCAAATGGGACGGGCCACATCAAGTTGAAGGCAGCCGGTTGCACTTGGAGACATCTAAGACCTAGCCGACCATGGCTAGGTGTACATGGTTTAAACCAAGAACCAGCCCACATGAGGCTGGACCATATTTGACCAAGAGGGACCACACATCTACATGAATATAAGACCCTTGGGGCTGGGTTTGGATTTTGGACCACCCACCCCAAGGAAGGGCCTAGAAGAGCCCCCCCTTGGCCTATAAATAGAGGCCAAAGGGTGGGAGGGGGGGTTGCATCATCTTGAATCCTCTTGAGAGTTGTTGCACTTTGGGTTGTTGGAGTGAGAGAATAGGCTGTTAAAGAGAGGCCTAGAGAGGGAAAGGGGTGCTAGTCTCAAAGCTCTTGGGTTTAGGTGAGAGAATTGAGTGAAAAGTGAGGAAAAAGAGGGTCGAGCACCATTTTGGGAGGCCATCTCCAAGGGAATTCGGGTAAGTGCTAGTTCTATCTTGTTTAAATCTTCATCTCTTCTCATTATTCAATTAAAAAGGGGTTGTATTAATAGAGCTTTATCTCCTCCCATGATGTAATAGAAGTAGATGTGTTGAAATTTCCTTTTCCTTTGCTTATGCACTCTATGTGTTTGAGTTCTTGATTTTATCCCAATATATGCTATAAACACTCTATATCTTCTTATCCCCTCTATGCTTAAACTATTAGATATATTTCAATTCATTTCCCTTCAGCATTTAATTTTGGGATGCTGCATTGTTGCACTTTCATTCGCATGAGTTTTGCATCACGTATGTTCTAATACCTGAAAACTAATTTTCAGCATCCTTGTATATGTTGCTTATCTGATTTTTCATTTCTGAACTATGTTAAACCCTCTGAAATTTTGCATAACATATCTAAACACATAGTCTCACTCCTAATAAAATTTTCAAAAATTTTAGGGTCGTGCAACCACATAATTAAAACGGTACAAGATCAGGAAAAATTTTGCAAATTGTCTATTCATTCGATTTTCTTACAACAGAGATTGGGTATTCATCTCATAACTCTATCTATAGGTGTCCAAAATCAATGTTTTTTAGTTCATTGGAAAGATGACATTCATAGCTTTCCAACAAGAGTAAATTCATTAAATTTGAAACTCTAAGTACCGAGATACAGACTCATCTTTGAGCCCCTATATTTCTATGATAGAACAGTTTCAGGTGTCTGAGCAGAAGCACTTCTTTGAATTAATTATGCAACATCATAACCCTGAATGCAATCTGAAAAATATCCTAGACTCTCCACATCTCAGCTTATTCCATTAAAATTTTGGTGATTTTTGGAGGTTTTTAAGGCATTCAAAGAAATTCGGAAAACAAGTCCTAAAAACAGAGTTTTCTGTTTTTAGAACTTGTACATTTTGAACTTGAAACTAAGTGCACTAGTTTTCCATTCTTCAACACCTTGTTTTCACGAGAATTTGGAATATCACCTATCTATTTGAAATTCCTAAGCGCTTAGTCTAACCCTTAAGCATCAGTTCAAGAAGGCCTAAAGCGAAAAGAGCCCGCTTATCTACAATCGCCCAGTCGGATTTAACTTTTGCTTGCATGCTCGCGCATGAAGTAGAATTGAAAGTTTCTTTTTAAGTCTCTACATAGGCTTGGGGTAAAAATTTCACATCTACATACATCATAAGAATTCTTGCAGTTGGGGGGAAGAAACAGATAAGAAGTTTCAAGCATGGACGCGAACTATTGGACCTTCGATCGTCATGAATCCTATGACATGCGAGAACTTTATTGTTAAGACAAGTAGCAACTAATGATACATGCAATTATATGATGTTCCATTTGTAGATTAAGTTCCCAGTTTCATTGATAAGATTGTTTTGTTTTGTATTTTTCTAAGCTCATTTAGCTCCATTTGATGGTTTGGCTTGTTCAGGATTTTCTGCTATAATGTTAACCTGAATAATATATGAACAACCTTCTTGTTGTTTTTGACTAATCATTTTCTCCACAACAATGTTTACATAACTAGCAACTAGTATTCTTAAACAATGAAATGGTGGAATTGTATCTTTTCGTAAATTTGATTCATTTAACAGTTAACCTGTATTTTAATTATCATTACTAAATGCACTTTGTTTATATTTACTGAAGTAGATCTGACTACAAAATGAAGTGGTCAACTTTAGCATACATATTAAATGTGCTTATGTGGCATGACAATTTTATTATTTAATTCTTGTCTATTAATTTTGTGGTTGATTTTTAAACCATGAAGAGTTACTGCCGAGATCTTTTTTTGTTTCTATACTTTCTCCTCATATTTGTTGCATCTATGACTTCTTTCAAAGTTCACCATGACTAATCACCGTTCTCAGATAAATCAATACTTCAACAGGCATGAGACAGTGTCCAAGAGGAATGGAAAAGCCCAAAAGGGTGGAATCCGTGGATGCAGGTTGTGCGGCTTGTGCCTCAGTGATTCTTAAAACTATGAATTTAAGTTCAACATTTAAATAATATGAATTATTTAAGAAAATTCAATTCATTTGATCCATTTTGGGTATGAGTATCGACTTTATTATGAGAGTTCTTTGATGTTTTGGTTGGCCTATAAGTTGTTTGACATGAACTATTCAAAAGAGCTTAGTTGATTGGATCTTGTTTTGTATCGAACTTATTAATTATTATGATGAATTCCTTGTATTATTGATCCTGTTTTCTTTATGGAATTTAAACTTTATGATGATAGTTCTTTAATGTTTGACTTATAAGAAGTTGTTAAGCATTTGATGCTAGCACTCATATCATTATTTTACATAAAATCTACAACCGTGGTTCAGAACTGAACTGAACTGAAAACATTGGTTCAGTTCAGTTCGGTTCTCTAATATTAAAGAACCGATGATAGCGGTTTGGTTCGAGGTTCAACCTAGAACCGAATAGCACATAAAACTGCTTAGGGTGGAAGGAACTATCTATTACAGCCTACGAATTCAACCATGGCCGATAGTTCTTTTTGAATTTCCAATTCTATGTGGGGCGGATGCCACGCTTTGGATCAATGCAGACCACTGTCTCTGCTTCTTCTAAAGTTGTCGCGCATTTAACGGGTTTGTGTATAAGTAACAAGTCATCATGCTATTTACTGGTTCTAGTGGTTAACTATGCAGTATCTTAAAAATGTAGGCATATCAAAAGTTCAAGAATGTAGGTGGTGATCCATAAACTTGTTATAGGTTTTTAAACACAAATTTCCCATGATTGTGTCATCATTTGCTAGGTAAATCTTAGTTACTTGCTTGTTTATATGATGCTCTTTGGACATCTTTTTGTTTATTGATAATTTGGAGAAATGGACCTTTCAAAGGGTTTGAACGACTTCCAAGGGTAAGAGCCTAGGGCCCTCTTCCATAGGACTGTTTGATTAAGAGCCCCATGCCTACAGTATTAGTATTGCATGCCCCAGTTCAAGTGGCCGGGGCTGCTTTTTGCAGTCAAAAGCAGGGTCTTGGAGCTCTTTTTCATCATGCATGGGCCTTGGAGTCCCTGTAAAGCGGTCCTGGGCCTTTGTATCAAACAACCGGTTAGGGCCTACCCTCGACATGGCTTGCTTAAGGGATAGTGACGATGAGAAGAAGACTTTGATGGCCAGTTTAGAAGTGTGGACTCTTTTCACTAAGCTAAACCCTCTAGCCCCTTGAGGTACTCCTTTGGATGTTCCAAATTTTTATTTGAAAACATGCATCATGCAGGTTCCTGTTGTGTAGGGTCTACCTAGGGGTGCAAGTGAACTGAGTTGCTAACAAGCTACTTGAACTCGACTCAAGAAAAACACGAACTTGATCTTTTCAGGCTCAATCCAAGCTTGAGTTACTCGCTAATCAAGCTCGGGCTCACCAATACTCAGCCCAAGTAGCTTGCAAGTCTAATCATGCTTTATAATATAGATGCAAAATTTATTTATATTTTGAAAGCTTTACGTATTTGGGTCAACTCACAACAAACTTAGAGGTTAGAATCCTTCAAGTTTTAGCTAATTCACAAGCAGGGTTGAGCTTGATCACATTCATTCTCACTGAACTCGATCTATAGACAAGCTTAATCGAGTCAATGTCCCTGAACTCAAATTAGCCTTGCTAGCAGAGCTCAAGCATGAAGATCGATGCCCATTTGAGGTCGACTAGAGCATTTTCTTAATGAATTGTGTCGTGTTTGCTTATGCTCAATTACACCCCTATACCTCTCCAACCACACAATCAATGTTGGATCATTCTTTTGCAATTCAACCTGCTATGTCAAGTATTAAGTAAAAAGGTTGAGATAGAACATGATCTTGGTTAAATGCATCCCGCTTAGGGTGTGAAAAGGCTTGGATTCGGTATTTAATTTGAAGAGTTATTTCCTCACTGAATAATAAATGAAAAATAAAAAATCACAGAAATATGAAGTTAGATAAGGCTTCCCAAAGTCCGCCTGTCTCTCCCAAGTACAACCAATTTTGCAGTATTTCACATTTACAGATCATTCATTCCGTGACGGGGATCCCCATTTTTTGAATCCAACTTGTGATGGCTTTTTGTGTTAAAATTCCATTTTCCAACTAAGGGGTTGATGGAGGATTTCATGAACATGGCAGTGAGCCAGGTTCCATGGCGACGTCGGTCCAGCCTCGACATGACCTACTTGGACAGCAAGGTCCAGCACAATTAAATGACCCATCAATCCATCCATTTGTCTCTATTTGTGACAGAAATTGCATCGTTAAACTGTACCTGAGGGCCTGTTTGCATCACAGAACTGTGCCGAAGAACTGGCATTTATGGTGTTTGAATGACGCAAACATGAAACCAATATTCCCACAATATAACTGGTCCAAACCGAACTTTCAAATAAGATGAAAGGGAACTGCAGATGTCGTGGTTAGTTCACAGGGTTCGAAGGCACAAGTTCTACCAAGCTCAATCACCACAAGCTCCTGAGGAGTGCTTGATTAGGAGCCGAGGACAACGAAACTGAAACTACAGCTCCAGTTTCCATCATAATCAAACATGTACCTTAACACGGTACAATCCCACCTTTTACCTGATTACGAATGGCATACCTCCGCCGGGGGGGGAGGCTGAGATTACAGAACTGGAAGCACCAGTTTCCATCATAATCAAACATGTACCTTAACACGGTACAATCCCACCTTTTACCTGATTACGAGCCCCATGAATGGCACACATACGCCGGGGGGGGGGGGGGGCGGGGTAGGCTGCCAGAACTGGAATTGAACTTCCAGTTCTGTAATCTCAACCTCACAATCAAACACCCCTTGAAATTCCATAGACAAAGAAAAGGGAAAGTAAAATCTTGTGTTAGCTTTTTTCAAAGTCTCGCAAGCCATAGGCAGGATAAGGATAATAGTCAATAATTCTGGAGCTAGACCAACTTCTTTTTCCAGAATACCCCGATTCAACGCCAAAGTTTCCTAACACCACCATAAAGTATTCACCTCTACTTCTACTTGGTGATAAATAATGCATTTGTTCCTCTTTTGATCTCGTATATTTCATAAAAGTTGGTCTCTATAGACCCCCAATCACCAACAATCACCAACCCTTGCATGAATATCAAAGGACCCAATAAATCCAGCAATTTAAAAGAACCATGTGGAAGAATTGCTGGATTGGAAAGCTGGTCTCTACAATCAGACTCAGATCCAACATGCAGATTTGAAAAACTGAAGGCTATGTATGCACCACAGAAGACGCAATAGGACTAAAAAAAATTTTGGAAAGCAAAATATAAACATGATCAGGCTCTTTTTAACAAGACTAAGACAAATCAAAATGACACCAAGAGCCCAGGGAGACGACTCAAAAGCTTGTGTTATGAAGGAGATAGATGCACTAGAGTAGCCGAATCGCAGCAGAAGCCAAGCAGTACCCGGAAGGAGAGGATGAGAATGAAGATGTCTTTGTATACGGTACCCACAAAAGGCTTTGCATAGGGAAGATCTTTTTTTATTGGATATCATAATCATTGTTTAACAAGTGTAACCTTGTTTATATATAGATTTTCATTTCTTGTGATTTTCTACTATGGGCTTTCGGTTTAAGCCTTTTTTATAGAGATATTCGTTAACTTTTAACAAAATAAAAACGGTTCTTTTGAATGTGTTTATCTCTTGAAAAAGGTATTTGGACAAATCCGAGAAGTGGATCCTTCTTCCCCTATTTACCAAGTACACGTTATCGGGCCTCAATGAGCCACACGATAACTTACATCTCCCACTTGGTCACTTGAGCCAACTTATGATACACTAGTTTCCTCTCACTATTTCGTGGTTTTTTAAGTTAATTTTTATTTACAAGTGAATTGTAACTTAAACAAGTTATGCAGTTTTTCATAATCAATATATTTTTCTAGCATAATTAACCAAGAATCTAGGTATATCTCAAACCCATGTGTAAACAAGTTAAGCAGTTTTTCATAATCAATATGTTTTTCCTACATAATTAAAGAATCTAGGTATATCTTAAACCCATATGTCTAACATGCTTCGTAAAAAGATCTTCAAAGATGCCTTTAGTCAAGGGGTCAATCAACATATCACTAGTTGGTATATAAGATATAGATATCTCATTCTTCTTAAGCATATCATAAACATATTGATATTTAACAATTATATACTTGCTTGTAGAGCTATTAGCTCCACACTTAATAAGTTATTGATGCATTGTTGTCACAATAAATAACAATCGGCTCGTTGGCTATGTCCAATTTCAAATCACGTATGAAACGGGTTATACAAATGACACTCATTATAGTCATACTGCAAGCAAGTTCTTGTGTATGCAATATTGCACAATCATGTTTCTTGCAAGCCAAAGAAACAACACCATCTCCAAATAAGAATATATGATCAGAGGCTGACTTGTTTTAAACTTTGCTCCTAGCAAAATCAGCATTTAAGTATCCTACCACTTTTAGTTTATCTGCTTGAAAACATAAGTTTAAATCTTTTATTTCTTTAAGATATCTGAGTATCATTTTCACAACTATCTAGTGTTGGCAACAAGGATTACTTTGATATCTACTAAGAAGACAAATAGCAAAGCAAATATCCAGTTTTGTGTACAGTAAAGCAAATATCCAGTTTTGTATAAAGCATAGCATATATCAAGTTGCTCACAACTTGTGTATAAGGAACATTAGGCTTATTTTATCTTCACTGAAACAATCAACCTTATTTAGTTTAACCCCTTTAGCAATAGGTGTATTTATAGATTTGTAGGCACTCATTATAAATTTCTTAAGGATATAATCAATATCTTTCTCTTAACTCAAACATAGAAGTTTAGATTCTCTATCTCAAGAAATCTTTATACCCAAAATATAGGATGCCTCTCCATATATTTCATTTCAAACTTTAAATTTAATCATGACAATCATCTCATTGTCATTCTTAGTCCATAATATGTTATATATAATAATAAGATTCTCTATCTCAAGAAATCTTTATGCCCAAGGGACTCTATGGCATGGTATTACCCTCCGTGGAGTTGTACCGGTAGTGAAATTTCTCTACCGTATGGTACCGGTAGTGAAATGCCCGAGGGACTCTACTGCATGGTGTTAACCTCCGTGGGGTTGTACCGGTAGTGAAATTTCACTACCGCTTGATACCATGTGTTCATTTTTGTTGTTGCTATTGTTGATCAGGTTGGTTCTATTCTCACTATGTTTAAATAGAAACTCAGGATTTCTCGTAGTTTACATGGCCTAGTTCATGGTGAGAACATGGAGTTGGGCAGAGATTCAAATACTTGCGGACGGGTAACCCTCACACTTGAAGTGCTTTTTTATGTTACAATGGGAAAGGCCGAAGTTGGGCATGCATGACTCGGGTGTCGAACTCACACCAACAACCACTAAGTTAAGAGCTTGCCAAGTGGGCTAATGCCCTGAGTGCACACTAATAGATGTTTTGACAGTACTTGTGGCTTCCACTATTTCAAACATATACATCGTGGTGTAGTTCATTAGCCACAAACCCAAGTTTTAAAATGACATTTTGAAAAGTCAAATATCATTGACGAGATGATTGTTTAAGGCCAATATAGGAATTTCTTGAAACTATATACTTTATCTTTCTGGCCTTCAACAACATACCCTTCTAGCTGCTACATATAAATGATTTCATCTAAATCACTCTTTAGAAAATTAGTTTTTATATCTAGCTGATGTAAATCTAAATTATAAAATGTTGAAATAGCTAGAATACTTATAATAGATGCAAATTTCGTAAGAGGAGAATATGACTACATAATTTATCACATCCTTTTGAGAAAATCGCTTTGCAATCAACCTTGTCTTAAATTTGTTGATTTTTCCATCGGCTTTTTTTTTAAGAATCGCTTTACAATTAATGGCCTTTCTTCCTCTTGGCAAATCTGTTAATTCGTAGACTTATTTTTTCTCAATAAATTCAATTTCTAAGAGATAAATATGACCCCAAACTATTTCTTGACCAAGGCATTCATCAATACAATATTACACCTAATAAAATATACAATTAATACATCAGTAAGTACAACAAGTGTGCTTTATACAAAAATCCTAAAGAACTCAATCCCTAGAACATCAACAGATGAATCATTTCTCATATAAACTTGATATTCTCTATGTGTATATTCCTTCGGGTCCATAGCTCTTTCTTTATTCTTTGAGATGTTTTGAATCACTCTAAAATCAATCCACCAACCAATCACAGGGCGGTCCAAATACAATCATTCAAAAATTACGTAGATTATGTCATCCTTCTCATTTTTATTGTGATGCTTAGTGTTGTCATCATTATCCCTCTTATTGTGATAGTCCTATCACAATTGAAGCACCTGAAGCAAGAAGCGAGTTCATGCAATTTCTTAAAAATTGATCGCCCTTATTATTATATTCATTAACTTTTTATTTGGCTTCCTTTTATTTTGGTTGTTCCTAAAACTAGTCCTTAAATAGCTTTAGCAATTAACAATTTTTCTCTTTTACCCTTGTTTAATTGCTAGTTTTAGAAGGAGTTTAGAAAGGATAAAATCAAACCCAAGTCTTAGGGTAATGGTTACCATATTCCATAAAGAGAAAAGACTGATAAGGATAGTGGATATCTACATGGATTCTGGAATAGTTGATTTAGCTACAACTAAGTCATCAACCATAACCAATATTTGGTTTACGTGCTCAACTACATTGTCTCATTCTTTATTTTATGAGAATTATACTTTTAAGAAGTAGTTGAATGTAGAGCTTAGTTGTAATATCATATTTGACTATTATCGAATCAAACAACTCTTTAGCAGTTTTATATTTCTCAAAGAACCTAATTAGGGCATCCTTCATGTATGTAAACATAAAATAGTCATGGTTATTGTGTCATCTTTCATAAAAGTTTTATATTTTTCTTTTTCTCATATGTTGCATTTGGTGTAAGGGGTAAAACGATTTTCCTAAGTACATAGTTGGCACCCTCTAGGGTAAAGGTCAATGGAATTCTTCTTTTTTATGTTTACAAATTTAGACCATTTAATTTCGTAGTCTTTGTCAACTCAAAAACACAAATTCTAATTGTCATTTTTAAATATTTGGCAAAGATAACAAGAGGGCCTAAATATTTCAAATACTAAACAATAAATAAGTAATAGATAAAAAGAATAAAACTAATTTCATTAAACAAATAATAAAACTAATTGGCACTAAATTGCAATAACATGAATATCAAAGTACTAAAGTGTAAATATTTTTCAGGCACCTATCTATAATATCAAACTAATTATAAGTACCATTTTAAAAATAAATAGAATTTAGACAAATTCAGTAATTTCAGAACAAGTTCGCGGATATTACAATAATATTTCACTCTGTCTGCTTTTGAAATTTTTTGTTTAATAAATGGGAAGACTCATCATTTTAACTATATATCTATTTTGGTAATTTTGTCATAATTTTAGGAAAAGAATAGTAAAATCAAGTTTCTAGTTATTACGTAAATTAAATAAACAATTCAAAGCAAAACCATAAATGTGTCCTATGTCGTTTATGTAATTCTATAAAAATATTAATGGGAATAAATGTATTTTTGTCAAATAAGAATTCTATAAATTTAACGAAGAAACAGGGGGACATGATAATAAATAACATTGTAAATTCAGTCTTGTGATTCTCGGGATATACATGGAGAAAATTGTAAATCCACATAACAAGTATCCCCAACATTTAAAATATATGTCAAAACACAAAACTATAAAAGACAACGTATAAGGATTTTTCAGTAATTCAACACAAAAATATCTAGAGAAAACCATATTTTTGTAAGGTATATGGCATGACTGTAATTTTACCATAACTACCACAAATTTCTTAGATTATGGTTTTCCGTCCACGGTAGTTTGTGTGAAACTGCCATCACTTTCGTGAAACCGAGTGGTAACCAAGTTGAGAAACAAGAGACGTGAGATGTTTCAACCCCTGATTTTCTCAAAAAAAACACCGCCAATTAGCTACGGTTTTTAGGAACCACCTCTGGTTTGTACCAAAGAGTGAGACTGAGGGAAGAGAGAGGGAGAGGAAGAGGGAGAGGGAGAGAGAGTGAGGGGGGGGGCGAGAGAGAGAGAAAAGGGAGTCTTAGAGAGAAGACGAGAGAGCAAGGGAGAAACCCTCTTCGATCTGGTCATTCTCGATCTCTCTCGCCTCATTAGTAAGAGGCTCTCTATTGACTCGACCTCCGACTGGCTCTCTACTCTTCTACTTCATATTCACCACGCAGTCTTGAGATGCACCTTTTCACCCCTTAAGCAAAAATAGATTTGTTTTTGTTTTTATTATATTTTGTTTTTCTCCTTTTCTATTTTACATAAAAAAAAAATTGTTATACTGGAGAAAGTTTCCAAGTTCTCCTACTGCTTTATTTTATCCTCTACTTGTTCTTTGCATTATTTTCATATTTGAATAGATGAGACCAAAAAAATTATAGAACAGAAGTCTCTACTTCAGATAAGTTTAATGTTTCATTTCTTTATAAAGTCTAACAAAAACACTCTATAAAAGAGAAGAATTTCTCATTTCTATTTTTGCTCGTTGATTCAAGAAAAACATACTCACTTTTGTTTTTGAACAAAAACTCCATACTTGATATCATGCAACTACGAAGAACACAGTGAAGGAGTCACCCGGTTTGATACGAATGAAGGAGATAGATACAGAACAACCAAATCGCAACATAAGCCAAGCAATACCAAAAAGAAAAAGAAGAAGAGAGGATGAGAATTAAGATATTTTCATATACAATTATCTACGTAATACTTTGCATGGAAAAGACTTCTTTTTTTTGTATATTATAAATATTGTTAAACAAGCATAACGTTATTTATATATAAGCTTCCCATTCCTTGTGAATTTCCAGTATGAGCTTTTCGTTTAAACCTTTCTTATTTGTTGAGACATTTGTTAATTTTAATAAAACAAAAATAGTTCTTTTGAATGTGTTTATCCTTTAAAAAACCATTTTAAAAAATTTGAGAAGATAACTCTTCTTTCCTGATTTTTCTAATGCACGTTATCTGGGCCTCAGAGAACCACATGATAACTTACATGTTCTTGTCCACCAAAAATGATGTGAGAAGAATCAGGTCATGTTTTGTTTGACCTGCTCTTCAGCATAGACATGGAAAGACACGACACAAACAAAATCTCAAGCATGAAATTTGCCACCCACAGCATGGTTTGTACTTGGTTCTTGGATCTTCCAAATAACCTGAATCAGTTTAGAACTTTATGTTGCCCATGAGTTGTGCCCCTTGAGTGCTTAATTTGTACAGGAAGAAGCAGGAAAGCAATTTCTCTCACGAGGAAGGAGGAAAACTTCTAATGTAATCCCTTTTGAACATTAGCATTTTCACTCTTCCAGGGTACTTTTCAGACTTCTAGTTATTGCAAACTAACAATATCGTGCAAGTATATGATTTTTCAGGCACTTGAGAATGCTCAAGCTAAACACCTAGCAGCATAAAAAACCGGGCAACGATCCTCAGCTCGAGCACCCAGAAACTGTTACTTGTCAAACCCTCCTCAACCATGCTAACCCCCTTGGGCTAAAAGATACAGAATTGACAAGTAGTTTTCTGCATGTGCATGTGGGTACAATACATTACCAACAAAGAATCAATTACACCAACCAACATTGTGGGCCTTGCCATTCCAACATACTGTGTCGTACTGTAGATATCCATGATCCTGGAACCATGGTAATTTCAGATCTTTCCTTGGAAGAAGACAACTTCCAACAAGGAAAATTGAGATCTAAGTTACAAAACCCAATGGACAAGGAAAGAATGTGAGAGAGTGAGAGAGGGATTTAACTACTGTCACCTGAACACTTGAACTTGCTATTTCAAGTCCTTTTGTGTTGGTTTATAAATGAAAACGCAAGGAAGCGGCATACCCGTGTCATTTTGACGTGTTTCTGACAGATTATCTACACTTCCAAGCCAAACGTGCAAGTTACCACCTCCTCAATCAAATAATCCAATATATCCTCCTCGATTTCCAACCCCGTCTCGAATTCCTCATTTTCATAGTCTCTCCATTTTCCAGGCCCAACACTCATATCCTTGTCCAATATCTCATCCACCATTAGCTCACCCATACTTCTCCAGCCCAACATTTCCTTGAAAACTTCCTCCACAACCGCCCCACTTTCAACCACAGAAACCCCCTTCTTCCAGACTCTACAGTCTCTGCTGTAACGGCAGAATTTTGAATCTACATACTCGCTCACACAGTCGAACAGCAGTTTTCTGTCAGTTTTCACTTGTTTCTGGTCGTCAACACTTTCATAAATGGTGTAATTCTCTAATCTGTCAAATAGAAGAGGATCAACAATTGAAGAGGACGGACCAACTGCTAGATCAGTGAGCATCAAGTTGGTGTTCACTACGATACCCTTTATATATTCCATTTCCTCGTCAACATTATTGAGTTCTTCGAGAATGGCAACTCCAGGAAAACCTGGCCTTTCCACTGTGCCCATGCACATAGAGGTCGCAGAGTCCAACAGTTCCTTCTCAGCAGCTATTGATGGGATCATGGCCTCGCATGATTGATCAATTTGACCACCTAAGGAGATAGTGGACACAGAAATATTAGAGAAAATTGCCTTGCGACCTAAATGAAAAGAAAAGGCAAGCAAGAAAAGTCATTGTTTCTCTCATACCAAAAGTCCCATCTGAACTATCTAAAGAGATGCAACTGTCGTTTGGGAAGGCGGCATCAAGAATTGACACAGGGCTAAGACGCTCGTTTTCCTCAATAGAATCCATTTTCATCAAGTTCATGTCTCCTCTTTGCATATCAAAGTTTGGTTGCCTGACCGTTTCTTCCACCTACATGGGTAACGTCATTGAGAAGAACCAGTAAGCATTGTATTGTACTAAGCCAGTCCGGTAAGAAGCACATTTGAGAGCAAGAATAAAGATGACTGCTGATAATCCATGTTTCAGTTCTTTAGTCAATATTTGAGTATCAGTACTTGGAATCCATGAAAGTCGTGACTGTTCTCAAGGCAACCAACAAGATCCAGACGCAGAATAGTCTCGTCGACATTCACAAACGCATAATGAGAGGCATTCATTTTTCAAAAATCAAATACTGCAAAATGAACACAGAATAGACGAACTAACACAAAACTAATGCTTCAGCAAATGCATCCATAAACAACAACTTACAGAAGTAATTGACAAGTTTGATGAGAGGCATCAAGGTCATTTCTCAGAAATCAAATACTGCAAAATGAACACAGAATAGACGAACTAACACAAAACTAATGCTTCAGCAAATGCATCCGTGAACAACAACTTACAGAAGTAATTGACAAGTTTGATGAGAGAAAACTGAGAAACACCAATAAATGGTGAACTTCTAAGAAATGTAAAGTATTTCTGAAATAAGTGTGCAAGAATAAGAGAAAAATAAGTACTAGGAATGACTTGCATGTACAGAAGAAAGGCAGGATTCTTACAGGATTACAACAAACAACAACAACAACTAAGCCTTTTCCCATACTAGACGGGGTCGGCTACATGGATTCTTTGTTTCCACAGATCCCTATCTTGTGTCATGTTAGCAGTTAACTCCCAATAAGCTAGATCGTTCTTTATTGTTTCTTTCCAACACTTTTGTGGTCGTCCTCTACCTCTTTTAATACTTTCCAAATTTAGTTTTTCTAACCTTCTTACATGTTCTTCTTTTGATCTTCTTTCTATATGTCCAAACCATCTTAAACGATGTTCTCTCATTTTATCCTCTATTGGTGCCACTCCTACTTTGTTTCTAATAACCTCATTATGTATACGGTCTTTTCTTGTATGACCACTCATCCATCTCAACATCTTCATTTCAGTCACAGACATCTTTTGTACATGTTGATGTTTAACTGACCAACACTCACAACCATAAAACATGGCAGGCCTAATTGCTACTCTATAATATTTACCTTGTAATTTTAATGGTATCTTCTTATCACAAAGAATACCTTATGCAACTCTCCATTTTAACCAACCAACATTAATTCTATGCGTAACATCTCCATCAATTCTTCCATCACTCTGAAAAATTGACCCTAGGTATTTAAAACTTTCCTTATGAGGAATGCAATATGTGCCTATTTTAATTTCTATGTCCTCCGAAGTAACCAAATGATCAAACTTACATTTCATATATTCTGTCTTTGTTCTACTAAGTCGAAGGCCTTTGCTTTCTAATGTTTCTCTCCATAGTTCCAATTTTCTATTAACTTTTTCCGTAGACTCCTCCACTAATACAATGTCATATGCAAATAACATACACCAAGGTACTTCATCTTGAATATGTTTTGTTAACTCATCCATCACCATTATAAATAAGTATGGGCATAAAGTTGATCCTTGATGTAACCCAATATTAGCTTCAAAGAAGTTTGTCGTTCCTTCATGAGTCCTCACACATGTTTTGCACCATCATACATGTCTCTTATAAGGTTAATATATGTCAATGGGATACCTCTTTTTTCCAAAGTTCTCCAAATTACCTCCTTCGGTACCCTATCATAAGCTTTTTCTAGGTCAATAAATATCATGTGAAGGTCTTTCTTTTTTGCTCTAAAATGTTCCATAAGACGTCTCAAAAGGTGAATCGCTTCAATAGTAGATCTGTCTGACATGAACCCAAATTGGTTCTCTGTTGTACTTGATACTTATCTTAACCTACGTTCGATAATTCTTTCTCATAATTTTATAATATGACTCATTAACTTGATACCTCGATAATTCGCACAATTTTGAATGTCTCCCTTGTTCTCCATTCCTCGGGCATCTTTTGGTTCTTCCATATTTCATTAAATAGTCTTGTGAGCCAAGTGATTCCTATTTCTCCTAATATTTTTCAAACTTCTATAGGAATATTATCTGGTCCTACCGATTTACCACCCTTCATATGTTTAAGAGCCTCTTTGACTTCATTCTTTTGAATACGTCAGTAGAAATTGTGGTTTACATACTTTTCTGATTTAGCTAAATCTCCTAAACTAATACTAACATCTTTATTTTCATTAAAAAGATTATAAAAATAGTTTTTACATCTATTTCTTATATCATCATTTGCCACTAAAATTTTTTCATCCTCGTCTTTTATGCATCTAACATAATTAAGATCTTTAGTTTTCTTATCTCTAGCCCTAGCTATCCTAAAAATATCTCTTTCATCCTCTTTTGAGTTGAGTTTTTTATATAAGTCCTCCCAAATCTTAGCTTTTGCTTCACTAACGGTCTTTTTTGCTTCCTTTTTTGCTTTCTTATAAGCTTCTAAAGTTTCACTAGTTTTCTTAGCATAATATAATTTGTAACATGCCCTCTTTAACTTGATTTTATTTTGTACTACTTCACTCCACCACCAAGCTTCTTTTTGTGCCGGTACACCTCCCTTAGATACCCCTAACACATCTTTCGTAACTTTCCTAATATGTATAGCCATATTGTTCCACATATCACAGGGTGTGCCAACATAATTCCAAACATCTCCTTGCAGGACTTTCTGTTTAAATATATCTTTTTTCTCTCTTTTGAGGTTCCACCATTTAGTCTAAATAGCTCGATGGACTCTTTTCTTCTTTGTCCACTTTTTTATTTGTAAATCCATAACTAAAAGTCGATGTTGGGTGTTTAAGCTTTCTCCTGGAATTACCTTACAATCTTTACAACACGCTCTATCTTTTTTTCTATAAATAAAGTAATCAATTTGTGTTTGTGGTAAGCCACTCTTATAAGTAATTAAATGTTCATCTCGTTTTTTGAAGATTGTATTGACTATAAAGAGATCAAATGCCATAGCAAAATTTAAAATCTCCCTACCTTCCTCATTTATATCCCCAAAACCAAAGTTTCCATGAATCCCTTGATATCCTAATGCCTCTTTACCGACATGTCCATTTAAATCTCCTCCTAAACAAATCATCTCCCTTTGTGGAATCTTTTGAAACACCTTATCTAACTCTTCCCAAAAAACTGTCTTTATACTATCTTCTAGTCCTACTTGGGGTGCGTAAGCACTTTATACTATCTTCTAGTCCTACTTGGGGTGAGTAAGCACAAACTATATTCAAAACCTCTGGTCCTAACACTAATTTCAACGTTATGATTCGGTCACCATATCGTTGTATGTCTACTACACTCTCCTTTAAATCTTTATTTATGATAATACCAACTCCGTTTCGAGCCTTTTCTTTACCTGAGTACCATAATTTAAAACCTGTATCCTCTATCTCCTTTGCTTTTTCTCCAACCCATTTTGTCTCTTGTAAACATAGAATATGAATCTTTCTTCGAATCATAGTATCTACCACCTCCATTAGCTTACCAGATAATGTTCCGATATTCCAAGAACCAATACAAATCTTACAAGATTACAATGACATTAAATAATAGTTGTAAGTTGTGACTTCTCAGAATTGCATATACGACATTGCCTATTAGACAATAAAAGCCAAAATATTTGCCCTCATGAAGTATTTACCAATTGTGATGTGATTGTTCAATTTAAACAAACAAATCTCTCTCTCTCTCTAAACCATGTTCCGAGTGATTAAACATACCAGATGGTGAACAGGTGCACCAGAAACTTAAATCATCATAAGTTGCACATCCCTTTTTGTGCATGCAAGAATGGAGTTACAAATTAAAGGTACAGCTTTGGTATCACTCGATATAATTTTGCATCAATGACTCATCCCATGAGAGAACCAATCCCTAGCCATTGGGCATTCTGATAAGTTCCATAATTGGAAATCATATACTTACTTTTAGTTGTTAGATACCTGTCCCAAACATTAATTCAGACCATCATAGATGTCATGTCAATATCTGATAGTTTCATGGAACAACTAACCGGAAATAAAACAAAAACTTGTATTCTTGTCCAACAGTCCCATAGTCGAAGAATCTATGGGTGAAGCCTGAAGTGTAATTTACATGCTTATACTAGGAAGTTCCAACTCCACCCATGGAAGGGATCACCCTTGCATGGCCGGTCCCAAGCCCGGATAAAGGAGGAGGGTTGCGTTAGGCTTCCGACAACCTCCGTAAAACTTTGTTGGACTTATCTACCATGGATTCTACAAATTATGATAGGGCTATGTGGAAACAAAGAATCCATGTAGCCGACCCCAGCTAGTATAGGAAAAGGTTTAGTTGTTTGTTGTATATCAGGAAGTTCCCAACCAAATAGAAGATATATGGAAAAAGAAAGATAAGGAACAAGATGACAATCAGGAATTACATTAGTTGGGAAAATTCCAGCTTGGATCAATTATATGAAGCCACACCAGAATATGATCAAATCTAGGGACTAATACAATAAACTGTTCAAAGTGAATATTAGCAAAACAAATGGCTAGCAAAATCATCAGGTCGCATCAGTTGGATGGACAAGGCACCAAACTTAACATAGGGAACAGGATGTACCTGAAACTTGGGAGCTATGTTGACCATCAGAGTACTTGAGGATGAGCTATCAGCATCATCGTATATGCAGAGCTTGTCACACTTTTGGGATATGCACAAGCCCTCAGAATCAAGTTCCTTAGACATGGGAACCCCAGAATTAAGAGTAGCTAAAAAGTCTTGGAGTATGGAAACAGTATTTGCAGTTCCTGAATTGGCAGCTTTAAGAGAACTGGCCATTTGAATCCCAGATGTCAATTCTCTCAATTTCTTCTCCAAAAGTGCACTCAAGGTATCTCCTTCCAATGGCATGGAACCTGTGGTGGATAGCCTTGAACTTTTTGCACTCAACACATTTGTCGAGCATCCATTATTGATGTTTTGCTTATCTGATACCATGGTAGTTGAGGACGCCTTCTTGCGTTGTTTGCCTGATGCCATGTTAGTCGGATGAGATCCTGATGTGGATGACAATGGTGAAGTGAATGTAAAGGAAACAACATCCATGCTCTTACTGCTGCTTGAAACAGCCTGATCAGCACTCCAAAGGCTTCGTTTGTTAAACTCCATCTGATTCAAGTAGGCACTACTAATTTCATTGGTTTCTCGAGGAGTTTTTCCTCCATCACCAATAAATATGGTGTTCACTAACTCATACTTATCAGAGACAAGACCCCCTTCAGTTAGCCTTTTCTTTCGATGAAAAGTGCTGGTCTGCAGTGGATATGTCTTCTTTTGAACATCATTTTTGTTTATCCCTTTATCTGAAGCTTTAGAGTATGCCGCCTTTCTTGAGTGACTGTAATCTTTCCCACCAGCAACCATCCGATCTCTCACTTGCTCATTGTCTGTGAGCTTCTGGCACAAAGACGTGTCACCTGCCATATCTTTTCTTATGTGCTGGTTTGAAGCTGTAGATTTTGAAGGCAGCCTGTTTTGTTTCTGATTGTTCTGGCGGAGAACTGTGCTAACAGCTTGTTTCTGCTTATTCCTTTGGATATTTGGTTGGCTTTTGCGCTGTTGCCTTAATGTCCGCTGATCATCTTGATGAAGTATTGTCAAACCGGTGGTGCTAGTTGGTTCCACAATTGATGAATAAGACAAACTTTCCCTTTTTTGCACATTTACTATCGCTTGAACTGCAAGTGAGACAGACTTCCCTTGGTTCATAGGGATAAGTTTTCCATCTTCAGAATTCAGCAAATCATGTGATACTACTACTTGCTTCTCTCGTTTCATGGAGGAGGAAGGCAGCTTCCGGCTATACCCTGTAGTGTTTTGATATGGCAACGAGGAAGTCAAATTCTTTGACAACCTTCCTTCAGATGCAGCACTGTAACTGGGACCATTTTCAGGACCATTCCAGCTCTTGTTCATGGACTGCCCTTTCAAAAACTTGACTGCATCAGGCTCATTAATTTCTTTCGGTAGTTCCAGAGGTTTAGAAATTTTATAGCCAAATACTGTATCTTCTGGTTGTACTCTGCTTCTTGATGTAATTGATGAAGGCAAAATAATTGCGGATTTGCTTTTAGCAACTGGGTGCAAACCTGGCTCAAGAATTTTGGCAGCTGTCTCCATCAGATGAGCTGCATTCTTGGCTGAAACAAACCCAGAACTCTTTATAGGTGATAATAATTTATGTTGGATATCCGAATATGATTTAACAGGTTTTGCTGGTAATGTCTCGGTCTGAAACCTTTCGAATGGCCGTTTTTGAAATAGAGACATCCTTTGCAATTTTTGTGGCCTTGGGTCTGTGATTTTGCTGGGAAAAGATTCAGAATTGTTTGACTGCTTAATGTTGGGCATGTTGTGATACTGGGACCCAAATTCCAGGCTCTTCTTTGGACCATAAGTAGACCTAGGCTCATGAAATGGGATTGAATTGGACTCATGCACATCGAGAAAAGGCAATGAATCCAATCCCATGAGTCTGGCAATCACATTAGAAGCTTTTACTACCATACCCTCATCATCCATTGATACTGATGAAAGTCGACTAGATTCACTTCTCCTCTCATCATCCATCTAGATCAAGGAAAGGAGAAAAAATATAGTTGGTATAGAATGACCCAGAACAAGAAAACAGAAGGAAACACCAATTCAGATGAACAATAATAAAAGATCAAGGACAGCAAACATGCTAGCATAATGGAGAAAGGAAGATCTTCCTACCATGTGAAAATTTATGCTTGGCAATTTCTCTCCATCAACCTTTTCCTGTTCTGATTCTACTGCAGCCAAAAGAGTGCTCAGTAAGAAAACATTTTGATGAAATTCCAGCACATTATAATCAATTCCAACTATACCAGCGAGGGAAGTGAATGTAAGGGTTCTTGTTCACCGTGAAATTAAGATAGACTATAGTTATTTCAAGTAAGGGTACAATGGCTACCTCTGCACCATCATTTCAAATAAAAGAAGGGTTACAAGCGAGGGAAGTGAATGTAAGGTCTTCTTCACCGTGAAATTAAGATAGGCTATAGTTATTTCAAGTAAGGGTACAATGGCTACCTCTGCACCAGCATTTCAAATAAAAGAAAGGTTGGCACAGAACACATCCAAAACCAATACAATACAAAGCTTGTAAAGAAGGAAATTTATGAAATAAGCATCTGCCTACAGATCAGTGAGGCTTCACTATTCCAACGACGGTGTGAATATATGTACGATATCTTATATACGCAAGGCACTCAAGCTCTATAACTGGTGCTTTTCTTTTGAAGAAAAAAATCAGGATGTGATATAAATGCCAAACCATAAAATCGACTCCTTAAAAATATTTTCCTTTTTACAGATTTAGACCCTTAATCTGATCTGCTCATCGAAAAAGTAGATACTCGATCCCAAGGCTGGGCATGGAGATCAAATATATACGGTTATTTTCACCCTGAGTGCATGGTACTCCGGTACATAGATCGGCTCCTCTTACATAAAAGCAGAAAACAGTAAGAATGATGCATCAGTGGGACACCAAACTCCCACGTGTAAGACTAAATTTTACCTGGTAAGGCCGACTTGTTAGAGAACAATTTCTTCCATTTGGACCTGTTGTTCCGATCGAACAACTGAAAGAAACCACCATTGTTACCTCCGCCTTTAGAATCTCGTTTTTCGCCTGCCATTCTCTCTTTGTCCAGCGACGGGAAACTCTTTCGGGTGTCAAATTTAAACGCTATTATGAAATATGTGAAGGATCCAATGAAGGTCACCACTAGGTTTATGAAACTTAAATACCAAGATTCGATCTCTGCGAATCAAGCTCAGAAACCTCTTTCAGAGAAGACTTTCACAATTCTCAAACCCTAAATAAAATTGTTCCCCATTTCAACATTATCTTCAACACGCATTTAACTCCCCAAAATGAACCAGTAATTGATGCAGAATTTGTCAAAGCACACTAGAAACTAATAACATCCGGACAACCAGCACACGGCATTCCACTAAATCCCCATTAAACGCCCTTTAAGAATCATCAGCAAGATCTGATGAATACCATTTCCCAAAAATTCCATCATATTCTGAGCTGGGATGGAAAGGAGCAGGAATCTTCCACCATCTTCAAATGCCACTGGTAATCTTCCGCGAATTTCTCCAAGAACGAAATCGAGAACATGAACTAAATCGTCAAAGCATTCACAGCATTCACTGGGACACAGTTTACACAAAAACATCAACCAAATCCTCGATTATCAAAACCCAAACTTCAGAATGCTGTAGCAAAACGTGAGATCCAAAACCTAGTCCCAGTGCAACGACCCTACAGCTCCAGATCGCAAATCTTCACATAAAAGACAATAGAAAAGACCATGAAGAGTCCAAAAAACAATCTAGGGTTCCATTCACCAATTCCCAGAAAAAACTGCACGCGTTCTCAACTGCGAGAACTCAAAAGGAAGAGAAGGAATCAGGATTTTACGACTTCACATGAGACTTCTCCAAACACAAGAATCACAGAGACAAAATATAATAATAACAATAGCAAATCTTTTCACGCACATCGTTGCTTTGTCCAACCATGAGAGAGAAGTAGAAATTTGGAGGGGTAGTTTGTGGAAATAAATGCGATCCAGTGAGCGCCACATTAAATCTCATCACGCAATTTCTTGTCTCATGAATGAATTTACAAAAATGTAAAAGTGCTACAGATCAAGGACAAAAGCAGGAAAAGACCGAGGGAGGGAGGGAGAGAGAGAGAGAGAGCATGTCTATATGCAATAATGAGCCTCTCCTAAATGCCGAATGTATCCCTGGGATCTGAAAGAGAATAATAATGCATCGGATCCGCTGAAGTGGATTCGTGTGAACATCAAAATCAATTTAATTTGCTCATTAAAACATTAAATTGTTATATAAAACATTGAAAAAACAATATTCTTGCACTTTCAAGCTAATATCTTAGCCTAGTCTGACCTGCTCGAACTTATTTGATCAAATTATATACAACCAACTATATATATAGTGATTGGATCATTCCCATTATTGATGTTGTTAACACACATCTCATTATTATTTTTGGAAAACATGAGTGTAATATTATTGTCTTATGTACTTTTTCAAAAACCATAGAAACCTTTTCAATTACACATTTGTTAAAAAAAACATTGAATATACGAGCATGGCAATTGTGACCAAAATATGATATTCATATATATATATATATATAAGTGTGACTCACAAATCGAGCAGCTGAAGCAAGAATACATGCATGTGCATTGGCCATGAAGAATTGACATGAGGTTTACTTAAATAAAATCACTTTTTTATAATTTATGTCATTTAAAAATCAACTTTTGAATTTCCCCTTCCTCGGTGATAGGGTGCAGATACTTACGGTAGAAACTAAGCCAAGGTTGTTTGTTCTTGAGGTGATCTAGGTGTGGCTCCACCTACCGGGCCAGGTCCAAACTGGCCACCTCTATGATCTTATATAAAAGCTATTAAGCTAGATAAGTTGCTCGCTGTTCAACTCATTTGGGCTCGCGGGTGGTCCCTAAGTGAGACAATCCCAAACAAGTCAAGCTTGATTCAGTTTTTCTCTTATAGGCTTGTGTAGTAGAATACTACAAGAGTTTAAACAAGAAAGTTTATGTTCTGCTTGTTCAACTTGCAGTATGTCTTAATGTAAGCTCAACTCATATTAATAAGAAATCTAGTACGCAACTAAACTAGAATAGGATCTGTTAGTTCCAAACCATATTCAAGTTCTGGATCTAAGAATTTATTATTTCAGTGGTAGATCTAGATTGAGTTGAAGTAATGCATATGTCCCGTCCCACCAAAAGTTTGGAACAACAACCAAGTCTTAACTCATATTAAGTGGAGTTGGATTCACATATTCTTTGTTTTCATAAAGTTCGACCTTATGTCATACTACTATTAGTTAACCATACATAATTTCGATCATTCTTTATTGTTTTTTCCAACACTTTTGTGGATTTTTTTCTTCTTTTAACATTTTTGCCATCTAGTTTCTCATACTTTTTAACTTTTTTTTGGTCAACTATGTGCGTCTCAAATTAATTGAAAACATTTTTTCTCATTTTCTTATCTATCAGTATCACTCTTAATTTATTTTTGATAATCTCAATACATATATGGTCCTATGATCATACATTCATCTCAACATCTTTATTTTTGTGATGAGCCCAATACTTTGAACTAAATCCCACCACACGTTTAGAAAATCAACAAAAAAGCTATATAGCCCTTCATTGACCTTGTATCCAGCACAGTTCCTTGAGCTTTAAACCAACCCTAAAATAATTTCTAGATATACAGATGTGCTTTTATATGGATCCGTAATGAATAAAACTGAAACCAAACCCTAAACTGATGAAAGTGAAAGTAGAATTGGAACCAAAAGGGGGCCAGATCAGTTCAAATGGATCCAAAACCTACGTTGTGTAACTGACAGTCTCTCGCGTTACCTCAAGCGGGCCAAATCCACAAAAGCATGTTCGTTCATATAATTACTAACCTGGACTTAGAAATCGGATTTCGTGTCCACTTTTCTCCACAAGATCTCCCGAACTGGTTGTAGGGCGATTTCTGTCATTTTCTCGTTTTAAACTCTCGGTGAAAGTCAAGCTAACGTCTCTCATGTTTTCAGTCCTTTTGGAAGCGGAAAGGATTCAAAAAACTGCCGAACAGTGACTATAACTCCATAGGGGCTCTATAGTCCTTTCGTATCTCTGCCCCCCATTATGTAATTTCCCCTTGGAATACGAAAAGAAAGACCGTAGGCGCATGTTAACGTCTCTCTTTGAGAGGGGAGCCATTTCAAATTACGAGGCGAAAGGCAATCGTGCAATTACCTATCTACCCCTGAACTAAAGAGTTTAACACAAGCCTACTACGCGACGGAAGGTTGGCGAGTATTTTTCACTTGGAGACACACATTGTCATTTAATTACGAAAAGGGACTCATGGGGATTCCACGTTTATGCCCTCTTCATCTCCATCGTGGTAGTTTCGTAATTCATTGAGAATTGCAGTATATTGCGAATCTGTCTTTTATTACCCCCGTAATGATAGTTTCGTAACTGGGAGCTCCCCTAGTGGAAATTTCGTGTTTTCAGTGTGCTCTAGTCGTTTCATATCGTGTTCATATTAATATTATGTCATTTAGAGCATAAACACAACACGATCCGACTTTTTCATGCACCAGTTTGAGTAGGCATAGTATGTGTTTGAGAGGAATTGGGGTCATGTTTTTGTGTTGCAATTCGTGTCTGGATGGCAGAACGTTTCTCGAATCCCCAGCGCTTTGTGCAGATCATTTTGGGTTTTGTTTCTCATTTATGTGACGTTATTTCATTTTGTGCACACATCTCTTTTTATTTTCTTTCTTTGTTTTTTTGTGGTTAAACCACCCGAATGTAGGTAGACAGGAGCACTCCGAGTAATCCGGTTCCAGTCCCACCAGTGCTTCTATTCGAATCGTGTCGTGTCTGTAGCTGATAACGCAAACTTCTGTCTACGTCACGGCAAGAAAAAATAGAAGCAACAAAACTACCCCTATACTCTTAAGGTTTTGAATTCATGGTATGGGATGGGGCTTGAATCCCGTGTCCCGTCCGAACAAAGTTCCCCATTTTCCCAGGAAAATCTTTCACATGTCAGTACTTTTACCAAGCAACACTCTGAACTTTTCGATAATCAATGTACTCCTGCTTCTTCTAATTAAGCTCTAAGATGGAAGACGATGATCAAGCTCAAGTGGCAACTAAGGCCCCCATTAATTAATTCAAATGCCCGCCCATGCACCCCAGCGCACTCGTAGGCCCGCCCGCATTTTGGCTTTTCATTTAAAACCATGTAGGCCCAAATTCCCAATGTTTCTGCCCAATCAAACATACATTGAGAATCTATGTAGCTGAGCCACAAAACTAGTGTTGTCCACACTAAGAAATTTTAGCACATGTATCGACACAAATGACAAATGCCGATTAAAATTTTAACCCATGCATCGACGAAATTAGGAGGTGCGTATAATTGCTTCAAAAGCGACAATGATAAAATTTGAATGAGGAGTTATTTGGAAGACGTGGTAAGAAAAAACCGAACATTATATGGTGAACAGAACAGGTTAACTTACCACAAGCAACACAGACTAACCAGGCTTCAGAATGAAAATTTAAATTTGTTTAGAATGAATTTCTTGACGAGCTATTTGATTCCTCAATTTCTTCTCCTACTTTAGTTGAGGATTTTCGTAAATGATCAAATCTAGGTTCAAATTTAACTCATTGATCTCTTTGAGAGTCTTAGAATGGTCAAGACTTTTCAATGACACGAGCTTAATAATCTTGTACTTGGTCTTTTTTAAAAACTTTTCTCATATATATAATAAATATACCAAAATCAGCCCAAAACAGGATTATTTTCCTTTTGGAACAATTTCGAAAAAATGCAAGAATATTATAATATTGATCTATGTGCCTGAATCGTTTCAACTGCATTTATATCTATCACCCTGCGTATCGATCATATCATACGTTATATTTGATCCCTTTAGATTGTTGATTTATTTTACCTTTCCATTTTAGAATTTATTTCTTGTACACAGAGAGCCAGGTGCACTCCCAACATATCGAACCGGTGACCTGAATTCAACTCATGAGTCGACAACCCCCACAAAGCCACGTGAACTATTATTGCTCTTTGTACACGGGTATGCGTATAAAATGATAAGCGTCTGAAACGGTGAGATCTTTATTGAGGCTTCTTAATGCATCTTTACCTTGTAATAACCTTTTACATGCACCATTATTAACATATCAGCTGTCACATCAATGACATCTATATTATAAGGAAAACAAGAAATCAGCAATTGCATGCATTCACTTGCTCTGTACATGCAATTGTTTATTTTTCAAAACCATCCTACAGCCACAGCCCTTATTCTTCTCAAACACCTTTTTGAGTTATTCAAGATCCATAAGCTGCCGGAATATATATATATATATATATATATATATATATATATATATATATATATATATATATATATATATATATATATATATATATATATACAGTGATTAACGGCATTCATATTTTATCATTGTTTTTTAAGACATAAGTATAATAATATTACTTTTAATTTTTTTAAATCTTTAAGTTTTTAAATTATATTCAAGCGACAATGTCTTATAGCAATCCAATAAAACTTACCTTCTTTTAAGAACAAATTTTATAAATAATGCGGTCCTTAAAATCTTCAACGGTGACGCCTTTTCGGGTCATCGATACGAGCACTACTCTCTTAACTTCGGAACTGTAAACTGGTCTAATTTATCGCCGGTGCTAGCAAGACCACATACACCACATTACAAAAGATGAGATAAACAGTATCACGCTGGCTGCATGCTTCATGACCCTCTCTCCTTTATTGAGAGCACAAAAAGGGACGTTGGGTACTGGTTACAGGGTCCACTCTTCGACAAGAGGCCAGGGTCTCGATACCCGAGTTAGCACCTCGTATGGGTCTGTCCGAACCCCGTCTACAGAAAGCCCAGTCCTCACCTTTACTGAAGTTCAACCAAACTCGTCTTTAATGATAATGGAAAGGAAATCAGATTTGGATTGGCCTGAACTGAATTCTTTTTCGACCTCCTCTGTCCTGATCGGTGAATTCGAGCTGATTCATATTAAATTTGGTAAATTAAAGATTGATCGATGTTATTGGGGACATGAAAACGAAAGAAGACCTGGATTTGGTGCACGTATACAGAGCCATAGGTAGTGGTGGACATGAACTGTGTCTTGTGGTTGTACACTTGGGAGGTTTGCTGGAAAAATTGGACCATGTGGTTATGAGGCCTGCTCAAGTGTGTGTTGTATTAATTTCAACTTGGTTACTTACTTACGAGCTTCTCTTATATTAAAGAGGACCAAATGTGGTTCATATTCCCAGCTAATATCCTTGGATTAAGTGTGATTCAGCTTTCCTCCCTCGCTTGCCTATCCATCAGTGGCCGACCTAGAAAATCTGTTAGAGTGTGGAAAATGGCACGTAGAATATGTTTTTATACATTATGAATAGTTTTCATTTGTATCTACTTAATCACTAGTAAATAATTAGGAATCAATCATTCACTAGAGAAGACCAGTTAACGGTTAAATTTTCTCCCCTCCTCTCTCTCTCACACACACACATATATATATATATATATACACACATAATGTCTTATGGTACATAATCTTGTATAAATATCTTTATTATTCAATCTTTGAGATTTAAATTAAAAACATTATTATATTTTTGTATTGTATATATACATATAATGTCTTATGGTATATAGTCTTGTATAAATATCTTTATTATTCAATCTTTGAGATTAATGATCAAGATTTAAATCAAAAATATTATTATATTATATATATTTATATGTATTAAACACAAATTAATTCAAATCGTTAGTACTGGTATCAAAGATTGAATGATGAAAATTTTTACGCAACATTATAAACATTATTATATTTAGGACTCTCTCTCTTTATATATATATATATATATATATGTGTGTGTGTGTATGGGGTGCGAACACGTGTGTGAGAGAGAGAGAGAGAGTTAAAAGCTTTTAAGGCACCTCCGTTGTGTCAGATAGTTGACTTCCCTACTTTATGCATAAACACAAAACAGGGAAAACCAGGTTTGCTGGCAAAAGAAACTACAATATACAGGTAATGGGGAGCCTTGCCAGTGTCACATGAATAGGCTTCAAGGGTACGATTGCGCAAATTTGAAATTCATGGGTTCATAAATATGGGTGCACATATATCAAGGGCGGGGACTTCTTTCAGCTCATCTTCACGTTAATATTATATTTGTGTTATTTTCGAATCGATCCATATCAGTGGATCGCTTGTTGTTACCGAGTCGTACCATTTTCGGGTTTCCACCTCACCTCAGGCATTTTATTGCTACATGTTTCGGGCTTTGGATTGTGTACTTGCTGTGTCAACTCACTTTCTTCCTAAAATCGATGTTAGGCTTCTGTGTTGATAAAAGTATACATCCTTCTGGTCCTGTTTGTGTTAGGCTTCTGTGTAGATCTTATGTCGTCACCCCTAACACACACGCACACACGAATATATATGTTTTATAAGCTTAAAAGAAAAGATGACCTTATGCTATTACACATTAAAAAATATTATTTGATAAATCAACTGATCGGTCATATATAGTAAACGTTGTCACTTGTCAGACTACCCTTGTGATGTATAATACCATATCATTAAATATGTGCCCACAGTGGTGGATTTAGAAAACCTTTTAGTGTGAGATAAATAGTCTATGAAACCATCTTAGGATGGGTGAACATTTTATTATGGCCATGGATTTAACTAGACATGACTGATTCTGAACCGACCAGTGGTTCTAACCACAACTCAATCTGACCACGAACAGATGAATTGAACCTAGGCTCAAAACTAAGGACCACCCAGTTTCACCTTTTATGGAACCGGATAAAAACTGAAACCGGATATATACATCTATCTATGTACTTACATTTCAAAAAAAATTATTAGTTTTCCGGTTATGAACTGTTCAAGCCTCAAACCGAAACGACAAACAAACAGTCGTGGTCCTAGTTCCAGGGAAACAACGATGGACTAAACACTTCTCATTAACTTAAATTTTAGTTGGTGTATATCTGTCACGTCTACTCAATGTAGGTCCGCCACTGTCTGCCCACTTTCGTATAACACGGGAAACTTCATTTTACTATGTACCCGTATGGCATAGCATGGGTTCAAAATCTTAAAGGTGACATCTTTCAATATTTGAAAAGCTCCAACATGGTATAAATGATCAATACAAGAACTGTATGGAAGTGAAGGTCAGAGCACTAGATGGACACAGGGAGTGAGGGTTCGTAGGCAACAGCAAATGGATAAGAAGATTTTTGAACGCAGCTTATATATTTATATATAGATGGATAGATACATAGAGAGAGAGAGAGAGAGAGAGAGAGAGAGAGAGAGAGAGAGAGAGAGAGAGAGAGAGAGAGAGAGAGAGAGAGTGATGAGGTCAGGGTTGCAGATTTGAAGTTTTGGGGGGTTGAGAACTAAAATGATGTCAAGGATATAATATGAAAACCAGACACAGACACAACCCGAAAGGATCTGGCGTTTAGAACAACCCAAAGTGATAAGATCCGGTTGTGCTCAGATTGACCTGTTTCTGAACTGAACACTAGATTGATACAGCAGACCACAAAAATTGACGCGAGGATTCCGCACCCGTGTGCACCTAAAGTGACACGAAACAGTTTGGTTGCTGCACCTAAGCTACGATTCTTTTGTTCTCCCAAAATTTCTTGTCAAGGTCTTAGTGTCTTTCCATTGTTGGTGTTAGTTCATGGTGAATTCTGAATCGTCTGTGGCACCAAGCCAACTTGCATTCATCATCCACTTCTCAAGGACAAAATGGGTCCTGTATTCTGGTTGACTTGTTTCTGGAACAAACACGAAATGACACGATAGCATACATGACCTGGACATGGCAAATCTTGTCTTCAAGACTTCTCAAAGTGCCATGAAGAAAGCCAGGTCATGTTCGGGTTGCCATGTTTTAGACACAAACACAAAATGACACGACACTAACCCGAAATTACCACCTCTTAGCTAGTTTAGTGCCTTTGCGACAAATATTAAGCCTGGTTTCAACTACATAACACGGTGTAGTTCCGAAATTAAGTAGGACTCTCATGGTAAATCTCGTAAGTCATAAATAAGTTATTATCTTGCTAATATTTCTAATAATTTATGGTGAACTTGGAGTCACCAGAACAACTGTCGTTTATCATCCAATTATCAAGGACAAAATGAGTCCTGGATCCAACCAAGAAGATCCAAAGTGGTTGGACTTAATTCTTCTGGGCCCAGAACCAACAGGGCCTACCACGGAGCACACATCATGTAGTAAAGGATCTCTTTCATACAAATCAGCCAGCTTTTCCCAACTGATTGCAAGCCTGGGCTCTCAATTGTCAATGAATTATTTGTGGCACCATCAAGTCTTGCCAGTTCTCAACTGACAGATGTAGACGCTAAGACACGGCCGTCTCACCCAAAACCCGAAAAGATTGTCTATCTGAATATTTTGAAAATTTATGTAGAACGCGTCACCTGGAAAATTGTCTAGGTCCACACTGCCTATGTCGCAAGGCTAAATCATTCGCCGTTGCTTCTCTCTGTACTGAACTTACAAATTCAACTTGATTACTTAATCCGGCTTCTGAATTGAAGTGTAGATAATCACTTTATGTTTGCCGGCCTTCGTTCCAAAAGACCCAGTTACAATAAACTAATATAAGAACTTGTCTAAACCTGCAAGAGCAATGGGTGTGATGATATTGTTAGGACCATACTCTCAAGAAACTAGGCCTATGCATTTCTGACCTGGTTCGGAGAAAAAATGTGAATTTTTGATAAATTAGTTCATAAAATGCGTATGTTTTATAGTGTTGGAAGTTAATCATCAATATGTACAAAAACTGTCCATGATAGAAATGAAGATGCTTACAAAAAAGAGTGGTCGCACAAGAAAAGACCCTATACCTAATGAGATAAATAAATAATAAAATGAGATAAAATTGTTTAAGATGATTTTGACATGTCAAAAGACAACCAAAAGAGACTTCAATAACAAAGTATGATAAAATACATTGTGAAAATGTAAAAAAAGAAGAGAAAAACCACAAAAATATTAGAAATAGATAATAAAAAATGATCTAACTTATATTGGGTTAACTGTTAGAATGAGACATACTGGGACTCTAGGAAAACAAAGAATCAATCTAGTCTATCCCATCTAGCATGAGGAAAAGCTTAGTTATTATTATATTTCAAACCAAAGTCTATGAAGTGCAAAGTGGGTTAAATCTCTTTGGTTTTGAACCCGAGACCTACAGGTAACAACAGGTCGGGTTTGACCGAAACCAGGTAGGTACTGAACCCGTATGTCGTAAGCGTTTAGGTTAGCATCATATACTCATTCCCATATGCAGCTAAGAAGTCTTTTTTGGTACAATGGGAAGTGCGGAGCCACAAGAATTGGGGATATTGATTCAACCGGCGACAAAAGCCAGATAATCTTGACAAATCCGTGTAACCCACCCCGCTTGGTGTTCGAGACATGCTTCTCTGGAGCTATGTGCTGAATTTTCTTCGCATTGCTTGATAAAGATGCCTCCGGCTATCAAATTCAGGACAAAGGTTCTTTTTAGTTGACCAACATTAACAGCAAGTAGAGCCATGGCTGCTTTGCTCTGAAAAAGTAGAAAATCTCAGACCAACATTAACGTTATGTTTGGGCTTAGGATATAATTCTAAAATAAAATTGAAAAAGCCTGGACTCAAGAGAATAACCAACGGTAAGTTTTTGCAGTACAGTAAAGAGCCCTTAAAGTTCGAGAGCGTTCAAAATAATTCAAACTTAAAGCAATAACCGTTAGAGAGAGAGCGAGAGAGATGGTGGGAGGAAAAGGATCGTCGTGGGCGGACGAGGTAGATAAGGAGGAAGAGGCAACGCTACGGTCACAGATTAACAAGAAAGGACTCTTGAAGAAACCAAACCCATTTGGGTTAGCCAGACCAAGGGAAATTGTTCTTGAGGAGAAAGACATTGACTGGAGAAGTTTAGACACCAAAATCTACCGCGTTGATACACCACCAGGGTACTCTCTCTCCCTCACCATCACAGTATCACTACTTCATGGTGAATCCTTGTTACCTCCCTTTATTGGATGATCGTGGAACAACTGTTACTGATGCCCTTTAGGAGTGTATACTGCGTAAGCATCACGGACTGAAAAAAATAGAGAAAATAAATGGCTGAAGTTTATATGAGGAATTATTAAATAGCTTGTTTCCTCTCGTTGGTTATGTCCCTTTCGGATTAACGTTGCTCAAACTTTAATGTAGTACAATCGCAGACACATTGACTATGCTGAGTGTTGCTGCTGATGTTTAATTTGGTACTTGCTCTCCTTGATAGCCTAAGTAGTAGATGGCCACTATGAGTCCCATTACTAACAATAACCATTAAATGCGGGAAGAAGGGCTCTCTTTTTTGGATTTCATGACATTGTATTTTCGAAAATATAAACGTTAATAAAATAAATTTTATTTTGGAAAAGTCACATGCATTTCCTAAATAAAGTGAAATGACTGTTAAAAAAGAAAGCGAGAGAAAAAAACTCGGAAGATGGAAAATCCATGTATAAATACAAAAGAATCATATAGAAAGCATTATGTGATTCATATTACAGTCTTCTGAGAAAAATCCTTTGCAGGTAATCTAGAAAAACTCTCTCCTCTTCTTTATTCTCCTTTATCCTACTTTACAAGAAATACAAAAAAAGCAAGTAGAAACAAAAAGTGAAGGAAATACAAATAGTTCACAAGAAAAATCGAAAGCAGAATCAAGATTAGACAATCGACTTTCGCTGCACCATAACCAGAGTTCAAACGGCTCTGGTAAACTGAGATTGCCCCAACATCGGGTATCAAAGTTTGTTGAAGGCGAAAATTCTTTTTGGCATAAGTAGATCTTTACAAATAACAAAAAAAAAGAGAGATGATAAGGAAGTATAGATAACCGGAAGTCACTCTTTGAAGGTAGCCTTAGGCAGGTCGTAGGCTTGAAAAAGCAAACACATAGACTGAACACAGTAGAGATCAGGCAAAGAGAAAGAGGGAAAGTTAAGCGGAAAAGAATCCTCGGCGGCCTCCTCTTTGTTCTCTTCTTATTTCTCTCCCTTTCTAATAAAACCAAAGAGGAATTGAGGTAGAGCCAAGATAGCCAGAGGCGAAGAGCCTAGACGGCTAGAAACGAAAAACCCAAACGACTAGAGACAAAAAACTTAGACAACTAGATGCAAAAAATCCAGATGACCAAAGGCGAAGAGCCTAAACGACTAGAGGTGAAAAGCCCATATGGCTAGAGGCGAAAAGCCCAGACGACTAGATGCAAAAAATACAGACGGCCAAAGGCGAAGAGCCTAAACGACTAGAGGTGAAAAGCCCATATGGCTAGAGGCGGAAAGCCCAGATGACTAGATGCAAAAAGCTTACATGGCCAGAGGCGATGACCGAGAAGGGCAACGGCGAGAGCCCTTAGGCGGCGGCTCGTCGTCCTCCCCCACTCTCTCTTTGGTCTTTGTCTCTCTCTCTCTCTCCTACATATATACCTTACAAAATCGCGAGCGATAAACCGCCCAAGACTGCGGTTTTGTTCCAAATTATGGTTTTGCCCTTGCACGGAAAGTTAAATTACAGAATATCGATGGGTAAAATTACTGTAATGTCCATATATTTTGATGCAAAAAGACTATTGTACCTTTATGAGTGTAAAAAGTTTTTTCTACCCTTTGACAATACGCGAAACTATAAAAAACCAGTGTGTAGTTTCACTGATTTTTTCTTGGTCATTTTAGGAAATTACAAAACCCGGGATTTGGGTGTTTTTACGGATATAGTCCTATCAATTTTTCAAAATATCCATTATACCATCTTGAAAAGTATAAGAATACCCTTATACTTTTTGAGAAATACCTTCAACATTATTTTTCAAATACAATCTCAAGTATTTCCAAAAGAGCACCTATAAGTTAAGTAAACTACAAAGTAGTGCCTACAAACATTTACTCTTCGGTTTTTACTTTTTCTATAATAGTACCTACAAGTTAAATAAATTGTAGTACAAAGTTCCTAAATATTTACTATTTAGTACTTAAAACTTATGAATATTGCATTTAGGTGCTTAGCTATTTTTTTAAATTTTGGAGCGACTCGACATATATCTAAGAGCAAAGAGAGACGAGTGGACCCGAAAAAATACCATCCTGGCGAGCATCGGGTATATATGGGAAACAAGACCTTTTTTGATATTCATGGGGTTGGATCATTTAAGATTTTCATATAAGACATACTGATTGTACTTATTGATGTATTAATTGTGCCCACTATTATGCACAATCTTGTATCGATCCCTGCCTTAGTAAAAAGAAAGGGTTTGAGGTCAGGTTTGTTCTTGGCAAAGTCATTGTGGGAAAGCATAGCATGATAACATTTTCTGGTTTATTTAATGTTGAATATATTGTTTAAAATCAACATAAATAAAAATGAAGGTTCTTCTTCTGCTTATATTGATAGTGTCTATGTGATTGATGTGAATGTATGGCATAAAAGATTGGGTCATATAAGTTTAAAGAAGTTGAGAAAATTAACCAACTCTAACTTATTACCCAACTTTCATGAAAATACTTTTAATAAGTCTGAAACCTTTATATAAGAGAAAATGTCTAGAAAATCATTTCTCAAAGAAGTAATAAGGGCAACAATCCTATTAGAGATTATTCACACTGATTTATGTGGACTGCTTAGAGTAAGAACCCATCGAGAAAAAGTTTACTTTATAACCTTTATCAATGATTACTCGAAATATACTTATATATATCTCTTAACACATAAATCTAAAGCACTTGAAATGTTCAAAGAATACAAGCAAGAAATTGAAAATCAATTGGGGCATACAATCAAAGTCTTGAGATCAAATAGAGGTGGGAGAATATACTTCTGTAGAATTTTTAGAATTATGCAAAGACATTGGTTTTGCAAAGCAAAATATAATGCGCATGACACCTTAACAGAGTGGTGTAGCAAAGAGATATAATAAGACTCTATTAAACATGACTAGATCGATGTTAATAGATGCTTCTATGCCAAAGATATTTTGGGGAGAAGCAGTTAATATAGTTGTGTATATACTCAACAGAGTTCTAAAAATCTATATTCTCTACACCATATAAGATGTGGATTAGAAGAAAACAAAACCTATGTAATCTTAGGAGGTAAAAATTTATCGCTCATGTCAAGATCCTTGATCAATCTAGAGACAAACTAAAAAGCATAGATGTTGAATTCTTAAGAGACTACGAATGACATTCTTGAGAATGATGATAAGTATGTTGATGATCTAGTAGATCTAGATCAATCATCATTTGAACTCATTGATGAGCTTCCTTAACAAACCAAATCTTTAAGTGGACACAAAAGATGTAGGGTTACACCGTCTTACATGAAGGATTATCATACTTACCTTATAGAGGAAGTGTATAATTCAGTAGATTTAGATGAGGTGACTGATAACTTGACATATCAGTAGACTATTGACTCATCTAAATTATCAAACTGGAAAAAAGCCACAAATGAAAAAATTGAATCTATTGTGAAAAACCAAGTCTGACAGTTGGCTGATTTGCCAAGAGAAAGGAACCATAGGTTGTAAATGGGTTCTGAAAAAGAAATATAAGGTTGATGGAACAATCGATAAGTTTAAAGTGAGGTTGGTTGCAAAGGGTTTTTTACAAAAAGAGAAGATAAATTATGTTAAGACATATTTTACAACAACAAACAACAACAACTAAGCCTTTTCCCATATTAGACGGGGTTGACTACATGGATTCTTTGTTTCTACAGATCCCTATCGTGTGCCATGTTAGCTGTTAACTCATAATAAGCTAGATCATTCTTTATTGTTTCTTTCCACCATTTTTGTGGTCATCCTCTACCTCTTTTAATACTTTTCAAATTTAGTTTTTCATACCTTCTTACAAGTTCTTCTTTTGATCTTCTTTCTATATGTCCATACCATCTTAAACGATATTCTCTCATTTTATTTTCTATTGGTGCCACTCCTAATTTGTTTCTAATAACCTCCTTATGTATACGGTCTTTTCTTGTATGACCACTCATCCATCTTAACATCTTTATTTCTATCAAAGGCATCTTTTATATATGTTGATGATTAACTGCCCAACACTCATAACCATAAATCATGGCAGGCCTAATTTCTGCTCTATAATATTTACCTTTTAACTTTAATGGTATCTTCTTATCACAAAGAATACTTAATGCTCCTCTCCATTTTAACCAACCAGCATTAATTCTATGCGTAATATCTCCATCAATTCTTTCATCATTTTGAAAAATTGACCCTAGGTATTTAAAACTTTTCTTTTGGGGATGTAATGTGTGTCAATTTTAATTTCTATGTCCTCTGAGGTAACCAAATGATCAAACTTACATTCCATATATTCTGTCTTTGTTCTACTAAGTCGGAGGCCTTTGCTTTCTAATGTTTCTCTCCATAGTTCCAATTTTCTATTAACTTTTTCCTTAGACTCCTCCACTAATACAATGTCATCTGCAAATAACATACACCAAGGTACTTCCTCTTGAATATGTTTTGTTAACTCATCAATCACCATTATAAATAAGTATGGACTTAAAGTTGATCCTTGATATAACCCAATATTAACTTCAAAGAAGTCTGTCATTCTTTCATGAGTCCTCACACATGTTTTTGCACCATCGTACATGTCTCTTAGAAGGTTAATGTATGTCAATGTGATACCCCTTTTTTCCAAAGTTCTCCAAAGAACCTCCCTCGGTACTCTATCATAAGCTTTTTCTAGATAAATAAATATCATGTAAAGATCTTTCTTTTTTGCTCTAAAATGTTCTATAAGACGTCTCAAAAGGTGAATCGTTTCAACAGTAGATATAACTGGCATGAATCCAAATTGGTTATCTGTTGTACTTGATACTTGTCTTAACCTACGTTCGATAATTCTTTCTCATAATTTCATAGTATGACTCATTAACTTGATACCTCAATAATTCGCACAATTTTGAATGTCTCCCTTGTTGTTATATATGGGTATAAGTATACTTGCTCTTCATTCCTCAGGCATTTTTTGGTTTTTCCATATTTTATTAAATAGTCTTGTGAGCCAAGTGATTCCTATTTCTTCTAGTATTTTCTAAACTTTTATAAGAATATTATCTGGTCCTACCGATTTACCACTCTTTATATGTTTAAGAGCCTCTTTGACTTCATTCTTTTTAATACGTCAGTAGAAATTGTGGTTTATATACTTTTCTGATTTGGCTAACTCTCTCCTAAGCTAATACTACTAACATCTTTATTTTCATTAAAAAGCTTATAAAAATAGTTTTTTCATCTATTTTTTATATCATCATTTGCCACTAGAATTTTTTCATCCTCGTCCTTGATGCATCTAACATAATTAAGATCTTTAGTTTTCTTATCTCTAGCCCTAGCTATCCTAAAAATATCTCTTTCACCCTCTTTTGAGTTGAGTTTTTTATATAAATCCCCCAAATTTTAGCTTTTGCTTCACTCACAGCATTTTTCGCTTCCTTCTTTGCTTTCTTATAAGCCTCTAAAGTTTCACTAGTTTTCTTAGCATAATGTAATTTGTAACATACCCTCTTTGCCTTGATTTTATTTTGCACTACTTCACTCTACTACTAAGCTTCTTTTTGTGCCGGTACACCTCCCTTAGATACACCTAATATATCTTTCGCCACTTTCCTAATATGTATAGCCATATTGTTCCACATATCACAGGGTGTACCAACATAATTCCAAATATCTCCTTGAAGGACTTTCTGTTTAAATATATATTCTTTCTTGCTTTTGAGGTTCCGCCATTTAGTCTTAATAGCTCGATGTACTCTTTTCTTCTTTGTCCATTTTTTTTGTAAATCCATAACTAAAAGTCGATGTTGGGTGGTTAAGCTTTCTCCTGGAATTACCTTGTAATCTTTACAACATGCTCTATCTTTTTTTCTACAAATAAAGTAATCAATTTGTGTTTGTGATAAGCCACTCTTATAAGTAATTAAATGTTCATCTCATTTTTTGAAGATTGTATTGACTATAAAGAGATCAAATGCCATAGCAAAATTTAAAATCTCCCTACCTTCCTCATTTATATCTCCAAAACCAAAGTTTCAATGAATACCTTGATATCCTAATGCCTCTTTACCGACATGTCCATTTAAGTCTTCTCCTAAACAAATCATCTCTATTTGTGGAATCTTTTGAATCACCTTATCTAACTCTTCCCAAAAAGTTGTCTTTATACTATCTTCTAGTCCTACTTGGGGTGCGTAAGCACAAACTATATTCAAAACCTCTACTCCTAACACTAATTTCAACGCTATGATTCAGTCATCATATTGTTGTATGTCTACTACACTATCTTTTAAATCTTTATTTATGATAATACCAACTCCATTTCGAGCCATTTCTTTACCTAAGTACCATAATTTAAAACTTGTATCCTCTATCTTCTTTGCTTTTTCTCCAACCCATTTTGTCTCTTGTAAACATAAAATATGAATCCTTCTCCGAATCATAGTATCTACCACCTCCATTAGCTTACCAGATAATGTTGAGACATATTTTCTTATTACAAAATTTGCATAAATAAGAATAATCCTTGCAATATCAGTATATTATGATTTGGATTTACATCAATTAGATGTAAAGATTGCTTTCCTAAACAAAGATTTAGATAAAATAATATATATACAGCAACCTGAAGGATATATAGTTGAAGGCCAAAAAGATAAAGTATATAGTTTGAGAAAATCTGTATATAGCCTGAAATAATCACCTCGCCAATGATATTTGATTTTTCAAAATGCTATAGTTGAACTTGAATTTAAGAGCTTGATCACTGTGTATATGTCTGGAATAATGGGAGTCACTTTATCATCATATCTTTATATATAGATGACATATTGTTAACTGAAAATGACAATGAGATGATTATCAAAACCAAGTCATGGTTAAACTCAAGGTTCGAGATGAAGGATATGGTGGAAGCATCCTATATCCTGGGTATAAAGATTTCTCGAGATAGAGAATCAAAACTTCTATGCCTATGTTAAGAGAGATATATTGATTATATTTTCAAGAAATTTAAAACGGGTGAATGCAAGTCTACATCTACACCTATTACGAAAGGGGTCAAATTGAGTAAGGTTGATTATCCTAGTGAAGGAGACGATAAGCTTAATGTTCCTTATGCATAGGCTATGGGTAGCTTGATGTATGCTATGTTGTGTACAAGACCTAATATTAACTTTGTTGTTAGTCTTCTGAGTAAATATCAAAGTAATCCTAGTTAACAATATTGGATAACTATGAAAAGGATGCTAAGATATCTCAAAGGAACGAAAGACTTGAAACTTTGTTTTCAAGCAGATGAACTGAAAGTGATAGGATACTCATACGCTGACTTTGCAAGAAGAAAAAATGACAACAAATCAACCTCCAGACAAATATTTTTATTTGGAAGTGGTATAGTTTCTTTGGCATAAAAGAAACAAAGTTGTGTAGCACTGCATAAACAAGAGGCTGAGTATGTTGCTTGCAATATGGCTACTACTAGTGTCATTTATAAGTTGCTTCATACGTGATTTGAAGATGGACATAACCAACGAGCTAGTTGTTATTTATTGTGACAATAATGCAGCAATTACTCTTATTAAGAGTGGAGCTGATAACTCACGAAATAAGCATATAATGGTTAAATATCACTATGTTCATGATATGCTCAAAAGAAATGAAATAACTATATGTTATATGCCAACTATTGATATGTTGGCTGACCCCTTAACAAAAGGCATATCAGAAGAGTTGTTTACTAAACATGTAACCCATATGGGGTTAAGATATGCCTAGTGTATAAGTGTAGAAAATACACTTTGTTGTGGTTATATTGGAAAAACACATTACTAACTTGGTAAACCCCAAAATAGGAGAAAGAAAAACCAATGTCAAAAGATTGGCTCTAGTGGCTAAGTGGGAGATGAAAGTAGTGGATGACCACTATCAGCTCCATTACTAACAACAACTATGAAATGCGGGAGAAAGAGCCCTCTTCTCGGATTTGATGAGATTGTACTTTTGAAAATATAAATGTTAATAAAATAGTTTTATTTTGAAAAAGTCACATGCATTTCTCGGATAAAGTGAAATGGCTATTAAAAATGAAAGCTTAGAGAGGAAAACACAAAAGATGAAAAAACCATGTATAAATACAAAAGAATCATACAGAAAGTGTGTGCGTGATTCACATTACAGTCTTATGAGAAAAACCCTCTACGGGTAACCTAGAAAAACTCTCTCCTCTTCTTTGTTCTCTTTTATCCTACTTTACAGGAAATATAGAAGAAACAAAGGAGAAACCAAAAGTGAAGGAAATATAGACAGTTCACAGGAGAAACCAAAAGTAGAATGAAAATCGAACAATCGACTTCCACTATGCCATAACCAGAGCCCAAAGAAAGTCTGGACGACTCTGGCAAACTGAGACTGCCCCAACAAATAGAATATTTATTATACACTTGAGCTAAAGCTAAATAGGTGTGTTGTGTCTAAGTTGAACAAGCTACAAGAAATGCTTACTTTTCAACTTGGGCTCGATCGAACCATGTTGAGGCTTGAACTTGAGCTCGAATTTGAACCCGTACAATTAAGATTCCCACTCTCTGCAGTATGCAGGATTATAACAAGCACACCAATACCAAACTTGATCAAGATACTACACTTAGTCAAAAGGCCAAGAGAGGTGTGCGTTGCCTCTGAGTTTATCTCTTTTCAATAGTGGTTTCCTCTCTTCAATCCTCTTTTTCAAGCATGAGGGGTTTTTTACCTCTTAGAACTGGCTATAGATGCAATATAGAAAGCAAATAAAAAACTTATAATAATCAAAGAGTAATTCCAATATAAAAGTATATACAAATATGACATAGAAACAACCGACTAGCATGCCTTCAATTGATTTGTTTGGTTTAGAGAAGATATAATGTTTGGTTGTTTCCATTGTTCACTTGGTTAAGCAAGATGACATTCGGTTTCACATTATGTTCCTCCTCTAAAATAACAATAACCAAACTGTTGCTTTTGCATGAAAGAGAATAGGCTAGATCACAATAGAGCAACTTCTTTGATGGTGAAGATGGAGAGGTCTAGGGTTCAACTAAGGTAAGGAGTACTAGAAGGCCAACACCAACAATCACCCCACGCAAATTATTTCTTTTGCAATCAAGGTGCATGGCCAATTCCAGCACCCATGAGCATACAACCCATGTCTTCCTTGTTGGATTTGAGCTCTTATAGGTGACACGATTCTTGAGTAGTTGGCATCCGAGAGATCAAATTTAACATCTTGAAAAGAAGGTTAAGATAACACTATTCTTATAGGTGTGATAAACACCAAATTTTATATTTATTTATTACCACCAGTATCAAATAACCGAATGCAATGGACCCAACAAACACTTTAAGGATACAATGAATACCTTCGGTTCGTCTTGCACAAACACAATTTAGTCACAAACAAATCGACAAAGTAAAGATGTTGATATTATAAACCCAATTAGTGTTACAATTAGACTTCCAAGCTCTCTTGGAAACTAAGTAGAAAAGGACTCACACAATGAGAAAAAAGTTTGACGAATCTTGTTTACAATACTACTATATATAAATACAGTGAAGATGTAACTCATGATATATTACTAGTGAGCATAATTGTCACTCAATAAGGTGTCTCTTAATACCATAACATGGATGCTAAATACTCAAGAGTTACATTCATTTCGTGTGCTACTAATGAGCACATTATCACTCAAGTAAATGGGTCTTTATGCCAAAATATGGCTTCTCAAGGGTTACAACTACTACATATGCTACTAATGAACATAATTATCAGTTAAGAAAGTTGCTTTTAACTCTGCAATATGACTGGAAATTTCTCAAGAGTTAAAACTACTACATATGCTACTAATGAGCACAATTATCACTTAAGAAAGTTGTTCTTAATGGTGCAACATAACAGAAAAAGACTCAAGCATTACAACCACTACATGCGATACTAATGAGCACAATTATCACTTAAGAAACTGACTATTAATGCCACAAACATGGCTAGAAATGCTAATAAGTTTTAGCCACTACATATGCTATTAATGAGCATAATTATCACTTAAGTAAGTGACTATTAATCCCACAACATGGCTACACCCATAACCTTCACCATATATTTTGGTAATTTGAAAATACATTTTGGCTTCATTATGCACATGAGTGAAAGAATCCAGTATCGACAAATCAATGTGAGGTTTGACAACAAAGAAAGGGACTTAAGTTGGTAGAATTCTCTATCTATAGTTCACCAAAGACAGATTCATGTACAAAAAATTAATAAAATATTTGAAAACAAGTTGGGGGAGTTGATTATATTCAAGAACATAAGTATCACAAAAGTTCATGTTGAAGAGCAAAGAAGTCATCGTAGGAATAGAAACAAAAAGACTATTTTCAATAGCTTGGATATACCAAGTGCTTCTCTTTTTGTGGGGAATAATCATAAGAGAGAGACTGTATCAACCTCCAAATTACACTTGATGATGCTTCAATTTGGGCATATATGCTTTTCTAACAAAGTACTAAAGTGGAACATAAATTCATATTTTTAATCTAGTTGCCCCTAGGGTCACTGTCATTTGTCATTGATATTATGGGTAGATCTTTAGTGTTCTTAATCTAGGTTTTAAATGCAAGTTAACAATCAATTGCCATAATAGATTGCAAATCCAAATCAGCCTTTAGATTGCATTTGGATTCTCATTTCATGATATTCCAAATCATTGAGAGGACAAAAAAGTTTTTGCATCAACACAACCATGAGGAATTAAAAATGTTGATTCATGATAAAGGATTTCTTGAGAGCAATCACCATTAGCTTTTGAATAGCCTTATGCAAGGTTTCCCATAAGAGAGAGAGGAAAGTAGAGAGAGAACACCAAGAAAACAAATTGATATCCTCCTTTCTATTCATATAATGCTTTTTCTACTTTGGATGTTTGCGATAGTTGAAACTTCTTGATATGATGTATTGTTTCTTCTATTAATTTGTAAATAAAAAAATATTATATTTTATTGAAGAAACACTTTATTTTGAAACAAAAAATTTGTTCATAGAATATGTAAAGGATCCATATTCCATGACCATTATCAAGAGGTCTTATACACACTAACAACTAGAAGTTATTATCTTTTACTTGGCCACATGAATTTAATCCTCTCACTATTTAGTAGCTTTTTAATTGTATCACTTTTCAGTAATATAAAAGTATAATTCTTATAAGTTATACCAGTTATGTGGTTTTCATAATCAATATGTTTTCATGTTTTTATATAGTTGGAAACTCATGTTTTTATACCACATGAAATATTTGTCTCAATCCTATGTTGTTAACCTATTCAACAAACAAATCTTCATATACACCTTTTATCAAGGAGTTTGCTAATATATCTCTTGTAGAAAGGTATGAGACAAATATTTCATTCTTTATAATATATCATATGCATAATGATATTTTACTATAATATGCTTACTCTTGAATCATTGACTACACTATTGTCACAATAGTTTGTAATTAGCTCGTTAATTATGTCTACTTCAACTCACGAATGATACGGTTTATCCAAATAACACTTATTACAACTATAGTGCAAGCAATATAATTAATAACAACTATACTCATAAACTATAAGTTGACATGATATCATTTTTTGCTCCTAGTAAAAGTCAACATATGAATATCCAACTATTTTTAATTCATATGCTTGATAACATAATTTTAAATTTCTTATTCCTTCTAGATATTTCAAGATCATTTTTATGATAATCTAGTATTGTCGACCAAGATTATTTTGATATCTACTCATGAGATGAACAATAGAGATATCAAGTTTCATACACAACATATCATACATCAAGCTGCTAACAACTTAAGCATAAGGAACATTCGGTTTTTCTTATCTATACATGGACAGTTAACTTTACTAAGCTTGATCCCTTTTACAACATGTGTGCTTAAAGACTTATAGTCACCAATTCTAAATTTCTTGAGGATATAATTAATATACTTCTTTTTACTTAGACATAATAGTTTATATACTCTCTCTCAAGTAATCTTAATACATAAGATAAATGTTACCTCTCCCATATCTTTCATTTCGAATTTATAATTCAATCATGACTTGGTCTTGATAATCATATTATTGTTATTACCAATGGACAAAATGTCATCTACATATATGAATACAATGATAAAGGGACTCCTATTATTTCAAATATAAACACAATAATCAAACTTATTATCTACTAATTCAAGTTCTATAATGACATTTTGAAAAGTTAAATATCATTGATGAGGTGATTGTTTTAGGCCATATAAAAATTTCTTCAATCTATATATATCATGTCATAATGACCTTCTAGTTGTTTCATATAAATAGTCTCATTAAGGTCATCATTCAAAAAGATAATTTTTACATCAAACTCATATAAATCTAAATCATAAAAGTTTGTAATTATCAAAATTATTCTTATGGATACAAATTTCTTAACAAAAAAATATGTATCAACATAATCTATGCCCTCTTTTTGCAATTAATCTCACGTTAAATTTTTTATTTAACCATAAACTTCATATTCCTTTTTCAATACCCATTTAAAATCAATTATTTTTTTACTTAAGCAAAACTACCAACTTCCATACTTAGTTTTTTTAATAGATTCAATTTCTTCATCAATTGCTTTCGCCCAATATGATAATTCAAATAAGCTCATAATTTCTTGATAACTTAGGTTATCAGCTACCTCATCTAAATCTACCGAATAACAAGTCTCTTCAACGAAGTATGACAGTCCTTTAAATAAGACGAAAAACACGTGATCTCTTATAACACTTAATGTTTCAGCTTAAAGGGAAATATCATGTGGTTCTATTTCTAAGCACTTGAATATTTGGTTCTATTTCTAGGTGTTCAAATGATGATTCATTAAGATCTAAAAGATTATCGTCATTCTCATCATTATTTATAATAATATTATTTTTAATATCTTTTAAGAATTTAACATCTCTACTTTCTATCAAACCAAGTTGTTTATGAAAGACCTTATACCCTTTTAATCTCTTCTAATATCCAATAAAAATATACCTAAAAAATCTACTATCTAGTTTATTAATAGGCTGGTCTAAGATCTTAGTATATGCTATGAAGCTTCACCTTCACAATGCCTTATTTTCTATTTGCCCATAACTCATATGGTGTTAGTGGACACAGTCTTACATGAACTCTATTTCAAATATATATGGTTGTAGATACTACTTCTCCCTAAAATACTTAAGTAGAGAAACATCTCTTAAAATAAATCTTATCATATTTAGAAGGGTAATGTTATAATGTTAAGGTACAAGAATTTATTGAGGTGTCCTAGGCATTATATTTTGCTTAGATATATTATATTCTTTACAACATTTTAAAAACTCAATTAAGATATATTCATCACTTTGATCATACCTCAACACTTTAATTGTACATCTTAGTTGATTTTAAACTTCTTGCCTATATTCTTTAAATGTGTTTAATGTCTAAGACTTTTGTGAGAAAAGATATATCCATACCTCAAATAGTACTCAATAAAGGTTATAAAATAATTTTTTTATAATCGGACCTTATTCTAAAATGTTCACAAATGTCAACATGAATGGTTTTCAATAAATTTGTGGCTCTTCTTGTTTCTTTGTAAAATAGTTTTCTTGTTATTTTCTCTTCTATACAAGATTTATATTTGTTAAATATGGTTTCATCAAATTTGAGTAATAAGTCAAATGATACTAATTTCTTTAACTTATTTAAGCTCACATATCCAAGACTTTTGTAGCACACATTCATATAAAAAAGAAGTAGATGGTTCTTCACTATTCATTGTATTGAATTTGAATAGATTATAATAAAAAAGTAACAATAAAATATACACAACCATGTTTCCCTATGATTACCTTCGTAGAAGAAAACATAACTTCAAAACTCATTTTGACTAGTATAAACACAATTACTAAATTACGCCTTATAAAATGTACAATTACTACATCAATGAGTAATATAGAGTGTTAGATACATCGATTTGAAAGGACCCAACTCCTAAAATATTTGAGTACACGGTATTTTTCATATAAACACAATGTTCTCCAAGTTGATATTCTTTGAGCTCGATTGCTCCATCCTTGCTCTTTACAATGTGGCGCGTTGCTTCAAAATGAACCCACCAACCAAAAACATCACAGTTCATATCAAGGCGATCATGCAAACTATTCCACACTTCTCTCTTTGACCGCCATCACTCTTCTTATGGTTGCGGTAGTTCCTATTCTAATACCCCGTTCTTCTACAGTTGAAATACTTTATTAGAGAAGAGAAATAAATCCATATAATTTCTTCAATTCTTTACTTTTTTTTGTTAGATTTGTCAAAATTTTTATTTGGTTTTATTTTTTGATAGTTTTGGAAACAAAAGCCTAAATCATCTTGAGCAAACATCAAATTTTCCTTTTTGTCATTCTTAAAGTGCTCTTGTTTAATTGTCAATTTTAAGAGGAGCTAAACTAGGGTAATTATAGAGTTAACCTCAAGGGCAATGATCAACCATATCTCAAGAAGAGGGAAGATTGTTCAAAATTATAGAGATTTGCATTAGGTATAGAATGATTGTGTTAACCATAGTTAAATCTCTAGCCATGAAGAGCATTTTGTTTACATACTCAACTATGTTGTCTAACTCTTTCATTTTATAAGGATTGTACTATTGTGGGAGCAATTGGACATGTAAGTCAACTGTAGTATCATACTTGGTTATAATTGCATTAAATACCTTTTTTGTAGTCTTAGACTATTCAAACACTAATAAGGTCATCTTCTATGTAGGTTAACATTATTATTTTGGCTAGAATATCATTATAAATTTTTTTTTGAATTAATTTTTCTAGTAGGTCCAATCATAGCTTTTTTTAGGACATAATCTACACCATCAAGCGTCAAGGCTAATGGAATACACTTTTTTTAGGTTTGAAAGTTGAAACCATTCAGTGTCTAGGTTTTGGCCAACTCAGAGACAAACGTTGAAAGATATATTTTTTTGTTTGTTTGGCAAAATTTTCAAGAACCAAGGTTTATCTGTCTAAGTATAGAAACAAGTAGCAAGCAACTAGATTTAACAAGTAACTATTTATGCTGAGGAAAATTTTAAAATGACAAAAATGCAAACTCTAAGTAACAATTTCCTAATAAAGCACCAAGTAACAATTTCTAAGAAATTACTAGTAGTTGTCTGCAAATAATAATCTGCATCTATTAGCAAATGACAATTCTTTAAGTACTATTATGGAAATAAAATAGATTATAATATAAAAATTAAGCTTCTATGAAATTTTCAGGTAAGTCTTTGGGCAGACTAGTAATTTCTAGAACAGAATTTGTTCACAATTTAAAAAAATGTAATATAAAACTATGTAAGCAACTGAACTACAAATATGAATTAATATATAGCAGTTTTTTGAAAAGCAACAGAGGGTTGAGTTCACTCGTAAATATTGAGGGCAATTATGGAATCAAGAAAGAGGACTAGAGGCAACAAAGTAATTTTTCTTCCCTAATACAACAACAACAACAACTAAGCCTTTTTCCATACTAGACGGGGTCGGCTACATGGATTCTTTGTTTCCACAGATCTCTATCGTGTGCCATGTTAGCAGTTAACTCCCAATAAGCTAGATCATTCTTTATTGTTTCTTTCCAACACTTTTGTGGTCGTCCTCTACCTCTTTTAATACTTTCCAAATTTAGTTTTTCTAACCATCTTAAAGGTTCTTCTTTTGATCTTCTTTCTATATGTCCAAACCATCTTAAACGATGTTCTCTCATTTTATCCTCTATTGGTGCCACTCCTAATTTGTTTCTAATAACCTCATTATGTATACGGTCTTTTCTTGTATGACCACTCATCCATCTCAACATCTTCATTTCTGTCACAGACATCTTTTGTACATGTTGATGATTAACTGCCCAACACCCAGAACCATAAAACATGGCAGGCCTAACTGCTGCTCCATAATATTTACCTTTTAATTTTAATGGTATCTTCTTATCACAAAGAATACCTGATGCTCCTCTCCATTTTAACCAACCAGCATTAATTCTATGTGTAACATCTCCATCAATTCTTCCATCACTTTGAAAAATTGACCCTAGGTATTTAAAACTTTCCTTTTGGGGAATGCAATGTGTGCCAATTTTAATTTCTATGTCCTCTGAAGTAGCCAAATGATCAAACTTACATTCCATATATTCTGTCTTTGTTCTACTAAGTCGGAGGCCTTTGTTTTCTAATGTTTCTCTCCATAGTTCCAATTTTCTATTAACTTTTTCCTTAGACTCCTCCACTAATACAATGTCATCTGCAAATAACATACACCAAGGTACTTCATTTTGAATATGTTTTGTTAACTCATCCATCACCATTATAAATAAGTATGGACTTAAAGTTGATCCTTGATGTAACCCAATATTAACTTCAAAGAAGTCTGTCGTTCCTTCATGAGTCCTCACACATGTTTTTGCACCATCATACATGTCTCTTATAAGGTTAATATATGTCAATGGGATACCTCTTTTTCCAAAGTTCTCCAAAGAACCTCCCTCGGTACCCTATCATAAGCTTTTTCTAGATCAATAAATATCATGTGAAGGTCTTTCTTTTTTGCTCTAAAATGTTCCATAAGACGTCTCAAAAGGTGAATCGCTTCAATAGTAGATCTACCTGGCATAAATCCAAATTGGTTCTCTGTTGTACTTGATACTTGTCTTAACCTACGTTCGATAATTCTTTCCCATAATTTCATAGTATGACTCATTAACTTGATACCTCGATAATTCGCACAATTTTGAATGTCTCCCTTGTTCTTATATACGGGTATAAGTGTACTTGCTCTCCATTCCTCGGGCATCTTTTGGTTTTTCCATATTTCATTAAATAGTCTTGTAAGCCAAGTGATTCCTATTTCTCCTACTATTTTCCAAACTTCTATAGGAATATTATTTGGTCCTACCGATTTATCACTCTTCATATGTTTAAGAGCCTCTTTGACTTCATTCTTGTGAATATGTCGGTAGAAATTGTAGTTTATATACTTTTCTGACTTGGCTAAATCTCCTAAACTAATACTAACATCTTTATTTTCATTAAAAAGATTATAAAAATAGTTTTTCCATCTATTTCTTATATCATCATTTGCCACTAGAATTTTTTCATCCTCGTCTTTTATGCATCTAACATAATTAAGATCTTTAGTTTTCTTATCTCTAGCCCTAGCTATCCTAAAAATATCTCTTTCACCCTCTTTTGAGTTGAGTTTTTTATATAAGTCCTCCCAAATCTTAGCTTTTGCTTCACTAACGGCCTTTTTTGCTTCCTTCTTTGCTTTCTTATAAGCTTCTAAAGTTTCACTAGTTTTCTTAGCATAATGTAATTTGTAACATGCCCTCTTTACCTTGATTTTATTTTGTACTACTTCACTCCACCACCAAGCTTCTTTTTGTGCCGGTATACCTCCCTTAGATACCCCTAACACATCTTTCGCCACTTTCCTAATATGTATAGCCATATTGTTCCACATATCAGAGGGTGTGCCAACATAATTCCAAACATCTCCTTGAAGGACTTTCTGTTTAAATATATCTTCTTTCTCGCTTTTGAGGTTCTACCATTTAGTCTGAATAGCTCGATGCACTCTTTTCTTCTTTGTCCATTTTTTTATTTGTAAATCCATAACTAAAAGTCGATGTTGGGTGGTTAAGCTTTCTCCTGGAATTACCTTACAATCTTTACAACACGCTCTATCTTTTTTTCTACAAATAAAGTAATCAATTTGTGTTTGTGATAAGCCACTCTTATAAGTAATTAAATGTTCATCTCGTTTTTTGAAGATTGTATTGACTATAAAGAGATCAAATGACATAGCAAAATTTAAAATCTCCCTACCTTCCTCGTTTATATCCCCATAACCAAAGTTTCCATGAATCCCTTGATATCCTAATGCCTCTTTACCGACATGTCCATTTAAATCTCCTCCTAAACAAATCATCTCCCTTTGTGGAATCTTTTGAAACACCTTATCTAACTCTTCCCAAAAAACTGTCTTTATACTATCTTCTAGTCCTACTTGGGGTGCGTAAGCACAAACTATATTCAAAACCTCTACTCCTAACACTAATTTCAATGTCATGATTCGGTCACCATATCGTTGTATGTCTACTACACTCTCCTTTAAATCTTTATTTATGATAATACCAACTCCGTTTCGGGCCTTTTCTTTACCTGAGTACCATCATTTAAAACCTGTATCTTCTATCTCCTTTGCTTTTTCTCCAACCCATTTTGTCTCTTGTAAACATAGAATATGAATCTTTCTCCGAATCATAGTATCTACCTCCTCCATTAGCTTACCCGATAATGTTCCGATATTTCAAGAACCAATACGAATCTTATTATCTAGGACTAGCTTCCTTACCCCTCGCATCCGTCCATAATCAAAATACGGAGACCCTCTCTGAAAATTTTTCACTACATTCGGGCGGGAATGTAGCGGGACTAACTTCTTTACCCACACCCGTCCATGATGTGGGAACCCTCTCTGCAATTGATTCACTACATTCGGGCGAAAATGTAGTGGCCCTTGCTTACTTCTTATTGCATTCGGGCTCTGCAGCACGTCGCTAGGCGGGGACGCCCCAAAGCAATGCTCATAATTTTTGTAATCCATGTTGTAGAAATCCGACGAAGTTTTATGCTGGCTGTCGGAAGCCTAACACAACCCTCCTCCTTTATCTGGGCTTGGGACCGGCAATGCAAGGGTGATCCCTTACATGGACGGAGTTAAAACGAGATGCCTTTAAATGATCGAGTGTCTTGGGCATTTCGCTACCGGTATTATACCCATACCATACCCGTACCATACCGGTACCATACCCGTACCATACCGGTAGAGAAACTTCCACTACCGGTACCATGGCACCGTACACCCCATGGGGTGAACCGATAGGCCGTACCACCATAGGAGCACCGTGCCAAAACCGGCATGTAATATACCCAAGCCAACTGCGGAAGAGGCCTTGCACAAATTCGGACCAACAAGCCATCCATGATTTGCCTCCCCCTTTTTCTTCCCTAATACCACGGCCAAATGGTTTTTCCTGAAACCGCTGCACTCGCGGTTTTCGAAAGGGAGGGAGGGGTGGTATCCCCTTTCTGGTTTGCGAGACGGATGCAGTGAGAGTGAGAGAGAGGGAGAAAGGTGAAGGTGGATTCTGCTTTGACTGTTCGCCTGCTTGGGTTGGTCGGTGGCCCGAGATTCCTCCGAAGGTGAACGACTTTAGATCCTGTTGAGAAGGATCGCCGGGCTGTCCGTCGTCTTGCTGCCACTAGGCAGTCGGTCTGCAAGGAATCCCGCCAGAGTGGGACAACGATGAGATTCTCTCTGATCTCGTTCGACTAGTTGCAGGCTTGATCAGAAGAGAAAATACTTGAGAAGGGCCACTGAGACGGTCAAAAGTCGAAGTTGCGGCCCTTCTTCTTGATTAGATCCGAGTTTTCCTTTCCCACTCCCTTTTCTTGTGTCGTTTTTACTGCTTTTCTTTCACAATTGTTATAAACGATGATGAAAGAAACAATTTCACATATTCTGATTGAGATCCGGCCGGAGCCTTTTTTGTAAATTAGCAACCATCTAATTTTCCGAATCCCGCCGGAGTGTTGCCGGCGTTGCTGGTTTGCGTTCACTCCTTGTCCCATTGTTTTCCTATCAACGAAAAGAACTAGAGGAAAATGTTTCTCTTTTATTTTATGTTTGTTGATGTCGACAGTCGATTGGAAGACTACAGACCACCAGTCAAAGGAGTGGTATCAATTTACTGGAATCCCTTTGAAGTAAGTTACAATTATATTCATAGCATGTTTAGGACACAGACTCGCACCTGTTTGTGAACTCCTTTTTTTTATTTGGGCTGCCAAGGATCGAAAAGTAGCTCTAATATCAATTAAGGATTTCTTCTTAATTTCTTTGTAGTTGGGCTTGAATCTTTGACACGGCTTCTTCAAGTGATTTAAATAAAGAGAGGGAGTACAAAAATAAAACAAATTGATATATAACTCTTTTATTTTCTTTTTATTTCTATAATGCTTTTCCTATCTTAATGACTCCCTGTTGTATTGTCTTTTCAATGAAACGGAATCCATGGTCAAAGCAAACAATCTTTAGGAAGGTCTTACAGAGATACAGCTTAATTTTAGCTCTTGACAACAACGAAAGCTCTTTTTCTATTTTTTGATGATGAAGCTGGGGTTAGGCAGATCCCTACTAGACAAAAGAATGATATGTACATTGTGTATATGAAGGTTGCGGACTGGTGCCCTTCCTGAACGAAAAGAACCATGGGATCTCTTGAGCTTCAAAGAGCAGATGCACAGAGATCCCAACATCAAGAAAAGAAACCATTTGTTAAACAAAAAAATTCACTTAAAGCACCATACCACGTGCTTGCTCTTGTAGAGACACGTGAAGAGGTTTATGCTCTAACCAATCCTTCCAATGAGCTAATAAGGAAAGCAAAAACGATTGTCTGCTGTATCTACGTTGGGGTGAACTGCAGCTTAATTCTTCAGATTCCATTTGCATTATTGTACATCCTTGAGTGTGTACATGACAGCGTCAGTGTGGTAGTGTCATAGCAAATGCTCCAAAGATACGCAACAAATTTGAATTCAATTTTTCTCACCGTTCCCAACATGAAAGTTAACTGGGAAATAACAATAAAAATTTCTTCGAATTTTCTTGTCAAATATAAATGGGACAAGGGTTTAGGCGCACCTTAATAAATGGTCTCAATCCCAGACAAAGGAGGATCCACCAAACACAACCAGAACTCTGAACTTTTAGTACGCTTGAGCAAGAATAATATTGCACGACCCTGCTTGTTTGGAGACATTTGATGAAGGATATAAGAAGCCGATTACTATTGCCACATCTCTAATTCCTATACTCAAACCCTTTTCTTGGTGATTTTCTAAAATACCCCCACACTCGCCTTCTCTTCATCCTCTGCTGAACCCTTTCTTTCATCTGCTCTACTCGTCACCAACCCTTCCAGATCCGTCAGCGCCACCTTCTCCCTAAACCATATGGCCTACACCAGGACCCCCAACGCCATCTCCTGATGATGTGCAATAAGAAAAAGAAGAGGGAAAAAAAGAAGAGTTTTTTTTGGCTCGATTTGAAGAGCTATTTTGTGTTTAGAAGTATGTTTGTGGTCTGAGCAGTATTTTTTTTATCGTGTTCTAATGGCATGTTTGTGGTCTGAGCAGTATTTTTTTTATCGTGTTCTAATGACATCGTTATAAGTTGGGATAGGGATGCAGCATACACCTAGAAGAAGAGAATGATGCATCTCGATACGAGGAAATTCATGGTTTTGCCGTGTCCATGGAGACACGGCAATGCCACGTTCCTCTTACGAAGATGCACCAAATTTGCTTTTGTTCTTTTACCCCAACTCCAGGTATCGAAAATGAAGAAAAAAATACATTGAATTTTCTTTTCTACTCTGAGGAATATTTACAATACCTATTCTTTCAGTGTCGAATTAATCACCTAACCTTAAATAGAGTGGATTTTCTTTTCCCTTCTTTGATTCAGTGCCAAACATCATTCATTCTTCTAAGAGTCCGTTGGTTCTTAGATTTAGCTGTTTTTCTTTTTCAAATATCGAATATAGATAGTGCATGAAATGTGTGAAAAAGGGACTATGAATGGTTATTAGAAATTATTGAGAACGATGCCGATATCTCACGGTGGAGTGTGTGTTTACCGGAGAGAGAGGGGAGGAATGGTATAGGTACTTTTGGTATTTTTGAGGAAAAAATGTATCAATAGCAGAATGGATGTGGCATAACAATTATGTACCAGAAACCAACTTGACAGTAGCACTCAACCATTTCCATGCCTTAAGCTTGATTTAAAAATTTCTTACTGAATTGTGCTCAACAAGCAATAGCTCACCTGGCTAGGGGATCAACTCACAAATTGCTGCCACAAGTTCGATACCCGGGACATGCATTTGGGGTTTCAGCCTCCCCATTGTACCCAAAAAGAGAACATATTGAAACTTCCTGTGTTGCAACAAAATTAGGTAGCAGATTCATAAGTTCATGGGTATCTTCCAATACTGAATCTAGATAGTGAAATCAGTCCTGATTAGACATGAGCTACAACAACCTGAAGACTACCGAACGGGAGAATGCTGGATATAAACCAGGATCCACATTATATTGATTGAAAAGTCAGAGGTTAGAGATTCATAGAATCATCACAAAGACCTAAGAATATGTCTTGCAGAATTGAAAATCCTGTTAGACTACTCCCACATGGTTAGTACTGTTATTCCAAATGATGTAGGATGGAGTCGAGGTGATTGGTCTAAGAAACATGGCCCAAGGTGAAGTTTAGACATTTTTGTAAAAAAAACTAGCATATGTCTCAAATCTTCTAATCGGATAAACTGACAATGAAATATGATTTTTAGTATTGTTTTCTGTATCCATAATATTGCAAAAAGAGAGAAGTTTTCTCGTTGATCGGGAACTGGGGGTCGTGGCATCGAGTTTCTCGACCCTTGGACTTACGAATAGTCTGTTCCATTTCTCAATGTGATCAAAGAAGGGAGAGGTATTCAAGGCACATTATCCCAAACACAGCAGTTTTTCTTTTGTTATTTAGACGTGTTCCTTCAGTGTGACCAAACGAGACAAAAAGCTTACCAAAGAAAATAGGGATGAATATACTGCCGAGAGAGAACTGCACACATAATACAATTCTCCACAAAGAAATAAGAGCTGTAAGTAATGAAACTATGAATCTTACGAAGAGGTTGATAGGGTTTGATCCGTCATTGGATTGGATTCGATTTACCTCAACATGAACAAGAAATCACAGGAGGTCTAAGGGTGTAGCATCACCAATTTGCTTGACCAAATGATAAGACCCCCCTTTTTTTATGGGTGAAGTACACCATATGTATTCAGAAGTCCAACGGACTGCAACTTATCTAGGGCGCACCCGGCCAGCTGACTATCGGGGTAAAGCTTTCCCACCAGTGGTTTACTCCCATTCACAAGACTCGAGCTTTAAACTTGCTTAAGGTGAACAAGTAACAAACCATTTGAACCAACCAAATGTTGGAAGATCATACGGACCCCTTTCAGTCGACCATGTTGGGGACAGATCACACCTGATCTGACCACACACATGGATTTAGCATGGTGAGGCCCTTCAAATGGTTATATCCAGCAGCTTGGTAAATTTGTCAACAAAGCCAACATGAAGGAAAAACGGTTGGAGAAACCTGCATTTAACTTCATTTCTCCTATCAAAATAGGCTATAATTTCTTACAAATCAAGTACGTTGACTCCGTCTTCAGAGTCTGAATCGTTCAAAGCAACTCGCACACTGGTAACTGACAAAAACAACGTCACGCTCACACTCCTTTGGAACAGGGAGGTTTAACCCCAAAACGGAAGCACTTCTGTGAAGGTGAAAGTGGAGTTAAATTTATTGCGACCAGCTTGTCATCGCTTTGCTTTAGATAGGTAAAATGTTCAGCAGACCCATACCTGACACGCACCACGGTATTTACCATTCCAATTTTGATAATCTCGTTCTAGGTCAATGCCATGCCGAGCATAAGATTTGTTGCTTGCTGTATATATCTTTAAACAAGGAGAGATTGGAGTAATTATCACAAGGCCAGTTTATTGTTGAATGCATGTAAGACCCAAAGACTATTCTCAATCAGACTTCAAAGAAATGTAGTTTAAAATTGAAAACATCGCTGTTTCACCTCCTACCTTGAGAATTTGTTCTAGTTAATGGCTTATTTTGGTACTGTTATACAAGAACAGATTTACAAAATTTAAGACGAGATTTGAGAGAAAAGAAAACAAATAGCTGCGAACCTCTTAATCATCCATGTTACACCCAAAAAAAAATACAAAGATACGCAGTATTAATTTATTTAAATGGAAAACAGCCGCCAAGTTTCCCAAAAGCTCTTTCTTTTATGTTGAAAAGAAGTTGTCCGCCTCATAATGATCATTTATAGGTTACCCCTTCACCTTTGACAACCTTACCAATGAGCCTGGGTATACATTGACCATGCCTTTCCCTGAGGATTCTGTTGGCTGCCTCAGGGCTAACAACAAGCACCATTCCGATACCCATATTGAAGGTTCTGCACATCTCCTCGTCTTCGATTCTCCCTTTCTGAAAGAAATAAAATACAAAAGTTCAAGTCATTTTAAACTACAGAAAAATAGGGTGAAGTTCGCAAATTTTCGGCTCACAACTTGAAGACTTCTTGTATCGATGAAATTGGTCTTCAAGTTTAGCAATAAAAGATAAGAGAGAACAACTTTCACAGAAGATGAACTCATACTACAAAGTTGCAAACCTTATTCAAAATACAGTTGAAATCCTCTAGATAAGTGGTGAAGAGTCTAATAGTGTCTCCTTTCCAATGGCATTCTACCAGCATTATAAGACAACCCGTATGGCAAAGGCTCAATGATACAACATGTACCAATAGCGTGATACGTTGAGTAACTTTTTCCAAAAACAATTCAAAATTACTACAAGACAAGTATGATACAGGTATAAAACACTCCCTTATGTTACATATGCTCCATGCGTCTTCCAATACAGAGGCCTTTAGAAAATGCCATCATGACAATGAGTATTGATATGCGTCGTGTAACACATGATAGATTACAAGTCTACAGTTTACAATCTTCTATTACAAATGCATTAGGGTAGACGCTAAGCATAAAAACAACCAAATCATAGTCACACAACATCTGTGTGCAGAGACATCAGAACCTAGATAATGGACATGCAATTTACTGGACCTGATGGAGGACAAATACCCTGAGATCCATTAACACAAGATGCTGTTAGGCCAATGTTTAACATAAATCCTCTTCATCTCAGATAGTACCTACGGAAGCGGAGACACAACTTTGCATAGGAGTTCTCGCCCTTGAAAACTAATCTCAGAACTCTTGCTAGATACATTGAATATCAACAAAAGGGCTCTTGCGGCAATACGTCAGACAAAAAGTGTCGAGTGGATGTTTTCCATTCTTGTAACACTAACCTAAAGACCAAATTCAGTATTCCTACCACATAAATCCATCCCTTTTTAGCCAGTTATGATAGAACATTGCCCTGGACATTCACTCTGTTGGACATGGGGAAGACATGAAGTTGTGGTTAAATGATTGGAGAGAAACCATTAAGCAAATTGACAACATTTGCTGAATTGCACATAATTCAAAGAGTTAGGCATTACTTTTCATTTTCCATACCCTGTTTCTTTGGTCATATAAAAATGTTTCTTTAGTCATATAAAAACGAAACTGCAGCACATAGAAGATGTCAATGTTTAACATTGTGTTTGCCCAGTCGCATGCTCAACTTGCGGACCCCAAAATGCCATTCCCTGAATACATTGTCTATTATGAATTATTTCAAATTAAGAAACTTATATTCCAAAATAAGAACAGGATTTCACAGACACCGACATCTAAAAACTTCTATAGTATTCGTGGATATCATGTACCAGAGGTATTTTTCAACTTTCTAATCAGTTCTAATTCCATCCCAACAATAGAAGCCAGAGTCTAAATCTAGGCCAGCTTGATGGGGGAACCTTGAGTTGCAAAAATCCATTGATGCGTTTGGTGACCCATTTATTAGTTACCTTACTTTTCTTTTTATGGACAAGAAAACTATTCAGTGGTCGGCCCACCAGTTGATTCTGCTTGAATATTTTCTTGCACTTTGCCAGGAGTCATTCTATGGTATTATGATTGATCTTCTTCACCCTCCAGACATTCATCCTCTGAACTGAGGCAGGAGATATTGAGATCTCAAAATCGACAGTGATGTCCAAACTTTGAGGATGCTTGGTGCTATTCAGTATCAGTTGAGAAAACTTTCTGGTTGTAACGTTCAAGAGGGACCCTTATGACCACACTCAAGTTGTTTTGTACTTTGATCACCATGTAAGATATCCACAAGACATGGATTAGAAAACAATGAGAAAGGAATCCAGTATCAGCTAATTACCTTTTGTATCCATTTGAAAATAGCTGGTACTTCCCAGGAACCAGTGTCAATGACCGTTCCTAACCCTTTTGGAAAGACACGAGGTATATTGTCTGTGAACCCACCTCCAGTGATATGGGCTATCCCTTTTACTCCTCCTTTACTGACAATATCAAGTACCTACGGAAACAAGATGTCCCTTAGTTCTAAATCTAGATCTTCGATGCTGTCATAATAGAGTGGACTTGTGTATCATACCTGCTTCACATAAATGACAGTTGGAGCCATCAAAGCCTCCCCTAGAGTGATAGACTTCCCATTATCATTTGGAAGCAGATCATTTAGAGAAGCACCACTTTCTGTGAGAACCCTGGAAGATGCGTAGGCAAGATATGGTTAGCAAAGAGGGTAACTTGCACCAAAAAAATTTCTAGGAAATAAATCAAGAAGGCGTTGGCAATACCCTTACTACAGATTGAAGAAGGTTTTCTATGAAATACTTATTTACCTTCTAACAAGAGAAAACCCATTAGAATGGACACCGCTGGAAGGAAGGCCGAGGAGAACATCCCCATCAACTATGCTTTTCCCATCAATCACTGAATCCTTTTTTACAATACCAACAGCAAAGCCGCTCAAATCATACTCCCCTTCAGCATAAAAATCAGGCATTTCTGCTGTCTGCAGGTGAAAAAATGAAAAAAGTAATAATAAAAATCATAAACCACATGCACATTGTGATCTGAACCAGAAGACGAACTGATTATCGAGCAAATGACTAATAAGAAGAAACTACTAAAAAGGGAAAGGAAGTTCCCTGACAGCATAAAATAGAGACTATATGTCTAACCTAAAAGCATTGCACAACACATAGCGCTGCACATATTCAGAACAAGAGGGAGTAGAATGGAAGGCATTTATAAATATTATTAAAAAACAGTAAGCATATGGTGACTGCATGAATACCTCACCACCAAGGAGAGCACAATCGCTTTGTTGACAACCATCAACAATTCCTTTGATCACCTAAGAGACAAATCCAGATATCAACAATTATTAACAGTTAAGTATGTTTATATAAGATGAACCAACAATGGGAAAAAGTGAAACCATACCCTTTCAGCAAGATCAACATCAAGATGACTTGTAGCAAAGTAATCAAGGAAGAAGAGTGGTTTTGCCCCAGATGTCACGATGTCATTGACACTCATAGCCACCTAAACAAACTACACAAATAAGTCACATGAAAGGATGAACTTTTGGTACACAAGGATCACCGGAGTAATACCAGGTCAATTCCAATAGTCTCATGAATGCCAGTTTCAAATGCAAGCTTCAACTTGGTTCCAACACCATCAGTACCAGCGACAAGATAGGAATCACCTGCCCGTTAATATGATAAAGGTTCCTTAACAAGTTACACTAAACACAAATCCTATAAGGGCGCAACTAGACAACACTATCAGATCCTAATAAGATGAAACAGATACGATGCTGTTCGGAAAAGAATAAGTACCATAACAGGCAAAAAAAGGAAAACCGGGTAGTGACATTAGTTAACATAGAGTATGAGGTATCAAAAGACCATAACAGGACAATATTACAAAGCAAGGAAATACTAATAGTACAGTTCAGAGGAATAGAATCTGGGTTCCACAATATGCAACAACTAAAGCCCAGCAGGGGAAATCACAGGTTAGAAATTCAAGATATTCTAACCAGCATTTCATTTTCATCTACACAACCTACTATTGGAAAAGTGCCAAATTTTCTGTTTTATGTCGACTTGTTTTCTTTGTCTCTGACATGAAATCTAACGTCAATTGGCAAAAGTTATTAGAATGTCAAGGCCATTGTTCCGCAAAAGTTCAACATTATGGAAGAATCAGTTGATAAAAGAAAATGCTCCGAGTCAATCTTCAAGAGACGATTCTGAAAACTATAAGCAATCCCAAATCAAATAAAACAAAAAAACTTCCTAAGCCTCATACATGTGTCATGCATGCACTCCCATACATCTTCATTTTTTCAGGACAAAATCACGAAACACAAATTCATCGTTCAAGTCCTAATCCTATTGCATATTCATGATCAAGCATGACCCAGTGAACAAAAGCTTTACTTTTTCTATATTATTTTTTGGTATTAATATTCTGTTTTCTATATAATGATACAGTAGAAACACTACTGTCCCTCAAGCCAACCCGCAACTTAGTTTCAAACAACCTCTCCACTAAATTTCATCACGCTGACCACCACGGTCGGAAAAAGTTACATCAGCACCAACGAAGAACAATCGCCCAAACTGTGCCTCTTCCCACTCTAAATAAGGTTGGGAGGGCCATATGAATTCTTAGTTGCCACTGTGATCCAACTCAATACCCGCATTTAACTTCAAAATAGCAAAATCATGCCTATTACCTTCTTCCAATATGTTATGCCAACTTTTTAGGCACCTTATTAGTGCTGTACGTTCAGCTTGAAACTCCACATGAACGCCGTCTCTTAAATTAGATCGGCACTAGACTGAATACCACCACCTCGTGATATCGTTGTTCCACATCTCTTACCACACGCGCGCACACACACAATTCAATGTCTCCCATGCAACAATTCCACGCTTTTCCTAGAACATCTATTCATCCCCACCGAGTGTCAGTCTCAGGAAGTTCCAGAAGCCATTTTCACCTCCAAACGAACCACGTATACATCCAAAACTGAATTAATACATACGGAGAGAGAGAGAGAGAGAGTTTTATTTTATACCCAATGGGAAGAGGCCGCCGAAGCCTCCGATGCCGGGAGCCATCTTGGAGATCCTCCGAACGAGCTCCGTGCCGGCGTCTATGTCGACGCCGGCGTCCTTGTACGTAAGACCACCCCCTTCCCCATCTTCTTTCTTCATCATCATCATCGGACTCGAGAAAACCCTAACACTCCTCCAACGCTGGCCCGCCGGAACGAGGGAAACTCTCCTCGGCGCCTCGAGCCCTCGTCGCCCTCCCCCATTCAGGGCTCCGCCACGAACCAAAATGCCGTCGCTCGGAGCTGCGATGGTTCTGCTCATCGCGGAAGAAGAAACCTGATGTCGGCGATACAGGGCGGTGGCCGGCGACGACGCGGATCGGTGGGTTCGTCCTTTGAGGGAAGGGTTTTGGTTTTGTTTTTTTTTTACACGCTCTGAAAACGGACATGTGACAGACGTATGAATTTAATGGCAAAAGCCTCTTTTGGATCCTTTCCTGTTTTGGGTTCTTTCAGCTCGTCTAATTGCGATTTCATTTTCGGATCCATCAATTTTTGGGTGCACACAACGATTACTTCCATCCTGCAACTTTGGGTCGACACGAAGCGAGGTTGTGTTCTTTAAAATTAGGCCCGTCCATGCTCGCTGACAATTTGAATCTGACGCGTTACAGTTGGGCAACTTGAGCTCGGTAGCTCGTTAGGCCTGTTCTTTTTTGAGCATGATCAAGTTCTATTAAGATCCGACCGAGATTGGGATTTTTGCCTGTAACAAGTTCCGTGGTCTCGAATTCTATCAAGTTCGAAAAGCCCAAATATAATGAGCATGAACCACATATTAACGAACTTTTAGTTTAGTAATGTGTATAATTTTATATAAGAATACTGTATAAAGCTCAATTAAGCTTGTGAACAACTCGAGGAGTACTCCGAATCAGCTGGAGCTTGATAAGACCGAGCTGAGCTGTATTCGAATTATCGTTCTGTCGATCCCGTGTAGCTCTTGAGCATCTCAAACTCACTTGCACCCTTATTATGGTGCCTGCTTTAGTGCTCGCGTGTTCCTTTATTATTCAATTTGCAACATCACAAGGACAATATGGGCATTGTCATCCAAGTACCAAAACATGCACTAGAACAGGCATTCCACTCTAGGGATTCTTTAGAGAACAATAAGACAACAATTTTTTTGTGTGAGAACAACGATAATTTCATTTTGTGAGAACGCCATGATTGACCTATCGCAGTTAAGGCAAGGGTACAATTAGATCAGGTTGGGGTTAAGTGAAGATCCACTTCATATCCGGTTTGAAATTAAGACCCATATCCAAATCACTTTCCCCAAGTTAACTTATGGATGCACAAAGAACAATAGCCCACCTGCCCAGGGGTCGATTCGTGAATGGAAACTCATGAGTTCGATACAGGGGGCATGCATTTTTGGATTTGGCTTCCCTATTGTACCCCAAAAAAATTCAACCAAAAAAAATAAACACACATATCCATGTTCCTCAATCGATTTGGTTCTAGAATTAGTTGGATCTTAACTAGAATTAACTTATAAATCCATGTTCATTAATTGATTTGGTTCTAGTCTGTTTTTTCACTGGACGTGCTCTAAATCATGCTGAAGTTTCATGTCAATGCAATATAAGAAGAGAAAATAATTACTCCCTAAGTAGAGAAGTGTGACAACTAAGATGTTGTGCTTTGGCAGGAAAGCCTTTCCCAATTATTGATAATAAATAACACAATTGATACACACACCCTTTTTACTATCCATACATTTTTTTTGCAAAAAATACCCAAAATATCATGAACACAATTTCTTTGTTTGTACAAATTTTAGGCTATGCAAAACCCTCAACTTGTATCCAATCTTCTTAATTTTATTAAAGCAAAATAAAAAAAATCTAAGTCAAGAGCGACTCACCTCTTATTCACTTTCTTTTTATGCATTGTGGGCCCAAATTAGGTTCTTTTCACAATTGTCTTCTTCCTCCGATGGCAAGGGTTGGTTCTTGTGTTACATAATTCTTGACTAATAAAAGAGAACACTGCGTACACACTTGAATTGAAATATGAAAACAAAAGGGTTCCTATTTCTATTGATTTTGGATCCTAATTGGGTTTGAATCTCTAAATGGGACTTGAGTCTCTAAATGGGTATAGATCTAAAATAGATATGGATCTAAGGTTGGACAACTCTATCTAATGTGGGATTTAGTTCTAAAGTGTCTATTAGGCTCTAGAATGGGTTGATATGAATCTTAGGCTTGGAGGATCTTAAATGGATGGTGCTAAGAGCCAAAGGGTGATACTATGCTATGCTGAAGATTGCTGGAAATCCTAAATGGAGGAATAACTATTTCTAGGATGTAACAATGAACTTTAATGATGCTGAGGTTATATATATGCTGTAACACTAGATATGCATGAGACACTTGCAGAAATGTGTATCTACATGTGCAAAATATTTCTATATAAATGTGTATGCAGAAAATATCAAGATGATGAAATCTATCTAATGATATAGAAATATATATGGTTACCACAAAAATCAATTCTCATGACATGTAGAAAATTTGCTATACCTATATGTATGCAACAATAACTATTTATATGATGCAGGCACTACTATATGAAGCTGAAATATTAAGTTATAGAAAATAACTGTATGCTATGAATAACCTAACTAATGGATATCTATGCTAGGAAAGGAAAATTATGGATCCTAAAGGGATTGACAAAGAGTCATGATGGCACAGGTATATGATGCTCATGTTAAATGACTAAGGCTTTTATATAAATTGAAAAGAATCCTAGGGGACTAAGGAGGCTTGATAAAAAAACCCTAGAAATTAATAGACTAAAAGATTGAACTCATGAGATTGGATTGACAATGCCTAATAATAGACGATTCCTCTTGGTGATCTTCTCTTGGTGGCTGGCCCAACTCTTGGGTGTTGAGTAGCAATGACTACATGCCACAGCAGGAGAGAGAGATGACTTGAATTTATGATATTTTCTCTTCTTGCTCTCTTTATAACAATGATGAACACCCTATTATAGTTTTTCTAAGGGTGTTCTGAAAAGAAAAATTGGATACAACATTTCTCACTTTGAGAAAGCAAAACAACAAAATAAGGAAGATAAAATTTTTGGTATTTGCATGAGTAGTATTTCCTTCTTGAGCCTGTTCCAAAATGGCAAGTAGAAAATTTTGTGCTCATACAAGGGCATGTAGAATAGTAACTTCAATAATTCCAGAAGAAAGAAAACTGTTGGCTGCTTCTTTTCTGTTTTGATTCAACCTTTCTATTCTCATGCCACCCAACTTTATGAGTGAGCCGTCTTTCATGATGTTCAGTCCTTATGTATGCCATGTATACATTACATATATGGCTATATTACATAGATATGATTAATATATATGGATATTATACCAAACCATACACATACATACATACATATATTTTTTGCTAACATGCACATATATAAGGTAAATATGTACATATTTTACGATACTACATATATAAGACCTATGTTATGTAAAGATATATATTGTTTTATATGTAGAATATGCCGGTTAGGTTTTCAATTATTACATATAAATATATTTATATATTACATTCTATACATGTATATGTATATATCACATGTAATATGTATGCATGGTTTTCCATAATAGCTGAAAATATTTTGGATATTTCTATCTTGTTGAAATTTTCTTCAATGATAGCCTCTTCTGAATAAAGCAAGCGGATATTGAAGCATTCCTTTTCCTTTCCTTTTTTTTCTTTCTTTTTTTATATTTTCTTGGATCAAAAACATCATATTTGATTTAATTCATTGTAAAGAAGATATGGACCCTCTTAACAAATTTTCTATGATTCAAGATTCATAGAATCATTTGATCTGTTTTAAAATTTTAAAATTTAAAACCAGCTTTATTAGCTAAAACATATGTTTTTAGGTGTTTACACTCTCTTTTCTCTCTCTTGTAAACAACATGATTCCAGTGTTATTCTTGACATCTTTCAACAACTTCTTCAAGCTTCTGATATTCGTTTGAGGTCTCCTTTCCACACATTTTAGACATTACTGATTTATATTCGACATTTGAAAAAAAAATAGTTGAATTGAAGAACTGACAAACTAACAAACCCATAAAATGATCAACAATATTCTCATCAAATCAAAGAAGGAAAAGAGAATAAAATCCATTGTATTTGAGGTTAGGTTGTTGATTAGACATAGAAAAAGGGAATTATAAGTCCATCAAATCTTATTCTTCCTTGACTTTTTTTGCATTTAATTGTCACACCCGAGGACAAAGATGTGGTTGAGCCACATCTCTCAAAATGGGAGATGTGGTCATCTCTCTAAATTGGGAGATGATGCTTAGCCGTGTCTCTACCTAACTCGCAAAGACTTTAGAATTGCCAGATCGACAACATCAAATATACTAAAAATGTAAAATACGATTGAATCTATGAACATACCTCTAAAGAATATAAAATATTTCATTAAATCAAACATGTAAACCTCTATTTGTTCTTCTGTTTTTCTTATCTTCCTCTTCTTATTTTTCCTAGAAGAAAAGGTTACCAAACGCCAATGAGATTCAATTATGCATCATCTAATTGGAGAACAAAGTATACCCAACAATAGAATAAAAGATTAACATGAATGAGAGAAAATTAAAAGGGAAAGAAGTATGCATCAATGGAGAGAGAGGAATCACACAAAAGGAGAGGGGCAATATGGAAAACAAGGTGTGTATACTAATTTGGGTGGTGCAAATAGTAATCCCCATAAATAAATCTCACACAGGCATATTCGCCTACTTTATGTTACGGTCCTCAACACAGTGAATTGTGAAGGTTAGTGATAGGTGCAATATCCCACCTTGATTTCCCTTAGGCATGCTAAGAACACAAAGAGAGAGAGAAAGAGGTCAACCCTCATTTTACATGTGCCTCTAAAGTGCTGCCCCCATATATATATATAGCTTTTCAATTATATATATGTATGGTTTTTCTCATCACATGTATGGCCCACATAAGCTCTCGGACTGTAGGGGCTGGGCCATTAGGCTTTGTTTTAAATATGGGCAAAAATTCTCTGGCCTAATCCTGAATTTTTTTAGAACCATGATAGGCCAACCCCAGGCGAGGCCCATTTTCACATCTCTACTTTAGGTGTTGGAGGCAAAAGGAAGGAGCCATATAACCAAGTGCACATACCCATTCTCTCTCTTTGACAATGACAACTAATAATGGTGCACCTATAACTTATTTATATATATATATATATATATATATATATATATGAAAACTAAATTCTACCTACCCATTAAAAAAGTATCAAGGACATTGTTATTACACTCATATCATCCAAAAGCAATGAGTAGGTATAAATGTACAGAGGTGGGTAGGATCCAATCTCTCTCTCTCATGTCCAATCTCACACCATTTCTATGCCCGGCTACCACATCAACCTCCAGAAACTATAATCCATTACCTCCAAGTACTTCCTTCCTATTTCTAAACCACCACCATTACAGCTACCTAGAAAACAAGTCACTTAAACAATATATACATATACATATATATAGGTTTTCGAGTTGATTTTAATTGTGAAGATGGTGGTTTTTATGTCGGCACGGAGCTAGCTCAGAGGATTGCCAAGATGGCCCACGGCATCTGAGTCCTCTTCCCATTAAGTATAGAATCTATTTTTCTCTCTCCCGATTTGTATTAACTCAGTTTTGGTTGTATATGTGGCTCGTTGGAGGAGAAAATGGCTTCTGGAACTTCCTAAGATCAACAATCGGTGGGGTTGATTGGATATCCTTGGAGAAGTGTGGTATTGTTGCATGGGAGACATTAGAGAGTGTGTGCACGTGTGTGTGGTAGGATAGGCCGGACAATGGGACTACTAGGTGGTATTCATTCTAGTGCCGATCTCATTTAAGAGATGGGATTAATGTCTAGAATCTGGAGGGGCTTTAGATGGAGTTTCAGTGCAAATGTGAATGCATAAGCGTAAGAAGCTTGGACGTAGAGCAGTAATATGTCCCTAGATCAAGTTTCTTTAAAACAAAACTTCTAGCAGATAACAATTCAATTTTAATAGCTTGAGGGACACGGAATGTGGATATGGGTATTCTCTTTTGCATGTGGATACCGATCACGATCCGATTGCATATAATATCCAGTTAAGAATCGAATCGAGTAATTCTATATCTGACTTATTTTTAACTATATCGACAGAAATGGGTCTGATCCATATAGAGTTGGCAATTTGAACCTATATTGAAGTGTGTGTATATATTAGTGTTTATTTATATAAACACTAATATAAATACAATTATATATACATAATAACTTCTAGTTTAATAATATAAAATATTATAAATAAGATTTTGTATTTTATGTAATATATATTAAATGTTTTCTCTTAAAAATATATTTATTAGTTGAACTCTGGAAAGATGGAGGTGGGACCAAATAGTGATAAAAGGATGTGGGCCTGATCAACATGACCTAAGGGAGCGAGAGGGGACGAGGTATAGAAGAAGGATTGTAGAGCGAAATGGGTGGAATAAAAACCAAGCCATCCCACCCTGTTGTGATCCTTAGATTAAGATGACCTCTTTGATACGATATGAAACATGTGATGAGATACTGCCACACAATACACTTGCTCCAAGTTTAAACCCGAAACAAAGGCAAACCCAAAGAGTCGTGACCTACCAAAATTGACACAAAAATACCCGATGGCACAAGAGGAGGTGATCAACCCGTCCTACGATCAATAATAAAACCGTAATAGGAGTCCCCTACGAAGAATTCACATGGTTTCTGTATAAACTCCCTATATCTTCAAGTCTTTCCATATATATTGAGAAGAGAACGAGTAAGGGAAGGGAGGAACAGAGATAAGGTTGCTAGTGCGACCGAAAGAAACTTGTTTCTCCAATGGAGAACTTTTCTAGTAGCGACAATGAAGCATGCTAGTGGGATGATAATCCATTGAGTCTGGCGGTTTCAATTTTGCTTCCTCTTTTTTAACCTTGTTGGTGACCAAGGTTGTGTTTCAGTCTTCGTCATACGATTTTTGCAGATTTTGTGGTTATGCATATTGTTTGAGTTCTTTTCTTGCATCACCGTGTGACTCTGCTCACATTTTCTTTGAGTGCTTATGCTAACGAAGTATTGCTCCTTGTTTGTGGCTTTATATGTGTGTCAGATTGTGGAGGTAGTGGTTTTGAGGGGAAGAAAAACCTCCCCCTCTCTCTATGAGTTTGCAAGGATAGACTCCCTCTAGCCTTCATTGACTTCAAAGATAGGATTTACATGAGTAGTTTATCGATCAATTTCACCAACAATCTCATGTTTCCCAAGGAGTTGTATGACATGATTAAGTACTTCTTTCATTGGACATCGCAACAAAACAAGTTCTTCACACACATACTAGCCATCATCCTTGAGGATGCACCAGACCGATGGCAGACGATTGCAGGCGTCCTCAGGGAGAAGTCCTCAAATGAGGTCTAGTGCCATTACGAGAACCTCTTTCACGCCATATCAGAAATTGAGAATGACCACATTGAGTTGCCAAATTATAGCGACGACTGAGACAAATCAGCTCAGGGCACGACTTCAGTGTCACAGTCGTGATCTGGTAGGGGAAGAAGAAAAAGCAGGTGCCATGGATGAAGGAGGAACACAAGTGAGTATGGACAACTTGATTCTTTCCATCACATATATGTATATAAAACAATGACAATTAATAATGTCACATTGACATACAAATAAATATTTATACATGAAAACTAAATCTTATCCACCCATTACTTTTAGGTGGCATGAGTGTAATTTAAAATGTTTTAATGGTTTTTGAAAAAGTATCAAGGATATTGCTATTACACTCATACCACCCAAAAGCAAGGGATAGGCATAAGTGTACATGTGTCAAAGGTGGGTACGATCCAATCTCTCTCTCTCTATATATATGTATATATATACATATACATATTCACATATATATATATATATATATATATATATATATATATTCACATATATATATACATATATATTATATATAAAGGGTGTCATATATGCACACACTGCTTCAATACACAAAAATTCTAACATCATTTATATGATCGGTTACCACATCAAACTCCACCGACCATCATTATATATGAAGGGCGTCAAATATGCACACACTCCTTCCATAGACAAAAATGCAAACACCATTTCTATGGCATGTATACATATACATATACATACACACACACACACATATATATATATATATATATATATATATATATATATATATATATATATATATATATATATATATGAAGGGAATCATATATGAACACGCCAGGTGATTTTGAAGGAGTGTGTGCATATACGATACCCTTCAAATGACAAACATATATACACACACAATTGTGGAGACAGTAGTTTTGATGCCGCACATATATATACATGAATATTATGGAAAAAATCAGGTTGCCTGGACTGACATGTGTTCCTCCTTCAACCATGGCACCCCCTTCTTCTTTTCCCCTAGCCCGGATCGCGACCATGAGCCTAAATCTATGCCCGTAGTCTATTTGTCTGGTCATCACTATAATTCAACAACTTGATGTGGCTAGCCTCAATTTTTGATACATTGTGAAGAAGATCCTCGTAATGGTACCAAACCTCAGTCTAGAACTTCTCCCCAATGATGCCCGTAATTGTCTGCTTAAGTGTTTTTTAAATAGTATAAAAAATGTTGCTATTATACACATGCCACCCAAAAGCAAATAAGTGTGTATGTGTTAGAGGTGGGTAGGATCCAAATTTTCTCTATATATACACATACACGAACACACACACACACACATATATATATATATATATATATATGTATATATATCTATATGTGTGTATATATATATATAAATATATATAAAGGGCATTGTATATGCACATACTCCTATATACAAAAATGGTAACACCATTTCTATAATCAGTTAACTCATTAACCTCCACAGACTATCATCTATTACCTAGGGCTAATTTCCCCCTATTTGAGAACCACCCTCCATTGGTCAAAACCACCCCTATAACTACCTAGAAAACAAATCACTTAAACAATATATATAGATTGGTTTTCAAGGTGATTTTGATAGTAGAGAGAGATTGAATCCTTTTAGTTATCCATAATTATGTCTACTCATTGCTTTTGGGTGTCATGAGTTAATTGCAATGTCCTTGATACTTTTTAAAAACACTAATTTTTAAAAAGTTTTAAGGATGGTTTTGACCATCAAAACACTGAAAATCACATGCATACTTATCCTCTGAATGAGCTTCATGCCGACATCAAAACCACCGTCTCGATATTAAAACCACCTCAAAAAACTATATATATATATATATATTGTTTAAGTGGTTTGTTTTCTAGGTAGCTATAAGAATGGTTTTGATCAATGGAGGGTGATTTTGAAATAGGAGGGAAGTAGCCAGAGGTAATGAATGACATTTTATGGAGGTTGATGTTGTAACCGGCCATAGAAATTATGAGCATTTTTGTGTATGGAAGGATTGTGTGCATATACGATGCCCTACATACATACAAACACACACACACACACACACACACATATATATATATATATATAAAGGGCATTGTATTAATATATATATATATATATATTTTTTTTTGTATGTGCATATATGTATATATGTGTGTACATATATATGTTTATCTATATATGTGTATGTGTATAAAGACACACACATATATATGAAGGGTCCGTACATGCGCACACTCCTTACATACACAAAACTGCTAAAACTATTTCTATGGCTGGTTACCACATCAACCTCCACATATTGTCATCCACTAGCTCTAGTTATTTCCGTTCTACTTGAGAATCACCCTTCGTTGGTCAAAATCATTCTTATAGCTACCTAGAAAACAGAACACTTAAAAGTATGTATATATAGCTTTTTGAGATGATTTTGATTCTCAAGGGAGTAGTTTTGACAACAGCTTGTTTGGAGAGTAAGTGTGAATGTGATTTTCCATGTCTTTGATGGTAAAAACCACCCTTAAAATATAAATTTTAAGTATTTTTCAAAGTATCATGGACATTGCTATTACAGTGATGTCATCTAAAAGCAATGGGTAGGCAAAAGTGTGCATGTGTCCGAGGTGGGTAGGATTCAATCTCTCTCTATATGTATATATACATGTGTGTGTATATATAAATGATGACGTCAAAACCACTCTCTTTGCAATCTATCTATCAATCTATCTATCTAGGTTTTAAAGGTGATTTTGATTGTGGAGATAGTGGTTTTGATGCCAGCACGAAGCTTGTTTGGAGGATTCCCAAGATGACTCCCGAATCGGAGGCCTCATCCCATTTCGTAGAAAATCTCTATGTTTGTGTCAATGTGTATTAACTCAGATTTGATTGTATATGTGGCTCGCTGGAGGTGAAAATGTCTTCTGGAACTTCCTGAGATTAACAATCAGTGGAGATGATTGGATCTCCTAGGAAAAGTATGGTATTATTGCATGGGAGACATTAGAGTGTGTGTGGCAAGATAGGCTGGACAACGGGATTACTAGGTGGTATTCAGTCTAGTGTCGATCTCATTTGAGAGATGGGATTAATGTCTAGAATCTGGAGGGCTTTAGATGGAGTTTCAGTGCAAATGTGAATGCAAAAGTGTACGAAGTTTAGCCGTAGAGAAGTAATACGTGTCCCCAATTCAAGTTTCTTCAAAACAAAAACTCTAACAGATAACGATTCAATTTTAATAGCTTGAGGGACACAAAATGTGGATACGAGTATTCTCCTTTGTATGTGGATATAGATACAAACCCGATTGCCTCCAATATCCAATTACCAATCAATCGAATCGAATAATTCTATATCTGACTTATGTTCAACTACATCGGTGGAAATGGGTCTGATCGATATAGGGATGGCAATTTGAACCTATTCCAAAGTGTAGGTATACATGTATTAGTGTTTATTTATATAAATATATATTTATTATAAGTATTTTAATATGCTTATAACTTTTATATAAAAATAATTATATATACATAATAGCTTGTAATTTAATAATATAAAATATTTTAAACATGGATTTGTATTTTATGTAATATATACAAAATATTTATTAGTTGAAGTGAGGTAAGATGGGATGGGACCAAACAATAATAAAAGGATGTTTGCTCCGAGTTTTGGACACATCCGTAAAACCAAATGAAAGACAAACCTGAAGAGTTTGTGACCTATCAAAATTGACATGAAAATACCTGATGACAGGAGAGGAGGTGATCAACCCTTTCTAGGATTGGTAATTGTAAACACCCAAAAATTTTTTAAATAATTTTTTTTATCTTTTTGAAAATTGGCTATTTTTGGCAGCTTTGGGTTTTTAAATAAAATGTATTAAATGAGCTTGTTTTGGTATCAAAATTTTATTGAAGCCTCAAAATGATGGATTGTTTCATTTCTTTTATAAAAATTCGAATTTGGACAAAATTTTATAAAAATAACGATTTTGCCCTCAGGACCAAATCGACAGGATTTTGCCTTTTTAAGTGATTGCCTTCAAAAAAAGGATAATTTCAAACAATTCCTTTTATATAAACAAATGAAAAAGGTAACATTGGGAATCAAACCCAAAATGTTTGCAAATTATAAGTTTATGAAATTCCAAAACCCCTGATATTCAAAAATAAATTAAATCAAACCAGACCTTAGAAATTCGCCCGATTGAGAAGGGTCTTATTCCAAGACCTGATACCCAGGGTTAAAGTGGTTCGACACCTTACACCCGTTGAAGTGGTTAAAGTGGTTCGATACCCCACAGCCATGAGAAGGGTTAAATGGTCAAGGTGGTTATAGACTAACTCACGAAACAAAAGTAGGTCACCCTTGCAAACAAAAACTAGGAATGAAACCCAGTGCTTTTCGAAAGAAATATTTGAAGATTTCATTAAATTTGATGTTTTCAAATATAAAATGTTTTTTTATAATATGTTTGAAACTTGCCATATATAAATTCGGATCGGAAGGAGGCAAATTCCCTAGAAAGAGGAGATGGCATGAACAAAAAAGGCAACGATCGAGCACCTGCCAATTTTGGCATTATAGGGAAAGTAACCTGTCATTTTTAGTTTCAGGTATTAGAAAGGAAAGTCAACACTCAAAGAAGGAAAGTGGACAACCAAAAAGGAAAGTTGGCGCCAAAGGAAGGAAAGTTGACATTCGGAAGAAAGACCGACGTCCAAGAAGGGAAAGTCATCATCAGCCAAGAGAAAGGAAAGCAATATGTGGTTTGGCAAGTTGTGACACTAAATTTGGCAAGTCACCGAGAAAAAACTTACCGATGTTTCCATAAATAAGTCATATGGCTGGGCGTTGGTGCCTTCGGAATATAATTTGGTAAGTCACCAATCCGTGTCATCTTCAACATAAAAGGACGGTGACTTAACATACTTAGCCCAATCACCAAGTCACTAAAATTGGACATCATGGGTTACCAAGATCGATGGGAAGGAAGTATACCCGTGTGGCTTCAATTATGGCAACTTACCATGTTCATTGGGTGGCCATTCACGGTAGGATTAAGCAAAGTCGGCAAGCCATCAAGATTGGTTTAGCTGGCCCCACACAAGTTTGAAAAAGATGATTGATCAAACCTAGACAGCAACCAAATTCAGTCACTTGCTATTTAAATCTCGGCTTAATCCGCAAGATTATTCATTGAATTTAAGGCAACAAGGTGGACAGGTCTTGATATGATTCGGTACTTTCATAAGGCACCGTGGTACACCTAATTTGGCAAGGCTGCCAAGTTCTCGTTGGCTCCAACTGAGTTCGAAAATGTACAAATGGTTAGGACATGAAGTTCACAGCAAACCCTAGCTTCAATCTTCAAGATCAAGCGCATCTTGATCATACTTGATTGCTGTCATGTGGATGGTCCGAATATGGTCACGATCACATCTTGACATCGAGTAGAAGACTACGAAATTCTTCTCGTATGCTTGCTGAAAATTGCCTCCTACTTGTAACTCCAATTCATTAATCAGCCATGACATGATTAAATCGTATGAATTTCAAGCCCATGCCAAGTACCTATCTAAGACATCACGGTTCAGGTTTGTTTCAAGTCGTGACCCTCTCCACCTAAGGCCCGTTCTATCACCTGGCCCAAACCCACTTAGGTGGGCTTGCTCTTGACCGAACCTACTTACCAAAAGATACCCAAAGAAAGCCCCTTTTACTTACCCGAGTGGAAAGAATCCTAGCCCAACAAATCATTCAGCAAGAGGGAAAGAAAAAGAGGGAGAAAGAGAGAGAGAGAGAGAGAGAGAGAGAGAGAGAGAGAGAGAGAGAGAGAGAGAGAGAGAGAGGAGGAAGGCTGTTGCCTGCCGTCCACTACCAGTCGCACATCGTCTTCCACCTTCCACCACATGTTTATCTTCGCTTACTGATCTCATAATCTTTAAGGACTTGTAATTAACAAGCCTAAGTCTCCATGAAGATGTATTGATTCAAATCCCCAAGCTATGCCCATTTTTCTTTCATGCGGTCTTCGGTATACATTTTCATATTGATTCTTTCGACTCCATTGCACAACTTAAGATCATGAACCTCTTTATTTCCCCAAGTTCACGGGAATCTTAGGATTTGGACTGTTGTTTTATAGCTATAGGTCACTTAAGTCAAAGCTAGAACATACACACTTTTGCTGAAAATCTGAAATTTCTAGACTGCACTCTGCACACGTCTAATCACAGATTTATATTAATTATCTACTGATCCAAACAAGTCAAGATTTGGCTCATCCAATTTAGACATATGCACGGACATATGATAAAAATTTCAGAATTTTATACATTATTAAACATTGTCAATTAAATCTGAAAATATTTACAAAAACTATAATAGGTTCTGGAAAGTCAGAAATGTTTGTGATACATGTCTGTTATTTCTTAAATATCTTTGTGCACACTGATCCAAATCGATTGAAAATACTCTATTTGGAAAGTTGACATCCGTACCTTTTCAGCAAGACCAATTTAAAAAAATTTGAAGGTCTTAGTACTAAAATATCATGATTTTTCTGAACCTCTGATGTTCTGGTAAAGGTTTGTGTCGAGTGCTTAAATAATGTGTAGTTCTAGATTTTATTATGTTGATTTATAGATTAAAATCCAAAATAAAAATATTTTTTTGATTCTGTACATGCATATCTACCTTCTATAAAATTTTTAGAATTTTTAGAAACTTAGAAGTATTTTTAAAAAATTAGAGAACAGGTATCTGAAAACAGAACCAGTTTCTGTAAATTTTCAAAGTCAAGAACTAAATTACGATTTCTTTAAACTTTCAAATTAGGATTTTGCTTTTTCGAAATTTAACGGATTTCAAATAATTTTCCAAGCATTTAAGCCGACTCACATAGGTTCAAGAAGGCCTACGTCGATAAGAACTCACTTATCCACAAAAGTCATAAATTGTATCTTTGTTAGTTTGAGTAAATTAACTGGTACGCTTGCACACACGATGTAGTTTCGAGAATTTCATTTCAAATCTTAATATGTTTTGAAATAAAAATTCACATTTACAATAATAAAACTCGAAAAGGAATCCCTCCGAAGAATTCACGTGGTTTCCATGTAAACACCCCCTCCCTTTGTGCCTTTCTATACACGTTGAGAGCTTGATGTGGCCAACCTCAAGTTTTGATACATTGTGAAGGAGATCCTCATAATGGCGCTGGACCTTAGCCGAGGACTTCTCCCTGATGATGCTCGTAAACGTCTGCCACTGGACTGGTGCATCCTCGGGGACGACGGCCAGCGTGTGCTTGAAGAGCTTGTTCTGTTGCGATGTCTAATTGTCAGAATTCTGAATCATGTCGTACAACTCATTGTGAAACATGAGATTGTTGGCGTAATTGATCGACAAACTCCTTTCGTGGAAATGGAGTAAACCACTCCTGTAAATCCTATCTTTAAAGTCAATGAAGGCTAGAAAGAGTCTATCCTTGCAAACTCATAGAGATGAGGGAGGTTTATCTGTCCGTCAAAAGCACTGCCCCCACAATCTGACAGACACATAAAAAGCCACAGACACAGAACAATACTTTGTTAGCATAAGCGCTCAAAGAAAATACAAGGAGAGTCATACAACGATGCAAGGAAAGAACTCAAGCAATATGCAGACCAATAAAAGCATAATCACGAAATCCTAAAAAATTGTAGGACGAATGTTGAAACACAATCCTGGTCACCACCAAGGCCAAAACAACGGAAGCAAAATTGAAACTGATAGCATTGCCTACCTTCACATTGGAGGCATCAATAGACGTCTCAAAGGGTTCGAAGTCGACAGACTCTAAGGATTTGTCATCCGAATATCATGATTCATCATCTCTGCTTAAAATGTCCTCCGTCAAAGAAACAAATTTCTTTCGGTCGCGCTAGCAACCTTGTCTCTTTTCCCTTACTCGTTCTCTTCCCAATGTATTTAGAAAAGTACGAAGAGAGAGGGCATTTATATGGGAACCACATGAATTCTTTGCGGGACTTCTTTTATGATTTTATTACCAATTGTAGGAAGGGTTGAACACCTCCTCTTGTGTCATCTGGTATTTTCATGTCAATTTTGGTAGGTCACATACTCTTTGAGTTTGTCTTTTTCATATCCTATCAAAGAGGCAATCTGGATCTAGGGATGACAACATGATGGGATGAGCAGGTTTTTACTCCAACCATTCCATTTGGATTTGGATCTAAAGAATGTTAGGATACAAGATAATACATTGATAGGCTTTTTTAGTTCTTTCAAGTCACAAACAACCACGACCAACATGATAGTTGACAAGTTAATCACACGGTTTAACTCATTTCAAGACTAAAGAGGGAGTAGGTTTGATCAAGTGTTGGAAGGAGACAATGAAAAACATATACCTTTGGAACTAGATGCTAATACAATGCAAGATGGAGCTAGATGATGATTACGTACCTGATGTGGGAAAACGCTTGGTTTATAGTTTGGATGAATCCTTGCCATAAACACATACAATAGAATTCGTAGGATGAATCCGACAAAGGGATATCCTTGGAGATGCCAATATAAGAAGAATACTGAAAAATCTAACACTAAATCCATGTTTGAGTCTGCACAAACTACTAGAAGATCTGGTGACACTAAATTCATGCTCGGGTCTACCCAAACTAATAGAAGATCCGCTCATGCTTGTGTTGACCACACATATATATGTATATGTATATATAGAATACATATATTTATGTGTATGTATATATATGAAGTGTGTCGTATATGCATACACTCCTTCCATACAAAAAAATTCTCACACAATTTCTATAGTTGGTTACTACATCGACCTCTACAGACTGTCATCTATTACCTCCAGGTACTTCCTTCCTATTTCAGAACTGCCCTTCATTGGTCAAAACTACACTTATAGCTACCCAGAAAGGAAACCACTTAAACAATATATATATATATATATATATATATATATATATATATATATATATATATATATATATATATATATATATATATATATATATATATATTGGTTTTTGAAGTGATTTCGATTGTGGAGAAAGTGGTTTTGATGCTGGCATGGAGCTCGTTTGGAAGATTGTCAGGATGGCTGCCGGCATTGGAGGTCTCTTCCAATTGAGTATATAATCTCTCTCTTCGTGTGTTTTAACTCAATTTTGGTTGTATACACGGCTCATTGGAGGTGAAAATGGCTTCTGGAACTTCTTGAGACTGAAAATTGGTGCGGATGAATGGATGTCCTAAGAAAAATATGGTATTGTTATATGGGAAACATTGGAGTGTGTGCATGTGCGGTAGGAAAGGTTGGACAATGAGACTACTAGGTGGTATTTGGTCCAGTTCCGATCTCATTTGAGAGATGAGATTAATGTCTAGAATCTGGAGGAGCTTCGGATGGAGTTTTAGTGCAAACATGAATGCAAAAGCATAAGAAGCATGCAGGGAGAGCACTAATAATGTTTCAAATCAAGTTTCTTAAAAAAAAACTCTAACAAATAACGATTTGATTTTAATAGCTTGAGGGACACAAAACATGGATATGGGTATTCTCTTTTGTATGTGGATATAGGTCCAAACCCGATTGCCTCCAATATCCAGTTAACAATTGAATCGAGTAATTCTATATCTAACTTATTTTCAACTACAATGGCGGTGAGTCTGATCCATATAGGGATGACTATTTGAACCTATCCCGAAGTGTGTATACATATATATTAGTATTTATTTATATAAAATATATGTTTTTTATAGGTATTTTATATGCTTATAACTTTATATAAATATAATTATATATACATAATAACTTGTAGTTTAATAATATAAAATATTATAAATCAAATTTTGTATTTTATGTAATATATATATATATATATATATATTAAATGTTTTCTCTTAAAAATATTTTTATTAGTTGAAGTGGGGCAAGATGGCAAAGGACTGAATAATAATAAAAGGATGTGGGTTTGATCCCCAAGACCTCATAGAGCGAGATGAGATGAGGTATAGAAGAAGGGTTCTAGGGCAGAACATGTGGAATAAAAACGTGCCCATCCTACCCTGTTGTCATCCCTAGATTCATATGGCCTCTTTGATATGATATGAAACTAGTCACCAGCTAATTCCATGCAATACAATTGCTCCGAGTTTTGGACACGACAATAACCCACAAAAAACCCCGTAAGAGTTTGTGACCTACCAAAATTGACACAAAAATATGAGATGATATGAGAGGAGGTGATCAACCCTTCCTACGATTGGTAATAAAACCAGAAAAAGAGTCCCTAATGAAGTATTCATGCAATTTCCATATAAGCCTCTCTCTCTTCATGCCTTTCTATACACATTGGGAACTCGATGTGTCTGGCCTAAATTTGTGATATGTCGTGAAGGAGATCCTCGTAATGGCACCGGACTTCAACCAAGGACTTCTCCTTGATGACATCCATAATCATCTACCATCGGTCTGGTGCATCCTCGGGAATGGCAACTAGTGTTTGCTTGAAGAGCTTGTTCTGTTGCAATGTCCGATTATCAGAGTATTGAATCATGCCATACAACTTGTGGGGAAACATGAGATTGTTGGGAAAATTGACCGACAAACTTCTTTCATGAAAGTGGAGTAAACAACTCTTGTAAATCCTACCTTTGAAGTCAATGAAGGCTAGAGGGGTCTATCCTTGTGAGCTTACAGAGGGAGGAGGGAGGTTTATCTTCCTATCAAAACCATTCTCCACAATCTGACACACACCTAGAATGCCATAGACACGAAGCAATACTTCATTAGTATAAGCGCTCAAAGAAAACACGAGCAGAGACACGATGATGGCAAGAGAAGAACTTAAGCAGTACGCAGACCAATAAAGCATAACCACAAACTCCACAAAACAACGAAATCAAATTTGAAACTGACATCCGACCGCGTACCTTCGCATTGGAGGCGCTAGTGGATGTCAAAGAGAGTTTGAAGTCGACAAACTCTACGGATTTGTTGTTTGAGTAGCATGCTTCATCATCGCTGCTGAAAAGTCCTCCATTGGAGAAACAAGTTTCTTCTAGTCACGCTAGCAGCCCAATGTCCAAAGTCTCTGTATTTATTACAGTATAGGATTGGATCATAACGGAATTTCTGTCTATACTGACACAAATATATCAGATTGGGGAGGAAGATCAAAATTAGAGATTGATACAAAAGAAATGATATGGTATTCTAGTTCTATCAGCAGCTATGGGTTCAAGTCTAAGAGAAATTCTAGACAATGTTTGCTACCCTGAAATTTTCTTGTCTTTCCCAAATGAGAAGGAGAAAAAAAAGATTGGTTCAAAGGAAAATGCCATTTTAGAGTTTTATCAAAAATTTGCTTGTGTAGGCGGGGATCCGGTGTTTTCTGAGTCTTTCCCTTATTCTCTTCCCAATGTATATAGAAATGCACCAAGAGAGAGGGTGTTTATATGAAACCGTGTGAATTCTTTTACGATTTTATTACCAATTGTAGGAAGGTTGTTCACCTCCTTTCATGTCATCTGGTAATTTCGTGTCAATTTCGGTACGTCACAAACTCTTGGGGTTTGTCTTTGCATATGTCTCAAAGAGGCCATCTGGATCTAGGGATGACAAAGGGCAGGATGGATAGGTTTTTATTCCACCCGTTTCGTGCTAGAATCCTTCTTCTACACCTTGTCTTGTCTCACTCTGCTGGATCTTGATGAGACTCACATCCTTTTATTACTATTCAGCCTCGTCCCATCTTGCCCCACTTCAACTAATAAATTTTTTTAAAGAAAAAACATTTAATATATTACATAAAATACAAAATCTTATTTATAATATTTTATATTATTAAACTAAAAGTTATTATATATATTATTATATTTATATAAAAGTTATATACATAAAAACATATAAAATACTTATAATAAACATATATTTTATATAAATAAACACTAATATAAATATATACATATATATATATATATGTATATATATACACTTAAGAATAGGTTCAAATTGCCATCCTACATGGATCAAACCCATTTTCTCCGACATAGTTGAAAATAAGTCAAATATCTAAATATTGAAGGCAATTGGGTCTGGATCTGTATCCACATACAAAAAAATATCCATATCCACATTTTGTGTGCCTCAAGCTATTAAAATTGAATCTTTATCTGTTAAGAGTTTTTGTTATGAAGAAACTTTATTTGTAGACATGTTATCATTGCTCCACGTCTCTCAAATGAGATTGACCAACTACTAGTTTCATTATCCAGCCTTTCCTATCTCACACGCACATGCATGCACACACACACTCCAATGTTTCCCATGCAACCACACCACACTTTTTTAAGACATCCATTCATCCCCACGTCATCACCTCCAACGAGCCATGTATACCTCCAAAACTAAGTTCATACACATAGAGAGAGAGAGAGAAAGATTTTATACCTAATGAGAAGAGGCCGTCGAAGCCTCTGAAGCTGGGAGATATCTAGTGATCCTCTGAAGGCCAGTGTCTATGTCGATGTTGCAGACCTTATACATAAGCCCACCACCTTCCCCATCTTCCTTTTTCTTCATCATCATCAAAATGGAGAAAACCCTAACACACCTCCAACGCTGCCCTGATGGAATGAGGGAAACTTTTCTTGGTGCCTCGAGTCCTTTGCGACCCCACCCCCACATTCAAGGCTCCACCACAAACCAAAATGCCATCACTCGGAGCTGTGATGGTTCTGCTCATTGTGAAGGAAGAAACAATCTCACTGATAGTGGTCTTGGTTGCCCGTAGGTCAATGAAACTCTCTACGACTGCCATAACCTCAAGGATGTCGTCGGGTTCCTCTGTTCAGTGAGAGCCCATGATTGAATCCCTTCTGCAAAGTAGTACATCTTATCATTCTTGTTCATATTGCAGACCTCTAATAGCAAGTCGCTGAAGCACTGCACGTACTCCTAAAGAGTACCAATGTGCTTGAGTTGTTGTAGCTGCTCACGAGCTCTCCAATTGTAATCCATTATGAATATATCTTGTTCGTTTACCATCATGGTACAAAAGTAGTCTTCAAGGTCCAACACTAAGTTATCTAGGGCCTTTTGATCTGGTCCCCATCTAAGGCTTTCAGTCCGAAGACTTTCAACCGGTGGAAAGGTTGATCGGTAGTAACACTCGTCGGTGCTATCATCAATACTATAGTAGGAACCAGAGATTCATGACTGCTAGTTGAGAGGAACTCGTTCGCAAGCAATTATGTACCTGAGATGCCCTGAACTCGACATCATAATGTTCTAGTTTGGCATGAGTGCTCGTTGTGAAGACGTGCAACTCTTTCATCCGGTGCATCATCACTAGGATTATTGTTTCCATGTTGAAACCAGAAGTGGAAGGCATCCCTTTATTGTTGGCGGGAAGTGGAGGTATTGCCATAGAAACAGTATGAGCCTTTCCCTTTGCCATCGTCTTTGAGTGAGTACAGTTCTAATTAAGCTGCTAATGAAGCTCAGTCCGTCGAGTCGATGTGCAGTACTAGAAAACTAGGTATTGCTGCATTGGTTTCAGTTGCACTACTAAAAAAGGCTTGCCACAACCCAACAAAAAAATGGACAATACTTTCCCTTACCCCAAGGCAATCTAGTTACTAATTACAACCTTACACAATTCAGCAAACAAGTGAAACACAATGATACATAAAATTGCCAACGCTTACAAAACTTCTCAGTTCATCATTAATCGTTAGTGAACTATTTCTACACCGCCCAATTACGGTCCATTGAGTGACTATCTCACACATTAACCTCCCTTACCACTAGGAGGATGGAATCAACCAGGTTTTGGGCCTGGCTGACTGATTTGTGATGCTGATGCACATCTTAGAGTAGATACACTTTGCTTGTTCACCATACCTCTTACAACTTCCAGAAACTGGTAAGATTTGAACCAAATTGGTCAATTTCTTGCAGATCAAAGCTAAGATCGTTCTCACCTACACTCGGGTAACACAAATCAATAGATCATGAATAATACTTGTTTGATCTGCAACTAGTTGCTGCTAAAACACCAAATAAGTTGCTTTATGTGATAATCACCCTATCTGATTGTCTATTGCTCGATACTAGCCAGAATTACCACTAGTTTAGCTCTGATACCAAAATGTCATCGCCTTCTTCTCGATTGGCTTGCAGTGAGATTGATCTACCTCAAGAAGCTCAGTGATGTAGTGAAGTCACCCAACTTCACTCAACTACACTAGATTGTAACAACCGAAGTGATCCGGTTGCGCGATGGAGGCTGCAACATTTACCCCACCGTAAGCCTCCTTGGGCCAAAGAGGAGAAGCACAAGCTCTCCAACACCCTGTTGTATAGCACACTCCCTCCTGGCTACACTCTCTTCCTCGAGGAGGTTCTAGAGACAAAGTGAGAAAAGGTTTATCTTATTACTGTAGAACTCAATTGGTGCCCATAGTGGGGCTATTTTTAGACAACCATACCCATGTTGTCTAGGTCAAATATGATTCAGTGTGCGGGTCCTAGTGACCCAGTCTTATTACAAGTAGGGTCCTCTACTAGTTCAAAAGAGGGTTACAACTAGCAAGGAAAGGAGAGATGGTGTCCTTGGAGCACATACAGGATGCATGGTACTTGGGTGCCCATAACATACACAAATACAAAGCCACAAACACAGTGCAATACTTCATTAGCATAAACACTCAAAGAAAATGTGAGTAGAGTCACACGACGATGACAAGAAAAGAACTCATAGTAAAATCATAACCACAAAATCCGCAAAAAGCATATGATGAAGATGAAAACACAATCCTAGTTGTCAACAAGGCTAAACATAGGAAGAAAAATTGAAACTGACAACCGACTACCCATCTTCGCATTGGAGGCGTCAGTGGACGTCCCAAAGGGTACGAAGTCGACATACTCTATGGATTCATCATCCTAGTAGCATGCTTCAATATCGTTGCTGAAAAAGTCCTTCATCGAAGAAACAAGTTTCTTCCCATCACTCTAACAACCTCGTCTCTCTTCCTCCACTTACTCATTTTCTTTCCAATGTATATAAAAAGACACGGAGAGAGAAAGAGGGAGTTTATATGGAAACCATGTGAGTTCTTCATGGGGACTCCTTTTACGGTATTATTACCAGGAAGGGCTGATCACCTCCTCTCATGTCATCTTTTATTTTTGTATCAATTTGGGCAGGTCACACTCTTCAGGTTGTCTTTGCATTCGAGTTTACTGTCGTGTCCAAAACTTGGAGCAATTGTATTGTGTAGAAATAGCTTTATATCATATCAAAGAGGCCGTACGGATTTGGGGATGATAACAAGGTAGGATGGGCAGGTTTTTATTCCACCAGTTCAGCCCAGGAATCCTTCTTCTACACCTTATCCCATCTCGCTCTACCGGGTCTTGGGGATCAAGACCCACATCCTTTTATTATTATTCAGTCTTGTCCCACTTTAACTAATAAAATATTTTTTAAGAGAAAACATTTGATATATATTACATAAAATACAAAATCTTATTTATAATATTTTATATTATTAAACTAAAATTTATTATGTATATATAAGTATATTTATATAACATACTTATAATAAACATGTATTTATATAAATAAATACTTATATATATGTATATGTATACTTTGGGGTGGGTTCAAATTGCCCTCCCTATATGGATTAGGCTCATTTCCACCGACATAGTTGAAAATAAGTAAGATATAGAATTACTCAATTCGATTGTTAATTGGATATTGGAGGTAATCAGGTTTGGATATGTATCTACATACAAAAGAGAAAACAAGCAAAGAAGTAAACTCATTTATTTTATAGTCGGTTGTTGATAAATATACTTACATACACAAAAACTAACAAAGAACCTCTAACCACTCTCTAACATCTCGTCTTCATCATCTTCTTATGTCATTGTGGTCATCGAATTGTTGGATGTGCATTTAATGGATATTTTCATGTGATATACTTGCTAACAACAATCTCTTAGGAGGTCCTTGATAGGAGGGTCTGTAGTCGTGGGTATTGCACCATAAGTGTTACCACCTCTATGAGGTCTACAATACATTGAATGACGAATAGATTTAATGTCTTCATTCTATAAGCACTAAAATGAGCAAGCAATATAAATAAATGCCGCTATACTTATAGCATGTTAAATGCTACAAGCTTATTGCTTGGCTGAGGATAAAGTTCCCTCTAGTGATGCGTCAAATCTCTCAACCGAAAACAATGAGTCTGAGTGACATATTGACTATGTACACTGTTTGTTGCAATCATATAAGTATGATGCATAGAGTTTGAAGTATTGTCACTAGAAGTATTGTAAGCCCTATGCCTCCAATGTTGTACTCTATTTAAGAATGCTTTCAATAGAGCAACTAAGATATGTTGACGATGATTGATTTAATAAATAATTCAATCAAGCATGTATTGTTTCACAATGTCTAAACAATAAATATATTCATGGTAATATGACAATGTGTACATTTTGTAGATATAGTTCCTCTAGAAATAAGATTGCTAAATCTAAGATGAAAAAGTCATATCAATATTATTGTCAAGTGTATGACTTTCACCATTTAAAGTAAATTCTAACTAAATATTAAATATCAATAACCACATATCTTATTTTTCATCATCAAGTCCAACTACTTATAATACCAAGCAAGGTAAGTAGGAGGAGGATGCTTATAAAGGACATTCTCCACCCACTTCCTCTATGGAGGCTACTCATCAACCCTTGCTGGTAGCATACTCATCCTAAACGCCGGAAAGTATTAATAAATCCATACCTACAACATATATGACCTTTGTTTAACACATTATCAAACAACATAACTGTATTAACTTAAATATAGTGGGCAATTATTATATAAAGCAAAAGTGTTAACATCACTTAGTTATGGTGCCTCAATGCAGGAAGCATTTCCATTTTTATATACAAATAAGCCAATTTCACTATACTACATGCATACTCTACAACCTTGGAAACATCATTGGCCAACTACTTCATGATGGAAGTTGGTACCCTATTCCTTGACTTATCCTAGTAGACGGCGCATCCGATCTAGTACAATTAGAACAACAATGCCAGCTCTAGACTTTATCCCCTCCACCACATCATTAATGTCAACACCAATGATTTTAGCTAAAATATTTGCACCTAATTATTTTAGCCTTAAAGTAAAGGGACATTTACCGATTGAAAGGCTGAAAATCTTATTGAAGTTGTGTAGAATAATAGTCATCTTACCCCATGTTTGTGAAAACTATTGTTGTTCAGCTATTATCATTGATAAGACACTCAATGATGGGTGGTACAACACTTTGTACACCAACTCTTCTTATACGAATAATCCAAACTGGTGCACAATATTTAATTGCATGGCCTCTAAAAGCTTCCTTTTGAAAAAGACCACATTTTCACAACTTTATGCTTCGTGTGGCTTGCTACCAATTGAATGGCAATATGATAGCCATAATCATTTTCGAGAACCTCTTATTTATCTATTGAATGATAACTCTAGAAAAGGTTTAGAATTACTTAATTTTGCCACACTATATAGGCGATATGCAAAATTAGAGAACAACTCTAGGATAAGACATGGGTTGATGTAGATACATGTGTCACGATGATGCTCTAAATGACCAACATCATCATGATACCATAGAGGATTAATATTATCCTTTGCAGAAACCTCAACTAGCACCAACAACATGCGTATAGTTCCGCCACTACATCATCTTCATAGACGCCAACTCTTGTTTATTAGATCCGGGTGAAGATTAGTTGATATTCCTAGGACGATTTGGCATGATCTGTCTCTCTTCATTGCTTCAAAATCATCCGCTATATGACACCATGTTAACATGACACAGTCTCAACAATGCAATCAGATATTAAACTTCTACTCATCCACACACTCTTTTAGTTATTTTCATTACAAACTGTGAAAAATGTTTGGAGAAAAAAAAAGATGCATAGCATCTTTCTTGGGCATGGAGAAGAGACCCAAACGTAACTAGGCCACGGTTCCATCTCAAGGAAGATATAACTTGGTTGCATCTCCCGAGATATGACCCAAGAGTAGGGTGTTGATAAGGAGAAAAGGGGGGTAGAGGAGAAGTTGCTTGGGAAATGAGAAAATATGTTAGAGAGGAGATAGTAAACGGATAAAAATGAAAAGCATAAAATAGAAAATGAGTATAGGAAAGATGCAAATCAAATAGCAGCTAGGTGGTAGCTAGTTGAATTGACAAAATCTAAGAGTAGCTCAGTTTTTTTGTCAGCCTTGACTGACAGTTTACCCATGCAGGCCGTGAGAACTTCGAAAATGGGTCTCTTGTGTGCATTGCCTGATGCAAATGCAGGTCGAAATCCTTTGTAAATCACGGTGCTCATGTGGGCAAATACACTCTAGTGCTCTGTCAAGAAGGCACAAGAGAAATGGATTAAGTATATAAGACTTTGTATGCTATTTTGCTAAAGGTTTTAATGTTTGAGAGGCGAGAGTTAGTGCGCACCCTGAACTTCTGCCATATATCAACCTTTACTTCGGAACTTAACCGCAAAAACTTACTTCGGAAACTGTCAACTCTCATTTGACCAAAAGAGCGAGACTTGAAAAACAAGTTAGAGCTGTATGTTTACTGGATCCACTAATCAAAACTTGGAAGTCAAGCATGCTTACTTCATTAAAGGGCCTAAGTTTACATCTTTAGCCCACTCCACCCTCTACGATTGGGTAGATGTTAGTGCACTTAAATGCATACCAACCTAGGAAGTTTTGTAGCATTATGAACTCGGGGCTTAGGACCCTCGATAGTTGGGCCTATATGACTAGATTGGATGTTGCCTTTTTCTATTTCAATGCTCTTGGCACTTCACAAGAGGGAGAGAGGCCTTCCAAAGAAAACTTCAAAACATGCTAATGGTAACCTGAGTTGAATGTAACGGGCACAACATTTGGCTAATGGCGACTAAGAATCCATAGTATTGGAGAAGGGCAAGGCTTTGAAATTTTTTATTTCAAGGTCATTGGGATAACCTGTTCAGTATCTCTTACTGTTGAATTCAGCGCACATTCGAGAGTTTTCATGCAAAGTCAACAAAGCAAACACATCTTACAAACAAATACTTTTATCAATATTGTTTTCACAAGAAATATTCATCTACATAAATTAAAGAAAAAGTAGACGAGGATCATGTGTATGCATTGTAAGTTGGTATCTCACTGATCAGTTTGCACCTCTATCAATCATCTCTTTGTACTGCAAGTAAGAGATTTGACGCTGCAATTTCATCTGCTTATAGAACTCAGCTATGAATTCATCTGCTTTCAGATCAACCTCTTCCTCCTTCCATGCATAACCACCACCATTGTCTCTATGTAATCCATGAAGATGAATCTCATTGTTATCATCCACATTGCCATCTTCATTATCCTGGTAGAAATGGTCATCATAGAAAAAGTCATCTTTGACATCAATGGCCGCATTTATACATGGGATTCGAGAAAAATTAATTCGCTGCTTGTTCCTCTTATTCTTGTTGAGATTCAGACGAAACACCGGAGTTTCTTCCAACGAGAATTCACGCTCTCTGTTGACAATCGATCCCGATGAACGAAGAGATTTGAAGTAATCGGGCATGAGACGCAGACTCAAAATTATTCTTCTCCTGAAGATGTTGCTTTTCCTAGACCAAAGGAGTAGGAAATGCAGGAATTTCCATGCCCCACTTCCGAAGCCCGAAGATTTATTCGCCATTGATGTTAGAACTCGTGATCCAAGAAGAACTTGATGGTGGTAGTGGAAATGATGCTTCTGTGGAGATTATTACTACAAGAATCGGAGGAACTGAAAAAGAGTACAGTTGAGTAGAGGAAACGCAGGACTGGATAGTGACGAGGAAGAAGAAACGCTGGCTTGTATATAAAGGAGAGAGAGAGAGAGAGAGAGAGAGAGAGAGAGAGAGAGACGCGGTTTCTGAGAGGAAGAGGCCAGGAAAAAGGCGTGTTCGGCCCATGTGAAAAAAGTAACTTTGGAATCCGTACACGCTTTCGTGAATTGATAAAATAATGAATGCGGATCTTTACTCACAGCCACGTGTCTCTTTTCTCATTCTTTAAGCCTTCGCAAATGATTTTGCTTCTTGAATTGTCTCTCATCGATGGATGAATTCCTCACATATGGTAGAAATAAAATGAACAATATTTCGTTCTCCATATTTGAGTAATACACTGTTAACTTAAATATATCACTAATTAGAACAACACGAAGAGCAATAGCTCACCGAGCTTGCTAGGGAGTGAACTACAAGTTAAAGGTCGTGTTCAGTACCCGGGTTGTGCATTTGGCTTCGGCCTCCCTCCCCATTGCGCGAGGTTGGTTCCCGACATGAAGATGACTGATAAGTTCACCTTCATCTTTGCCAAAAGTTAAAAAAACACTAGCCTTTTTTTAGCATTCATGTTACAAAGACTCTAAAGGGCACAACATAGACATGATCAGTTTCGGTTCTCGTGAAACCAGGACCTAGATTTGAACTAGGACTGGGTTGCTTTCGTTTCAGATATGTTGATTCCAGTTTCAGTTTCAGTTTCAGTTTAAGCTTTTAACAATTTGCAACTAAAAAAAGTAAAAGATAAAAAGGTTGAATGGCAGTGTAAACCATCGGTTTTAAATTTTGGTTTCGTTGATTCTTGGTCCGGTCCGATTATAACAAGTCGAGTTCCAAACTGGTCATGTCTGATGCGCACAATTATAAGTTCAACCCACGAATGACAAAATTTCAAAGAGGAAACTTTGCTTGACTTCACAGCACAATCACAAGAAAGTCATCAGTTTTGAGCTAACCTTTTCCTGACACAAACACAACCTTTTCCTGACACAAACACAACAACAACAACAACAACAACAACAACTAAGCCTTTTCCCATACTAGACGGGGTCGGCTACATGGATTCTTTGTTTCCACAGATCCCTATCGTGTGCCATGTTAGCAGTTAACTCCCAATAAGCTAGATCATTCTTTATTGTTTCTTTCCAACACTTTTGTGGTCGTCCTCTACCTCTTTTAATACTTTCCAAAATTAGTTTTTCTAATATTTTTATAGGTTCTTCTTTTGATCTTCTTTCTATATGTCCAAACCATCTTAAACGATGTTCTCTCATTTTATCCTCCATTGGTGCCACTCCTAATTTGTTTCTAATAACCTCATTATGTATACGGTTTTTTCTTGTATGACCACTGATCCATCTCAACATCTTCATTTCTGTCACAAACATCTTTTGTACATGTTGATGATTAACTACCCAACATTCAGAACCATAAAACATGGCAGGCCTAATTGCTGCTCTATAATATTTACCTTTTAACTTTAATGGTATCTTCTTATCACAAAGAATACCTGATGCTCCTCTCCATTTTAACCAACCAGCATTAATTCTATGTGTAACATCTCCATCAATTCTTCCATCACTCTGAAAAATTGACCCTAGGTATTTAAAACTTTCCTTTTGGGGAATGTAATGTGTGCCAATTTTAATTTTCATGTCCTCTGAAGTAACCAAATGATCAAACTTACATTCCATATATTCTGTCTTTGTTCTACTAAGTCGGAGGCCTTTGCTTTCTAATGTTTCTCTCCATAGTTCCAAATTTCTATTAACTTTTTCCTTAAACTCCTCCACTAATACAATGTCATCTGCAAATAACATACACCAAGTTACTTCATCTTGAATATGTTTTGTTAACTCATCCATCACCATTATAAATAAGTATGGACTTAAAGTTGATCCTTGATGTAGCCCAATATTAACTTCAAAGAAGTCGGTTGTTCCTTCATGAGTCCTCACACATGTTTTTGCACCATCATACATGTCTCTTATAAGGTTAATATATGTTAATGGGATATCTCTTTTTTCCAAAGTTCTCCAAAGGACCTCCCTCGGTACCCTATCATAAGCTTTTTCTAGATCAATAAATATCATGTGAAGGTCTTTCTTTTTTGCTCTAAAATGCTCCATAAGACGTCTCAAAAGGTGAATTGCTTCAATAGTAGATCTGCCTGGCATGAATCCAAATTGGTTCTCTCTTGTACTTTATACTTGTCTTAACCTACGTTCGATAATTCTTTCCCATAATTTCATAGTATGACTCATTAACTTGATACCTCGATAATTCGCACAATTTTGAATGTCTCCCTTGTTCTTATATATGGGTATAAGTGTACTGGCTCTCCATTCCTCGGGCATCTTTTGGTTTTTCCATATTTCATTAAATAGTCTTGTGAGCCAAGTGATTCGTATTTCTCCTAGTATTTTCCAAACTTCTATAGGAATATTATCTGGTCCTACCGATTTACCACCCTTCATATGTTTAAGAGCCTCTTTGACTTCATTCTTTTGAATACGTCGGTAGAAATTGTGGTTTATATACTTTTCTGACTTGGCTAAATCTCCTAAACTAATACTAACATCTTTATTTTCATTAAAAAGATTATAAAAATAGTTTTTCCATCTATTTCTTATATCATCGTTTGCCACTAAAAGTTTTTCATCCTCGTCTTTTATGCATCTAACATAATTAAGATCTTTAGTTTTCTTATCTCTAGCCCTAGCTATCCTAAAAATATCTCTTTCACCCTCTTTTGAGTTGAGTTTTTTATATAAGTCCTCCCAAATCTTAGCTTTTGCTTCACTAACGGCATTTTTCGCTTCCTTCTTTGCTTTCTTATAAGCTTCTAAAGTTTCACTAGTTTTCTTGGCATAATGTAATTTGTAACATGCCCTCTTTGCCTTGATTTTATTTTGCACTACTTCACTCCACCACCAAGCTTCTTTTTGTGCCAGTACACCTCCCTTAGATACCCCTAACACATCTTTTGCCACTTTTCTAATATGTATAGCCATATTGTTCCACATATCATAGGGTGTGCCAACATAATTCCAAACATCTCTTTGAAGGATTTTTTGTTTAAATATATCTTCTTTCTCGCTTTTCAGGATCCACCATTTAGTTCGAATAGCTCGATGCACTCTTTTCTTCTTTGTCTATTTTTTTATTTGTAAATCCATAACTAAAAGTCGATGTTGGGTGGTTAAGCTTTCTCCTGGAATTACCTTACAATCTTTACAACACGCTCTATCTTTTTTTCTACAAATAAAGTAATCAATTTGTGTTTGTGATAAGCCACTCTTATAAGTAATTAAATGTTCATGTCGTTTTTTGAAGATTGTATTGACTATAAAGAGATCAAATGACATAGCAAAATTTAAAATCTCCCTACCTTCCTCGTTTATATCTCCAAAACCAAAGTTTTCATGAATCCCTTGATATCCTAATGCCTCTTTACCGACATGTCCATTTAAATCTCCTCCTAAACAAATCATCTCCCTTTGTGAAATCTTTTGAAACACCTTATCTAACTCTTCTAAAAAAACTCTTTATACTATCTTCTAGTCCTACTTGGGGTAAGTAAGCACAAACTATATTCAAAACCTCTGCTCCTACTACTAATTTCAACGTCATGGTTCGGTCACCATATCGTTGTATGTCTACTATACTCTCCTTTAAATCTTTATTTATGATAATACCAACTCCGTTTCGAGCCTTTTCTTTACCTGAGTACTATAATTTAAAACCTGTATCCTCTATCTCCTTTGCTTTTTCTCCAACCCATTTTGTCTCTTGTAAATATAGAATACGAATCTTTCTCCGAATCATAGTATCTACCACCTCCATTAGCTTACCGGATAATGTTCCGATATTCCAAGAACCAATACGAATCTTATTATCTAAGACTAGCTTCCTTACCCCCCGCATCCATCCATAATCAAAATGCGGAGACCCTCTCTGAAAATTTTTCACTACATTCGGGCGGCAATGTAGCGGGACTAACTTCTTTACTCACACCCGTCTATGATGTGGAAACCCTCTATGCAATTGATTCACTATATTCAGGCGAAAATGTAGTGACCCTTGCTTACTTCTTACTGTATTCGGGCTCTGCAACACGTCGCTAAGCGGGGACGCCCCAAAGCAATGCTCATAATTTTTGTAATCCATGTTATAAAAATCCGACGAAGTTTTACGCTGGCTGTCGGAAGCCTAACACAACCCTCCTCCTTTATCCGGGCTTGGGACCGACAATGCAAGGGTGATCCCTTACACCACTAAAATTGACATTTTTCTAATTTTCACTAAAAGGATTGTCCATCTTATTAAAATGTGATTAGAATCATGTAAAGAACTTTTTTCTTTTTTTAAAATACAGGAATCCTGAAGCCAAATGCACTCCCAGGCCATCAAACTGATCACCTTAAACTTGTGACTCTACCCCCTATGAGCTATTGCTCTTTGTGCTTATGGTAAAAAGCTTCAATAAGAGAATTGCCATTGGGTTAAGTAAAAAGAGAAGTGTGTTGAAAACTTGACTTGTCGAATGAACCTTTATAAAAGTAGCTGGAGTTTTGTTGGCTCAGTCGTGCATTTTTTGTTTTTGGTTCGAGAATGCCGCGTCGATTCAGTTGTGGTAAAATAAAATAATGCATTCAAATCTTTGTCGCCTTCCAAGTACGAAAGAGTGATGACAATACAGTGATTTTCACATACATATATATATACATTAATATATTATATATACATATATATAATCACATAGGGAGGTTATGCATGCCAAAGACCCTGAGGACCGACATTCTCCGCTCCTCAGACAATAGTAGAAAAATGATATTTTTACTGTTAATCAATACAATAACATGGAAATCTATCAATGAGAATAGTTAGCGCATTTCGTAGGCGTTGGCTCAGGCGAAAACCCCATCAAACTGTGTGTAAGGTGGGGGCAAACTATCTATTATATCCACTGGTTCAACCATGATCTATAGATTCAAATTTCAGGTGAGAAGAATCCTCTAAGGAGAATAGTGGATGGAAGAAAATGAAAAAATGTAACTTGTGAAACTAATGTTCTACTTTCATTCGGTGTTGTTTTTTTTGACATAAATGTAATTAAAAAAATCAAATATACAAAAATAATGTCATTATATTCATATTTTTGAAAAGGAATGATCAAACGTAAATGAAGAACATCGAAGAAGGATCCAATCTCTCTCTCTCTCTCTCTCTCTCTCTCTCTCTCTCTCTCTATATATATATATATATATATATATATATATATGCGTTGCCGTAGGTGCCATACAGTCCATTGCCAGTTGGGTTACTTGTAGTGGAGAGGTCGTGAAAGTCTTGGTGTGCGGTCGATGCAGAGTGAACCCCTGCTGGAAGTACTTAGCAATTATAAGCTGGACTCAGCTAGGTTGCCTGAAGCCGGGTGGCTTGCCCTTGTGAAAAATACATACCGAGTATACTTCCGTGGCAAGTTTTCAGTCGGGCGCAAAAATGGACCCACCTTTAGGGAGGTGTGATCAAATTACGAAAACCTCATCAGATGACGTGACACTTACAGGGCGTGTTAAATTGAAAGGGGAAATATATGAGCAACCGTTAATTTTGGGTATTACTATGTGCACACTCTTTTTACTATTCATTCATGTCAACTTTCGAAAATACTTAAAATACCCAACAACATTTTCTCTTCTCTTCACAACAAATTTTAATGATTTCTTTTTCTTACTCTGATGATCGATTTTCATCCATTTATTCACAACCAACTATCACCGATTAGTTACTTACAAACCTATTTGGAATCAAACGAACCAAGAAAGAAGAAAAATGAAAAAAAAATTTGAAGAGACAATCAATTTGATTGATTTTTGGATTTTTCTTGAATGTGAAAGGTTAGTTCCTGGTGAAATTATTGTATTTTCATTGCTTTGCCTTATTTTTCTTGGGTTTTTCAATGTTTGAAGATGGTTCACGAGTTTGAGTAAAATCCTAATAGTTACCAAAACTGTGTCGAAACACGATATATTCGTGTCTCTCTTCATGGAAAGACACACCTTGGTCGTGTCTCCCCTGAGGAAGAGACGTGGCCCAAGCATGTCCTCCTTAAGTGGGAGACATGGTTCCGCCACATCTCCTCCTTAAGGGGAGACGCGGCCTAGACGTGTCTCTCCTTAAGTGGAACACACCCCTATTCCTCGTCTCCTTTAACCAAATAGCAATTGTTTGGTGTATTATGCTTCTACCTTGATATCTATCTATATATTGCAAAATGACAAACAACTCTCTCGAAAGAACTTATGACGTAAGCAATTTAGAGAAGACGATGACTAATCAAAGTACTTATCATATGATGACTAAGGAGAGTGAAAGTTATTGTAGTGAACCAGATGATATATTCGTTGACTAGTTGGGAGATGAGGTAGAAGTTTAATTTATTGATTGCAATGGTGATAGGCTTGACTATTCACTCGTGTTTGTGATGGAGGATGTGTTTAGGTGTCATAATGAACTTATTGACTATGTAAGCTTAGTTAAGATGAAGCATAATATTGTTATGGTTATTAGTCATTTAAAGAGCAAAGGCATAACAACTAAGGTATAGCTTACTTACGAATTGTCCAATAATATTGGGTGTGAAAAGAGTAACAAATATAGGTCTAATAAAATATTGATATTGAAAGTACTAGGTGAGTGGGTACTAAGAAGATAAACTGTCCATTTTTATTTGAAGAGAGGGTGCAATGGATGGTTAGTGGAAGTTGAATGTAGTAAATGAGACAAATAACTACTCTCTAGACTTGTATCTGGAAAGGCATGCTTTTTGCAAGAAGATCAAGTAGTTCTGAGTACAATGTAACAAAGGAACTCATACAAAGTCATTGCAAACTGAAACATATTTTGACACATTAAAAGTAGGTAGATGAGAAAAATGTAAGTACAGAAAGACATATTTATAATACAAGGATGAAAATCAAGAAAGAATATAGGAGTTCTTGAAGTGTTCTACAACAACTACTATAGGATCTAAACACTAACTACTATCATATCTAGCATCATAAAATCCCTCATATAGATATTGTTAGTGATATTGTATTACACATCCTCATTCTATGTACCTACTTAATGCATTTTCATTAGCATTAAAATTTGATAGCATATATAAGACAAACATGTAAGTGTCTTACTTTGTATAGTAATATTTATCATGTATTAATGTCTTTAATAGTTATATATTTGTCTTCTATTTTGCAAGTATAAAATATCTTTCCTTCAAGTTCTTAGATTCACATCAACATCTAAAAACTTTTTTGTACCCTTCACTTTTATGTATACAAAAAAGAATTAAATTGATGCATTTTCTAAATGTATCACTCTATTTACACCTTGTTACACTCATAAGATTAAAGTATTGGGACTCCAAAATGTTTAATATGAAAACAATGTGAATGTTGTGCCTCTCAAGTCACTTCATGTGGCTCACATTGTCCTTATACACATGGGGCTTCGTAGGTCTCTTTAAAATTGAGGGTCTTATCGGTGCAACTTATATGCCTTGATCATGGCAAAACTGACAAACTATATGATCTGACATAAAAGGTTTCACAATATCTATATAGTTAATGGATTCATGATATCTATAAACAAATTTTCGGTATTGTGTCAATTACTCATGAAACATCTTAATAAATTTATCTTGGTATGGATGATTCCTTAACTTACTCCAAACAGTTTCCATTATACATAGTGTAAACACCAGAAATAATTTTGAAATTTAACCCAACCTGTTTCAGAATTTCCAAAATAATAAGCTTGTTTTCAAAAGTCCTGATTTGTAATACAACTTATAAAATCAAAAAGGGATTTTTAAATGTTTAGAAATTCAAAGGATTTTAAAGTTTTAAAACAAGATTTGAAAAAGGATATAGTTGAAAGAATGCAGCACGCGAAAGAAGTGTCGAAGACTCATCAAAGGTCAAAATAACAGTTAAAGCATACAGGTATCGAGCTCAGGTGGACCCAGACAAAACAAGAGACAATGGCCTAGGCCCGCCTTGACGGAGCCCACTCACCTTCACCTAACCTAGCCAGGGAGCAAGGAAGAGGCCCATCCTAATCAAAGATGGCACTCGACTACACCAAAGGAGATCAAGGACTACACCCGAAGATGCCTCACATCATGAGCCAAGCCAAGCTCATATCAAGAAAGGCATAAGGCTGCCCAAGAGTGAATTGGACGAGCCACATCCGGCCAAGGCAAGACAATACCACATTGAGTCAAGCCCACGGTTGCACCAAGGCCAGCCAGCCATACTCGTGTATACCTAGCCAACTAAACCCACATGGGGCTTGGTCTAGCCTTGACCAAAGGGGACCACAAAGGTGTCCACATGATGGATTTAGGGCCAACCAAGAAATGGATCAAGACATGGGTCAAGGAACCCATGCCCAACCCGCACCAAGGAAGTATCTAAAAAGACCCCTCCCTTAGCCTATAAATAGAGGACAAGGGGGGACGATTTCCAGCAATTAGAGATTGGAGAGGCTTCCCAAGGTTGGAGTGAAGGATAGGAGAGAGTTTAGGAGAGAGAGGAGTTGCTGCAACAAGAGAGAGAGAGAGAGAAAAAAAAAAGAGAGAAGAGAGAAGAGAGAAAAGAGAGAGTGAAAGAAGAAGAAGAAGGGGACGACCTCCTTCTTGAATCCGTACACCCTTGGAGGGCTGGTAAGTAAGCATTTTTCTTCCATTGATGATCTTGATTCTTTTTTTCATATTCAATTTGAGAAAGGGGTTGTATTAATGGAGCTTGAGTCTCCCCCCATGTTGTAATAGCAAGTAGAAATGTTGCCCATTTTATTTTGTATATGTTTATGCACTCCTAACCCCCTCTATGCTTAAGCTAATATATACATTTACATTTATTTTCCTTCAGTAATGTGCTTTAATTTTATTGCGGATGCCTCTTAAATTCGGATGGATGCATGCATAATTATTCTAAAACTGAAACTCTGTTTTTCTACATCTTGCATACTTTAATTGTTTCATTTTTCATTCCTAAACTGCTACTCCGAATGATCTGAAACTTAAGACACTGAATCTACACACAAAATCCTACTAGAAATAAAATTTTCAAAAATTTTAGGGCCGTATAGACTCGTGAATAAAATAGGAAAAAATTGGTCCAGTTCAGATTTTGTTTCTGTACAGTCTATTTTCCTGCAATAGGGGCTGGGTAAAAGTCTCATAACTCTGTTTATATTAAACTAAAATTGATAAAATTAGTATCATTAGAAATTTGATATCCATAGCTTTCCAACAAGACTAAAATCACACAATTTGGAGTTCTGAGCACCGAGATAAAGAGGTTTCTTTAGGCTTCTATGTTTCTATAACAGAATATCCTAAAATACCTGAGTAGTGGTTTGTTCCGAATTTAATTCTGTAAATCCACAATACCAAGGCACAAAACAAGACTTAGAATCTCCATATTCTATTCTATGTTCTGTGAATTTTTTATGAATTTTGGAGGTATCTATGTCACCCAAAAAAATTTAGAAACAAACAATGAAAACAGAACTAGTTTCTATTTTTCAGAACTTGAAAATCTTCAATCTCTAGACTAAGTGCACGAGTTTGATTTGATTTAAAACCATTTTTCAAAGTGAATTTTAAAAACATAACCAGCACAAATAAATCCTCAAAGTGTCTAGGCTGATTCTTGAGCATTAGTTTAAGAAGGCCTAAGACGAAAAGATCCCGCTTAGCCACAATCGCCTAACAAAGTCAGATTTACAAACTTTGAACTAGCTGGCACGCTCGCACAAAAACGAAGTAGGTTGAGAAATTTATTTTAAGTCTCTACATAGACTTTGGAATAAAATTTCCACATCTACACATAGTCCTGTATGCTCTCCTATTTGATCGATAATATATGGGATATCCTCCTCTATATCTAGATTCTTCCAAAATGGATCAATAATTGATAATTTTATCGAAATACTACATTTAAGGAGAAAGCTAAATTCGTGAGCACAAGGTAGACCATGTAAATGTATCTATAAACAAATTTTTGGTATTGTGTCGATTACTCATCAAGCATCTTAACAAATTTGTCTCACTATGGATGATTTCTTAACTTACTCCAAACAGTTTCCATTATACATAGTCTTGTATGCTCTCATATTTGATCGGTCCGCACTCTTATGGTGTTATCATTTCGGGAAGCTAGCCATGTGGTGCCCTCATTCTAGCCTTGCTTGTGTGATCTTCCTACAAACTGTCGGTCATCCGAGTGTCCTGTTCGGGCTTCCCACGAGTGGTCCCAAGGCAGTACAATCAAAATGGTTGTAGTCTTCCCATGTGTGGCACAAGGGAAGTACAACCCACTAGGCCATCCCGTTTGGTCCTTTCCCCAACCAATTGACCTAACATTGTCCGTGTTTCCTAATTCCCTACACTCCACTAGGACTTGCCTTAGCTTATTCTTGAAATGTCCCACTCCCACAGATCAATCCTTTATTCCAACACATCTTCAGGACCACCCAGTTATGCAATCCTTTGGTGTTGTGCAGATGGGTGTTATCCTTCCATTACAGCAACATGGTGACTATCTAGTTGTGAAGTTAACTCATGTTGTGCAACAGGTTGTTGTCCTTGGGGCAGGGTCCCAGTTGGGCCATCCAATTGTGAAGCATTTCCGTCCTCCATGGTAGGAGGTCGTTTTGGGGCCTGTAACAATTCTCCCCCACCAGCTTTCGAAATAGTCCCCCAATCCATGTGCTATTGGTTGATTAGTTCATCATACTCTCTTAGGTTTGTCACCAACAACCAAGTATCATGTTCTTTCATTTTTTTACCAAACATACTAAGTACTAAGCAAGCCTTCTAGGTCATTTTTCGCGCACTTCATGGTTAAGCATCGTTTCAACTTTGTCTGTCTTTACGGACCAGTGGCAGTGGTTGTCTTGCAATTCGATCAGGGTCATGGTGCACCAGTTTCAACTGACTTACGTGAAAGATTGGTTATACCTTTAGACGTTCGGAAAGTTCCAACCAATAAGCAACTTGATCGATCTTTTGAGTAATCTAGAAGGGACCATCATGCCATGGCTTAAGAGCCAAATGAACTCCTTTATAGAGTTGTTTCTAGATGTACTCTCAAATTCTCAAACATACTTTATTTCCAATGTCGAACTTCCTTTCCCATCGGTGTCGATTGACAAACGTTACCATTCGAGCACGAGCTCTTTCCAATGAGGCCCGCGCTTCCTCTAAGACGGTGCAACGCTCTTGTGGATGTGAAATTTTATTTTGAAGTTTATGTAGAGACTTGAAATCAAATTTACAAACTACGTTGTGCACGAGCATGCCAACTAGTTAAAGATGATTGTAACTTGTAGAGCGATTGTGGGTAAGTGAGATCTTTTCGATGTAGGCCTTCTTGAACCGATGCTCAAGGGTCAGCCTAGACGCTTTGAGAATTGTTTTGGGTCCGGTGTATTTTCAAAATCAACTTTAAATTCTCATGAACTTATCCAAACTCGTGAACTTGGCTTTTGGAAGAAAATATTTCAAAGTCTTGAAAAACAGAAAATGGTTCTATTTTCAAAGAATTGTTTTCGGATTTGTTATCAATGACTTATGTATCTCCAAAAATTGTGAAAATTTTACAATAAAGAGAGATTGATATGAGATTGAGTAACTATTTTTATTCTAATTTTTTGTGCTATGAATGTGCACAATTAAATCAGACATTGACCCTTGTTCAGACGTTTGGGATAGATCTATGACAGAAATATAAAGGTCTAGGAAAATGTTTGTATCTTAGTGCACAAACCTCTGATCTTCATGAACTTAGTATGGTTGGAAAGCTATGAATATCAGAATTCCAATGAGCCCAGTTTTAATGAATTTAGTTCACTGAAGACAAAGTTATGAGATGATAACCCAACCTTTGTTACAAGAAATATATGTTTTTAGATTCTGTTACAATTTTAAACGATCTGTTTCGATTTTATTTATGTGGTTGTACGACTCTAAAATTCTTTAAATTTTATTAGAAGTGGGTATATGTGTGTAAACTAAGTGTGCAAAGTTTTAGATCATTCGGATATAGAGAAAGGAATTAAAAATCAAACATCAACCAGATGTAAGATGCATAAAATAGATTTTCGAGTTTACAACATACATTAATGCATTTCATCTGAAATTGAAATACAATCAACAACAATTCCAATATAAATGACTGAAGGAAATGAAGGAAAGTATAATTATAGCTTAAGCATAGAGGATATTAGGAGATATAAGAACTTATAATATATAGAGGGGTAGGAGAAACTGAAAATCAAACACGTAGTAGGCATCTAATCAAACGAAATTGGACAACATAACATCTAGCTATTACATCAATGAATGGAGCCATGTGCTCCTTAATTACAACCATTTCTTAATTGAATGAAAGTAAGAAAGAGATAAAATCAAAGAAGAGGAAAGGAATTGACCTTCATGGTGGATGCTCCTTGGCAATGGATGAAGATGATCTTGGAAAGGGGTGGCTCCTCCACTTTCTTCCTCCTTTCTCTCTCTCTTTCTCTCTTTTTCTCTTCCTCTCCCTCTCTTGCTGTAGATTTTTCTCACTCTCTCCACTTTCTTCAATGCCTAGAACTTAGCCCTAAGGCCTCCTTTTATAGATTTCAAATAGGGCCTCTAAGGCTTTCCATGGGTTGGAGCTTGGAAGTAGTTTGGCTTAATTTTGATCCAAATCCACTTTGAAAAGGTGTTGGTCACATGAGAGCATGTGGATGGTCTCCATTTTGGTCAATAATGAGCCTTAGTGTAGACCTATACTAGGTGCATGCAACCCGCCCCTTGCTTGGCTTGATTTGGTGTGGTCTTTCTTATGGCTCATGGCTAGGTATAGCCTACCATTTTAGTTTATGAGTAGGCCTTTGACTTAGACACTTAAACCTTGCTTTTGCCTTAACTTTGACCCTTATTGGTTTGATCTAGCCTGTGTCTAGCCTTAGCTTTGTGTCTTGTGTAGATGTGAAAATTTTACTCCAAAGTCTATGTAGAGACTTTAATCTTTCACACACTACATTGTGCGCAAGCGTGTCAGCTAGTTTCACTTAAACTAGCAAAGTTGTATTTTCTAACTTTATGTAACAATTGTGGGGAAGTGAGATCTTTTCGTCTTAGGCTTTTTTCAATCGACGCTCAAGGGTCAGCTGAGACACTTTGAGGATTGATTTAAACATAATGTGTGTTTACAAAATTCACTTTAGAGTCAATTTGAATCAAACAAAATGTGCACTTGATGTAAGGAATAAAAAACTTTCCAAGTTCTGAAAAACAAAAACTTGTTATGTTTTCAGAATTTGTTTCTAGATTTCTTTTAAACAGTTTCGAGATCTCCAAAATTCATGAAGAATATGTAAACCAGAATGTGGAGATATTGGAACTATTTTTATTTTATTTTTTTGTGCTGTGATTTTAAAGAATTAAATCCAAGGAATACCTCTGCTCAGGCATTTAGAACCGATCTGTTACAGAAATATAGAGGTCTAAAGAAACTTCTGTATTTAGGTATATAGAGCTCCAATTTTTATGAATTTAGTCTTGTTGGAAAGCTATGGATGTCAGTTTTCCAATAAAACTTTTCAAGAGATTTGCCTCACTACAGACAAAGTTATAGGATAATTACCTAACCTCTATTGTAGGAAACACATATAGGACAGACTTAGTTTTAAATTTGTTCAATCTTCTCCTATTTTATTTACATTGTTGTACAACTCTAAAATTCTTGATAATTTTACTATATGTGGATTTGTGTATGAGAATTTGGTGTACAAAATTTTAGATTATTCTGAGGAGAGATACGAAAATGAAAAATACGACATCAGACATATGCAGGATGTTGAAAATAGAATTTCTGTGTTTAAAACATACGTGAATGAATCGTTCAAAGTTAAAGACTAATCACAACAAATTTAAAGTAAATGACTGAAAGAAAATGAATTGAAATGTCTTTATAGCTTAAACATAGAGGGGATTAGAAGATATAAGAGGATATATCATATAGAGAGGTAGGAGAAACTTGAAATAAAAAAAGTAGAATGCGTAAATGTAAAGGAATGAAATAGACAACATTACTACTCTATTACATCATGAGGAGAGACTAATGCTCCATTAATACAACACCTTTTTAATTGAATAGGAATAAAGACAGATTGAAATAAGCAAGGGAGAGGAATTAGACCTCGAAATCGAATCTTAATGGGCGCTTGGTTGTAGATGAGGTAGGAAGGACTCATTCTTTCCTTCTCTTCTCCGTTCTCTTCCTCTCTCTCACTCTCTTTTTCTCTCTCTCTTACTCTCTCTCTTGCTACAACTCTCTTTCTCTCTCTTAGGCTCCCTCTACACGTCCTTCAATGTTGGAAATGAGCCCCCAAGAGCCCTTTTTATAGGCCTCAAGAGGAGAGGCCTAGAGGCTTCCACGATGTGGATTGGGCCAAGGAGCTTGGCCTAAGCTCTTGATCCAACTCAATGGCTAGCCCCATGTGTTCACGTGGGCCTTGTGATGGTCCCCTTTGTGTCATGGGTTAGCCAAGATGGGTTGGGTCGATGTGACTTGGTTAGGCAAGGTGAAGGGGATTTGATCAAAATGTATTTAGTCAAGGGAGTTCGGTCAAGATCACCCAAGGTGGTTTGATCAAGGTTGGCCCAATTGTTTCAATCAAGATCGGTCAAGGTGGTTTGGTTAGGCCAAGGTGTGTTCCATTGATTTGGTTCAACAAGGTAGGTTCACCCAACTACGATTGGCAAGGTTAGCCTTTGATGAAGCCGTGCCTTGACTTGGGTGTAGTCTTGACCCATTGGTTCAGTCTTGGGTGTGAGTCGGGTCTTAGTCCTTAGGCTCTTGATTTGGCCCAGCTCATCCTGTTCAACCTTTGGTGAATGAACCGGAGTCTTGCTTTTGATGGTTGATCATGGCCTTTATCCGTTCTTCACTTTAATCTTCTACTAGGTCAGCTTCTGAATCCTCGGCATTGTTTTCGTTCATTTGCTTTTGAACTATATTGCATTTCTTCAGCCTTTTTTTTCAAAACTTGATTTCAAAATTTCAGATTTAAAACATTTGAGATCCTTTTATAAAATTCGCAAGCTGTATTAAAATCAGGAATTTTGGAAAACAAGCTTATTGTTCTGGAAATCCTAAAGTAGGCTGGGCTATATTTCAAAAAAACATTTTGGGTATTTACAAATGCCCCTCTTTGGCATTAATCCAAATTTATTTGGATAATCGCAAAGAAGAAACACCCTTTTGAATTTCCTTCCCAACTTTTGACTTGAGAGTATGGATCTTTCATTTATTTTAAAGCATCCATTTTCTTGGATTTTTTGTGAAGGAGGGGATCTTAGTCAAGGGGGACGACTTCCTTCTTGAATCCGTGTACCATTGGAGGGTTGGTAAGTAAGTGTTCTTCTTCTTTTGCTGGTCTTGATTCTTTTCCATATATTCAATTTGAAAAGGGGTTGTATTAATGGAGTTTGAGTCTCCCCCCATGTTGTAATAGCAAGTAGAAATGTTGTCAATTTCATTTTTGTAGATATGAAATTTTCACTCCAAGTCTATGTAGAGACTTGAAATAAGAATTCCAGTTCTACTTCATGCACGAGCGTGCCAGCTAGTTTTTAAAAACTAGCAAAGTGTATACAAATCTGACTTAATTGGCGATTGTGGCTATGCAGACTCTTTTCGCTTTTGGCCTTCTTGAACCAATGCTCAAGAGTCAACCTAAGCGCTTAGGAATTTCGAGTTCATAGGTGACATATTCCAATTCACATGAAAATAAAGTGTTTTGCTAAGAAATAATGGGGTGCACTTGGTTTCAAGCTTGAAAATCAATAAGTTCTGAAAAACAAAAACGGGTCATGTTTTCGAAACTGATTCTCAAAATTTTCTTGGTAATCTAGAGATCTCCAAAATTCATAAAACTTTTACAGGCCATAGTCTGAGGTGTTGGGATACTAAATCACATTTTACTTTGAATTTTGGGACTTTAGATTTACATAATTAAATTAGAAATTGGACTTGACTCAACAGTTTCAGGACATTTTGTGATAGAAATACAGAGGCTCAAAGAATCCTCTATATTTCGGTGTACAGAACTCCAAATGTTATGATTTTAGTCTTTTCAAAAAGATATGGATATCAACTTTCTAATGAGACTTTTTATCAAATTTGGATTTCTACAGATAGAGATATAGGACTTTTACCTAAACCCTGTTGTAGGAAAACTGACTGTGTAGAAAATAGAACTGAATTTGTCCGATGTTGCCCAATTTTATTCACGAGGTTGTATGGTCCTAAAATTCTTGTTAATTTGATTTTTAACTTATTGGTGTGTGTAGGTGTTGTGCCTAAAATTTCAGAGCATTCGGATCACATATCAGAGAATTAAAATTACGATAATCAAGGTATGCAGATGTTAGAAAACCAAAATTTTGTTTTTATAATATACATGAATGCAAACTCACCCGAATTTAAATTGCAACAACCCAACAATACCAAGCAAATTGCTGAAGGAAAATTAATGGAAATATATATTATAGCTTAAGCATAGAGGAGATTAGAGAATATAGAGTGTTTTATAGAATATATTGAGGTAGAATCATGAAATCAAATACATAGAGTGTGTAAGTAAGAATGGAAAATTCATAGTACATCTATTTCTTATTACATCATGGGGGAAGACAAAGCTCTATTAATACAACCCCTTTTAAATTGAATATGAAGAAGGGATATGTAGGAATCAAGGATGGAAAATACTTACAAAAAATTTCTTCAATAAGCGGCTCTACAAGATGAAACTCGGCTACCTCTCTCCAATATGAGAATCACGCCCCCCCCCCCCTCCCTTAGCCCTATTTATAGGCCAACGGGGGGCTCTTCTAGGGCTTTTAATGGCCCAAATCCAACCCCAAGTTCTGGTTATGTGGTCCTCCTTTTGGCAATATGGATCAGCCCCATGTGGGCTGGTTCTTGGCTCCATTAGGCATGCCTAACCCTAGCCGAGTGAACCCAAATGCACCTGGCTAGGCTTGAATGGGTGCCTTGATCCATCTCCAATGTGTCTTGCTTGCTTGGGTCTTGATATACGGGTTGAACAAGATTTTAATGAACCTTCGGAACCAGCTCCAAGACGTCTTTCCACTTTAATTCGAAATGAAATAGCTCATCTTCATCTTATCCAAACGGCCCTTTGATTGTCATATCCAATTCGATATGCTTTGCTGATGACCATATAACTTGATTTGTTTAGGGAAGAAATGCCTTTGACCTAGTCCATCCCTTTGCTTTCGGACTTGAGCTTGATCCCAGATTGAATTAGGTCCTATCTGTTCGCCTGATTTGCTTTGGATCATATGAGCTTTTTAACTTGAATTTAAAACCTTTACTTTGAATATTTCTAAAAGATTTGAACTTTTAAAAAGGCTTTAAATTATTTGAATTTTTGAAATTGGGAGTGTAGGAAAATTTTGATTTTGGGTGTTTATAATTTCATGTATGTTTATGCACTCTACTAGTTTGCTTTCGTGATTCTCTACCTTTCTATATTCTATACACTCTTATATCTATTAATCCCCTCTATGCTTAAGCTAAAATATGTATTTACATTCATTTTTCTTCAGTCATGTGCTTTAATTTTGTTGTGGATGACTCTTAAATTTGGATGTATGCATGCATATATATTATGAAAACTGAAACTCTGTTTTTCTGCATCCTATAATGTCTATTATTCTATTTTTCATTGCTAAATAGCTACTCCGAATGATCTAAAATTTAAGACACCGAATCTACACACATAAGCTCACTAGAAATAAACTTTTCAAGAATTTTAGGGCCGCATAGACTCGTGAATGAAATAGGAAAACATCGGCCAAGTTTAGATTTTGCACAGTCTCTTTTCCTACAACTAGGGTTGGGTAAAATTCCCATAACTCTATTTCTAGTAAACCAAAATTGATAAAATTAGTGTCATTAGAAAGGTGATATCCATAGCTTTCCAACAAGACTAAAATCATAGAATTTAGAGTTTTGTACACAAAGATATAGAGGTTTCTTTAGGCATCTGTGTTTCTGTAACAAAATATCCTGAAACACCTAAGCAGTGGTATGTTCTGGATCTAATTCGACAACACAAAAGCACAAAAAAAAAATAGTCTTAGAATCTCTACATTCTGTTATATGTTCTCTAAATTTTTTATAAATTTTGGAGATCTCTAAGTCACCCAAAAATTTTTAAAAATAAGTTTTGAAAACAAAACCAGTTTCTATTTTTAATAACTTGAAAATCTTCAATCTTTAGACTAAGTGTATGAGTTTGATTTGATTTAAAACTATCTTTTAAAGTGAATTTTAGAAATATACATCAGCACAAATAAATCCTCAAAGTATCTAGGTTGATCCTTGAGTATCGATTGAAGAAGAAGTAAGACAAAAAGATCACGGTTAGCCACAATCGCCTCACAAAGTCACATTTACAACTTTGCTAGTTTTAGGAAAACTAGTTGGCAGTCTCGCACAAGAACGAATTAGATTGAAGAGATTATTCCAAGTCTCTGCATAGGCTTTGGTGTAAAACTTTTACATCTATACACACACTACGTCGTGCGCGAGCGTGCCAGCTAGTTTCACTTAAATTAGCAAAGTTATATTTTCTGACTTCGTGTAGCGATCGTGGGGAAGAAAGATATTTTTGTCTTAGGTTTTCTTGAACCAGCGCTCAATGGTCAGCTTAGACACTTTGATGATTGATTTAAACAGGGTGTGTATTTCCAAAATTCACTTTAGAGTCAATTTGAATGAAACAAAACGTGTATTTGATCTAAGGAATGAAAAACTTTTCATGTTTTGAAATACAGAAACTGGTTCTGTTTTTAGAACTTGTTTCCAGATTTTTTTTAAATAGCTTTAGGATCTCCAAAATTCATAAAAGTTTTACAATATGTAAATCAGAATGTGTAAATCTAGGAACTATTTTTATTTTATTTTTGTGTAGTGTGATTTTATAGAATTAAATCCAAGGAATGTCTGTGCTTAGGAGTTCAGAACTGATCTGTTAAAGAAATACAGAGGTCTAAAGAAATTTTTGTATTTCGGTGCACAGAGCTCCGATTTTTATGAATTTAATCTTATTGGAAATTTATGGATGTCGACTTCCCAATGAAACTACTTTTAAGAGATTTGGCTCATTGGAGACGAGGTTATGGGATAATTACTCAACCTCTGTTGCATAAAATACAGACAAGACAAACTTCATTCTGAATTTATCCTATTTTATTTAGGTTTCTATACAACCTAAAATTCTTTAGAATTTTATTTTATGTGGGTCTATGTGTGAGGATTTGGTCTACAAAATTTTAGATTATTCAGAGCAGAGATAAAAAAATGAAAAATAAGACATAATACGTATGCAGGATGTTGAAAACAGAATTTCTTTGTTTAAAATATACGTGAATGCATTCGTCTGAAATTAAAGACTAATCACAACAAATTTAAAGTAAATGATTGAAGGAAGATGAATTGAAATATCTTTATAGCTTAATCATAGAGGGGATTAGAAGATATAAGAGGATATATCATATAGAGATGTAGGAGAAACTTGAAATCAAATAAGTAGAATGCGTAAATGTAAAGGAATGAAATAGACAACAATACTACTCTATTACATCATGAGGGGAGATTAATACTCCATTAATACAACCCTTTTTGAATTGAATAGGAATAAAGAAAGATTGAAATAAGCAAGGGAGAGGAATTATACCTCGAAATCGAACCTTAATGGGTGTTAGGTTGTAGATGAGGTAGGAATGACTCGTTCCTTCCTTCTCTTCTCCCTTCTCTTCCTCTCTCTCTCTTCCTCTCTCTCTTGCTATAGCTCCCTTTCTCTCTCTTAAGCTACCTCTACACATCCTTTAATGTTGGAAATGAGCCCTCAAGAGCCCTTTTTATAGGCCTTAAAGGGGAAGGCCTAGAGGCTTCTACAATGTGGATTGGGCTAAGCTCCTTGGCCCAATCTCTTGATCCAACTCAATGGTTGGCCCCATGTTCCATGTGTTGCCCAATTTGATTTGATTTGATTTGATCCCCTATAGGTGTTGGAGTTATGCTTCTTCAAACTTCATTTCTTCAAGGTGATTATCTGCTTTCATTCTAACGTTTAGGAATTTTGCTTTGCTGTATTATCTTTTCTGTTTATGATTTATGGTTTCAAATATCTCATTTGAGATATATTTGAAAACATTGAGTTTTAACGAAATCTTCAAATATTTTTTTTGGAAAACAACTGAGTTTCATTCCAAGTGTTTGTTTGCATGAGTGATCGTCTTTCGCTCCGTGAGTTAGTCTTTATTATTTCAACTATTTTAACCCTTTGTTGGGTGTAGGGTGTTGAATCACTTTAACCCTTTTGATGGGAGTAGGGTCTTAAACCACTTTAACCCCATGGTTTAGGGTCTTGGAGTAAAGACTATCTTCGATCGGACGAGTTTTTGAGGTTTGCTTTGTTTTGGAATTTTAGAGTTTTTTGTAATTTTATAAATTTGTCAATTTGCAAATAATTTTGAGTTTGATTCCCAATGTCTCATTTTCATTTATTTCTTTGAGAAAAATTATTTAAAACCATTATTTCTTTTAAGACAATCATTTGGAATAGCAAAATCCTATTAATTTGAGCTTGGGGGCAAAGCAATCATTTTTTGGCTCTTTATCAAAATTTGATTTTTTTGAGAGAAGTATAATGTACCCTTATTTTGAGACTACTATAAAATTTTGGTGCGAAAATGAGTTTGTTTAAGGTATTTTTATTTGAAACCCCTTAAAAGACCCAAAACCACAATTTTTCTTGAAAAGGCGAAATTTCTAAAAGATCAAATCCTTTGAGAAAAATGTTTGGGTGTTTACAAATGCCCCTCTTTGGTATTAATCTAAATTTATTTTGTTAATGACAAAAAATAATACCTACAAAAAAATTGTTTTTTTAAATGCGAGAGTTGATTTGAGTTGAATCTAGATTTCACAACCTTTCCCAATCTTTGTTAAGGGATTCATTTCTTAGACTTGGGCTATCCTAACTCAGATGAAAGTGGATTTCTAGCGAGGGTGACTCAACATGGATGGTAGTCGACCAATGCAAGGATCATATGTGTATAAGACCATTTATGAATGCATATGGGCATGAGATGTTTGCAATGAATGAATCATGTATGTATAATGATATCCACAATTTATTTAGGGGAGATCCCATGAAAGTTGTCTGCCATAAGTGGGATGACCTCTATGTTCATTTGTTTTATGCCTTGGGTTTTGTAAAAATCATTTTGAAATGGATACTTTCTTTTTGTTTATATCAAAAAGGACTTTCATCTCCCATATTTCCCTTCACTTTGGTTTTAATGCAAAATTACTTGGTAGAGGTTTTCATTATTGGAAAGACTCAACAACATTTCAAAACTCTATTTTTCACACTATAAGACCTAATCCTCAAACAAAATGAGATCCAAATTGGTAGGTTTTATTCCTACTTTAGGATCATAATGATAAGACTTTTTTCTTTTAGGATAAGCTATTAGGAAATGGGGAGATAGTTCCCACGGTCCCTTCTGAAGAGTCCCGTGGTATAAGGAAAAGAGATTTTTGATAGAAAATTATTCTTTTTGAGCTTTCGATTTTTTTTTTTTTTTCAAAGGGAACCTCTATATTGGAGGTTTTTGCTTTTTGCTTTTTCTTTTTAGGAAGACCTCTATAATAGCGGTTTATTTCTTCCGTCTTTTTTTAACTTTTTACCAATTTTCCTTTTTGGAGAGAATGAAGTGGGGGAACAACTTATCCCTCTAGATACTTAGTCTAATCAAGTATGACCTATTTCATAATAGCATATACCATTTGAAACTATTTTGCTATTTTGAACTAGGCCCTATCTTTTAAAAAAAGGATTTTTGAAATGTCATTTAATGATTTAAAATACTCCACTTTTCATTGAGCGTCAAACCCTAGTTAAGATACCTATATTCGACTTGGTCCCTTCTTCCAAAAACTAAAGAAGATCCATTTGTAAAAAACATTTCAAAAGAATTTGTCATAGACACTAAGCATTGTATCTTTTTTATATTGGTCATTTATATGGTCTACCAAGTTTCTTTCCTAGGCATCAATGATTCAATATGCATTGTTGATTTTTGTTTTGCCCCCTTTATGACATAGGGGCATTCCCACTTGGGCCACCACTTTTCAGGCCTCTTTGGGTGAATGATGTAAACGGGATAAATGACATGTAAAATGTATTCCATATGAGATGATGGAGATACATACTTTATGTAATGATGAGTGTGTTAAGTCTCCATGAAATGTGTTTAGGGAATGCACTTTACATGCCTCTAGTTTGGTGGAGATGACATGAGCATTCATACTATGGCCGACCCTATTATGGCATATGATAATGATATTTAGTGTAATAAATGAATGATTCATACATGCACGATCTTGGCTTTTGGAAAGCTCAAGAATACGCATGATATGATTCTAGTCTTGATGCATTTTGGGTATAGGTTTGATTCCTATATTGGTCACCTTCTAAGGAACTTGAATGTTTCCCCAAACCCAAGACTTTGTTGATTTTGAGGAAGTTCATGTAAATTGATATCACTCAAATCATCTCTAAGGGAATTAACATTTTTTTTTGACAAAATGATTTTGATTTTTTTCTTTTTCTTTTGAATTTTTTTGTATTTTTGGTTTTTCTTTTTCAGATTTTTTTAGATTTTTGGGATAACCTGTACAATATATACAAAACCCGAAGTTAGATTTATATCCAAGGAGGGTTCGGGGGTTCGGATGCATCAAGGATGAGCACCTAGGGTGTGTTTTGGAGTGCAACCCAATGTGCCCCTAGGGGTGGACGATGTGTGTGTATGTGTATGTGGATGCAAAGGGAGAGCATGTTTGATCCCTTGCAACTTTGAGAGGTATGGATTCCAAGAGAAATCATGGTCGGTCCCCTGGTGGGTTTGTGGATGATGGGAGAAATTATGATCGTAGGCTTAGATTTATTATGTAAACCTAAGATCAAAGAGATTTGTTTATGCATGGTAGGGTTAGGTGTACCTAGGATGTCGATGCATGCCTTAGGAGAAACCATGTCTACCACATTTTGAATTTTCTTTTCTTTTTATTTTTCATTTTAAAATTCTTTTTTTGGTACAGGACATTCGACGCACCTTGAAAATCTACATGCTTGAGCACATTTAGTGGGCTTGTGGGTGCATGAGCGTGATTTAATGTATCAAATGCATATGAATGATTTACTGATCCTACACTAAGAAGGGGAGGATCAAGTAGGGAATTTTGGGGGAAATGAGTTTTAAGCATACTTTTTTCGAGTTTGACTACCTTTTCACGGTGAGAGCAAGCTTCCTTGCAGGTGTCCTAAAGTGGCTCGAGCTCATGCATGACTTCGAGCTCCCATTGCTTTGGTAGGTCTTGAATTTTATCCTTCAAGATTATGTGTGTGTAACACTCATTCTCCTTTGTGTTTGAAATGGTGCTTATGTGAATGGAACCCATTGAAGCATATGATTTTGAAACATTTGGTTGATTTGTGTGAAGTGAATCTCCTACCCCACTTCGTTTGTGTGCCTGGGAATGTAGACTTCATTTTAACTTTCGATTTTCAGAATTTCAACTTTTTGATTTTCAATTGTGTAGACACGAAATTTTTACTTCAAAGCTTATGTAGAAACTTGAAGGAAGAATTTCTTATCTACTTACATGCGTGAGCGTGCTAGCTAATTTGCAAAACTAGTAAAGTTTTGAAAAATTTGATTTTTAATATGTCTGTTGAGAGGGCGGTGAGCTTTGAGAACTCCTTTATAAAGCACGAGTAATAGTTTGCTTGGCAAAGAAAGCTTCTCAACTCCGTAAGACCTTTAGGTGGTTCCCATCGTTGGATGACCTTCACCTTCCATCTTCACCATAAAGTGTTCGATTATATGTATAAGGAATGAAATCTCTTACCTTGCGAACTCACATTTTTCTTGTTTTACATAATATGAGTGTTCTCTCAATCGGCCAAAGACTTGGCGTAGATGCTCAACATGGTCTTCAAAGGATCAGCTATAGACCACGATATCTTCTAAGTATATTACTACATACTCATCCAATAAGGCATGTAAGACCTCATTCATCAACTACTAAACATGGCTGGGGAATTCGTCAACCCGAAAGGCATTACTAGAAATGCGAAAAAAACATATCGTGTCACCATAGTTGTCTTAGGCTCGTCTCTGAGTGCAGTCCTCACTTGCTACTACCCAGATCTTAAGTTTATCTTCAAAAACTATCATGCTCCACTAAACTAGTCAAAGAGATCTGCCATAAGAGGCAGGGAGTATCGGTCACGCACCGTTACCTTATTGAGTACTCAGTAGTTAACACACATCCTTAAAATACCATCTTGCTTTCTTTGAAACAACACAAGGTGTTGTTAAGAAGCAGTTGTGGTAAGAGAAGTATCATTGGTACTCAGGTTGAGATACCGGATCCATCATCTGTCTACAAGACTTCTACAACTTCAAGCATGGTGCAAACCCGATCAGGTACTCAAGTAATGGAGGATGATGATGGAATTTTTGTCCCCAACCCGGTGGACTAAGTGACTGTCTTGGAAGAACATTTGAGAGATTCCAAGATGAGTTGGACCAAGCTCGGGCTAGCACTCAAGTGACTATCCCAAATCTGACCCTAATGTTACTGCAGGATGTCTTAATGGCAAAAGCTTTATAAGCACTCTTAAGACCGACAGACTGTGATGTTACCTCGAATGGGTGTAAGGTGCAATGACCAAAGGTGTCATAACCTAATAAGTTTGCGAGTCTAAGAGATGCCAAAACAATGGAGAACTTCTTGTATGACTTAGACAATTTCTTTAAAGTCACCCAGACCCCGAAAGGAAGAAAGCACTTCAAGGGGAGGTGGTCAAACTAACCAAAGAGGTCGTGGATGGGGGAAAGGTCGTGATGGACCAAGAAATTGGTTTGTCCATGGAGGCCAAAGTATCGGTGGGGAGATGGATGAGGCCAGACTCCCCCCGACGCACCCAAACAGGGTGGCCAGATTCTTGAAGGCTAGAGTACCCCAAGAGGTTCAACACGAGGAAGAGGTCGACTCTAGCGTTGGCTAGGCGTGGCCAAGGATGCTATGAGTTTGGAGAACCGTACTTTCCTCGTGAATGTCGTAATCGGGTTTTTGCAAATGCAATAGTGGATGAACCTATGGGTGACGAAACCAACAAAGTGGTGGCCACCCCCTTCCAAGTATTGAATGTGGTTACCATAGAGCGCCCGGTGATGTTGGCGCTTCTCTATGTTGAGATTCAAATTGGTTTTGATACCAGATTTATTATCACATAGACACCAATAATTGTCATTGGCATTCGGTGCTAACCAACCTCACTTAAGAGAACTCAGATAACCCACGGCTTTCTCCTTTAAGCAGAACATCTACTTGATAATTTCTAAGGAACTTAATGAACCTTCAACTTATCCCTTCACGAAAGCATTTTCAAAGGCATTCAAAAGAACTCAAGTCCCTAAAGATTTCCATTAAGAGAATGACCCACATACAACCTTATAAAACCAAGTTTGACCTACCTAAGAGCCTACTAGAGGGAGTCCATATGACTGTCCAAAGGATCCGCCAATGGTCTTCTCCTTTGACAGTCCAACTCTACCAACGGTGGCTTGAACAATAATGAGGCTGGCCCAAGGAGACTTGCCAGATGCAACTCCTTGTCTTCCCTTGATGATCTCTTCACATCCTCTACAACTCCTTGAGTCCTTTGGGTTTGCCTTAGCAATTCATTGGATTCCCTTCTTGGGAGCTTCTCTCTCCTTTGGCCTTCACTCAGACTCTTCTTTTTCAACCTTACTTCTGACCTTCCTTGCCTTGGCCATCCAACTCCCTTTTATAGTTCAAGGGACTGGAATACCCTTATCAAACTTAACATGTACTAGTCTGGCATGTAGTGCACTTCAACAATGTAGTATATTTGAAGCCAGTAATAATTGAATTCTCTTTTGATCAATAACAAGCATACCCAAATTATCAAAGAGCAATATATAAGAAGCAAAGAGGCCCATAAGTGTTCGGTGTCGGCAGGTTTGATGGGAGACTTTGGGTTCTTTGTGACTGAAGAGTGTCCTTGGCTCATCCGAGTTGTGGCTTTAGCTTGGAAGAGTGCCTTCATAATCTGAAGAGTTTTAAACACTTTTCGGAGAATTAGATAGCCTCTAGCGTATGCCTACAACTTCACTAGGCCTTTCAGCGCTCTATGTGCTTTCTTTGCCTATAAATTTTCTAAGATAAATTGTTGAATAGTAAGATAAATCTCTTTGCAAGTTTGAGTAAACTTATTGGCATGCTCGTGCATGTTTTTTGCAAGCAAAGTTTTCATACAGAGGAAAGTATGGGGGTATACATGATCGAGAATGTGATGCCTTTCTTAGGGTGGGTCATTTCTCTTCAAGGAGTTGTGATATTCTTTCAATCGTTGAGAAGAACATTTCTAATCAGCTTAACTTTAAACCGACATATGAGATGGTGATACCACTCTTTATAAACCTCTTTGTAAATGTTATTGGAGATGAAAATTGATGGTATAGAGTCATTGGTACACTTTTAGGACAAGGAGAAGAGTGATGGTGTGAACCTCGCAAATAATACATGAAGGAACATTTCTAGTCCATGCCAAATATAGGATCAATTGTTGCTACTTCATGGAACATATGATTGATACTCTTCTCTATGAGAGGGTTGATAATATTTTTGTTGCTAGTGTCGGACACTCAACAATCCATTGTGAGTGATGTGGGTGCATGTGATATCATCATGTTCCACAATATTTTCTAGCGGTAATCATATTACATGTATATTTTATTATGTTATTTAGGTATTTCATAGATTGAAGTAGTTATTAATCTTCTCTTTTGTTTATATTTTTTCATAGATGCATATTGTTGATGACTTTCCATTGCCTATTATCTTCCCAACATGGCAAAGTTACCGAGATGAAAGTATTGGGAGTTGGTCAGTTTTATTTTAAGAATGTATCAACTTCTATATATAAATGAGAGGACCAAGAGAGGATGTTTACATGATATTGAGGATGATGACTACATATTATTATCCATTTGTATATGTGATTGCATGATTTTTAGATTTAAATGACAATCATGTATTTTGTTGATTGAGAGAGCATGATATTTCATTGCAATCGTATATGTAGGCATGATCAATAAAGAAACCAAATTTCTTTCACTACAATTGTCATTTAATAACATCATATAGATAACCCAAACTAAAAATGTCATGCATTGCCACCATCGTCATCATCAATTATCAACCAATGGATTCATTCGTGACATTACTTATATATCTCTATCAAGTCCAGCAACATAGGGTCACCCAATAATGGTCGTGACACACACTCAAAAAGTATTGAAGTTGTTGTAAGTGTCTCACGTATTGCAACAAAATGCTGGTATAAGAAATTCAGTAGAGAAAAGTTAGCATGTTGGGGTTAAAGCAAAACAAAATTGGAAATACTACTAATATAGATAAAATGAATCATTTATCATCATATAGAATGATGTGTGATGTTGCTTAGCTAGAGTAGAAGAGCAGCACACAACATCATATAGAACGATCTGGCATAAAAGGTTCTACAACATCTATATAGTGAATAGATTTGTGATATCTATAAACAAAATTTTTGGTATTGTGTGGACTTGAAATTTTGCTAGCAAAAAACATTTGCGAGCGTGCTAACAAGTTTACTCAAACTTTCAAAGAGATTTATTTGAGTATTCGTCGATTTGTGGGAAAGTAAATTCTTGTCGACGTAGGCCTTCTTAAACCATTTTTAAGGGGTAAATCTAGATGATTAGGAGGAGTGATTTTGTAATCTGAAGTTTTCTCAAAACGATTTCAATTTAAAACAACATTTTCCAAAACGACGTTGATTTTACTTGGCCTAACTTGGTTCACTTATGTGAAAATAGAATTGATTCTATTTTACAACATGAAAGTTTAATTTTCAAAAGGCCCTTGTTGAGGTCCCAAAAATACTGAGAATTTTAACTGAGCGGGTAGAGGTGTGAGGTTTTATTGAAAATTTTTATTTATATTTTTGGGTCATTGATGATCAAATAAAAATCTGAGAAAAGCTTTTAACCAAATGTTATTCTAAAATTTGGACATTACCTTGACTGAGATTGAGGGCCTTAGTGCAATACTTGTATCTTTGTGCTTGGGTTTCCTATTTTCATGATCTTTATTAATTTAAAAAGTTGTTGAAATTAGCTTTCAAATGAAACCACTCTTGCTGGATTTGAACATCTACAAACCGAGTTAAGGTAACCCAAGATTGAGGTCATCTTTATAATAGTCTTACTGAATTTTGTACCATGAGATTTTTTTCACAAATAGGTTTGGTTTCAAGTTGAGTCTAATCTTTTATGATTTTTTATGAACCTTATACACATGTAAAATTTATGAAAATTTTGTTAGATATTAGTCCATGTGTGTCACTCACGAACAAAATTTAGTAATATTTTGCTTAGAGATGGTAATTGGAAAATTCAAAGATCACACAAGATATGTGTAGTATGTTGAAATCTACAGAAATTTTGTTATGAAAATTAATTATGTATTCGATTACAATCTTAGGTCCTGGTCCTTTCTCCTCTATATTTTAAACCAGTTAGTTTTATTTTTTGCCTTTTTAAATATTTTATTTTTGTATGGGTAAACAATTATTTTCTAAATGTTTTGCAGGTAGAATTCATTTTGGTGCCAAATGCCCCATTTTAACTTCTACAACCCCTTTTTTGAATAAAACATGCTTGAAACAGTGAAATTTCACCAATAAAGCCTTGAGGGCAAAGTGGTCATTTTTTAGTTTTTTAAAAGTTCAAAAAAATTTTATGAGACTTGAAGTACCCCTTATTTTCAAAAAAAAATTGGTATTTATAGATGTCCCTTTTTGTCATTAACCAAATTTATTTGGTTCATGGTAAAGAATAACACCTTTAAAACTTTTCTTCCAAGATTTCATTTAAGAATATGAACTTTTCCTTTTCTTGCTAGGGGACTCATTTTTTGAATTTGGGTTATCCTAACTTCGAGGGAGCACTGATAGCCAAAGGAAACTTAATGGATCGAATGAAAACAAGGCCATTACAAATGTACATGAGCATGAGGTGTGTGAGATGCAATGGATGAATCAAGTATGTTGGAGATTCTACAAGACATTTTGGGAGCTTGACAAGATCTCATAATAGTTGGTTGCCCTAAGTAGGATGGCCTCTATGCCTATTTTCTTGATGCTTTAGGTTTTGTAAAATCCTTTTTGAAAGTTACTTTCCCTTAGTTTCTATTTGACAGGACTTTCATCTCCTATATTTTTCTTAACTTCGATCTTAGTTTCTCCGTTACTCTTCTAGAACATTTTATTGTTGGAAAAGCTTGACAACATTTTAAAACTTCATTTACTATAAGGTCTAAACCTCACACAAAATGAGATCCAAATTGGTAGGTTCTTTTCTTACTTTAGGACTATATTGATAATTTTTTTCTCATTTGGGATAAATGGTTTGGGGTAAAGGGAGAATTTTCACAGTCCCTTCTGAAGCATCCCATAGTACAAAAGGAAAATTTTGAGGAAAACCCCTTTACTTTTTGAACTTTAGATTTTCTTAATACTATTCTTTCTTTTGTAGGAAGAACTTTCATGAGGTTGATTTTTCCTTTCTTTTTTTTTCTTTTGGCTTTTGAGACATTAGGTCTTTGCTCATTTTTTTGTTGGAGGGAGTGAGATGGAGAAACAATTTATCCCTTTGAATACTCAATGTAATCAAGTATTCCTGTTTTCATAATAGTATATACTATTTAAAAATATTTTGTTGTTTTGAACTAGGCCCTATCTTGTAAAATAAGGACTTTGAAATGTTATTTAATGATTTTGAAAACACTTCGCCTTTTCACATATCATTAATTTGTAGTTAAGAAATGTATACTCAACTTGGTCCCTTTCTTCAAAAAATTGAAGATAGTTTTTGCAAAATTATTTCAAAAGAATTGGTGCTAGACTCTAAACATAATATTTTCTGAGATATTTGGCGTTTATAGGGTCTACCAAGTTTCTTCCCTCGGTATCAATTAGCCAATATGCATTATGAGTTGTTGCTCCTCTTTTGACATAGGCACCTTTCCAATTGGGCTGCCATTTTCCCAATTGGGTGAAATGAAGTGAATGCAACTTGGATGTAGGAAATGAATGCAACTTGGTGTGAATCGGAAGTATGACATTTGTGCCATAGACCAATTCAAAATGTGTGGCATTTGTTGGAGTGCGTATGAAAGTTATGTAGGCGCATAGTGCCTCATCCAACTTCTCATGCCATATCCTACCCCTTTCTAGCATTTTCTCAATGATGCTTATAAGGGTCTTGTTTGTGGCTTCGGCTTGGCCGTTTCCTTAAAGGTAATATGGTGACGAGAAGTGTTATGTGATACCATAAGTCTTACACAACCTTTTCACTTCTCATTTTTTAACGAAGTGCTATTATCTGACACTAGGTCCCATGGGATTCCAAATCTAGCCAAGATATATTCTTCTTAATGAATGCCACTAAATGTTGTCCTTGGATGTTTGCCAAGGACGTAGCTTCAATCCATTTAGAAAAATACTCGGTAGCTCTTAGGATGAACCTGTGTCTATTGGATGTTATCATGAAAATTGACCCTATGATATCGAATGCCCAGGTAAACGACATGGACTAGTAATGAAATGTGAAATGCATGCCCATGCACATGACACTGCTGACATGTTTTTACATGATCATGAATTCTTTTTTAGGGGTAGAACAAAAATAACTTGCCCTAAGTATTTTCATAACCATCATAACTTAACTGACATGGCCTCCATATTCTCCATCGTGAAACTCATGCATAATGGTTTTAGCCTCATTGTGATCAACACATCTCAACAAGATGTCCAAAAAGCCCTTTTTGTACAAAATCTCACCCATGATGACATAGCATGTTGAAATTTTTCTAATAAAAACTTTGGTTTTCGAAGAGGCAAACTGAGAAAATCCCTCATTTTCCAAAAAGTTTTTAATATCATGAAACCAAGGGTTTTTTTCTTGATTTTGGTCGCTTTGAAAAATCTTAAAATTTTGGATTGATAGAACAAGTAAATGTGAAACCTTAACAGATTAGGTGTTGAGATTTGGGTCAATCCTCAAGGAGAATCCCAAAGAAGAGAGACAATCTGCCATAGTGTTGTCCTCTCTACCAATATGTGTGAGTATATGTGATTTGAATGAGTCGACTAACTTGGTGGCCAACTCATAGTATGGAATCAACCATTCATGTTTGACTTGCCAAATTTTTAAAACTTGGTTTATAACTAGCATAAAATCTCCAAAGACTTAACACATGATACCCCTCGTTTTTGCAAAGCTTTTTGGCCCTGTATGAGTGTCTCATACTCTACCACATTATTCAAACAAGAAAACTCTAGCAAAAAGATATTGGGATTTCTCCCTTTTCAGGGGATATGATGATTATGTTGACCATTGCCCCTTGTATATTTCTTGCCCCATCAAAATATCTTTTTCATACTTGATTCTCGTCATGACAATTGGCCAATACTTGGTAGTTCCAATTATTTGTGAGTATACCCTCATCAGGTATTTTGTCAAATATGAGATATATATCTTCAAGGGGTAGGTGGGCCACATGATCAGCTAGGGGCTGGCACTTGATGGAAGTTTGATGATGAAACTTTAAATCATACTCCATTAAAAGAAGTTGTCATTTACCTAAATTACTTGTTAGGATAGGTTTTTTGAAAAGTTGCTTGATAGGGTCAAGTTTAGATACTATCCAAATCTCATGATTAAATAAATAATGTCTAAATTTTTTACATGCTCACACCAAGGCTAAGCATGTTTTCTCCATAGCTTGATAATTTGTTTCATACCCCAAGAGAGTTTTTAAAATATAGTAAATAACATACTCCTTAAAGTTATCATCCTCATATTACGCTAATAAAGCCCTGATGCTTTTTCATGTATGGAAAGATATAAAAGCAAATGTTTTCCTGATTTTAGAGGTTTCAAAATTGAAGGATTTACTGAATAGGTTTTCAATCTTTCAAAAGCCTCTTGACACTCATAATCACAAAGAAATTTAACCCCTTTTCTCAAAAGATTGTTGAAGGGTTCACAACTTGTTGTGAATCGTCTACTGGCTTGGAGGCGACCATAGAGGCTGCTAATTTGAGTTAGGTTGGAATGTGGAGATATGTCTATGATGCCTCGATATTTGGAGGGGTTGACCTCCTTGCCCCTTTGGCTAACCATAAACCATAAAAGTTTTCCCGATTCCACTCAAAAAACACACTTTTGAGGGTTTAGTTTTACATGATAAAGCCTAAGTCTTTGAAAACTTTTTAAAAGGATTCTATATGAGTAGAACGGGTTTTTGATTTCACCAAAAGATCATCCACATATACTTTCAAAAGCTTATCAATTTGGTCATGAAAAATAGTCATCATAGCTCTTTGATAAGTGGCACCGGAATTTTTCAAACCAAAAGGCATGACGGTGTAGTGGTAGTGTTCCCAAGGTGTTGTAAAAGCGGTTTTGTGTTGATCTTTTGAAGCCAATTTGATGTGATTGTAACCCGAATAACCATCTATAAAAGAGAATATTTCATGATTAATCGTACTATTGACAATCAAATCAATATTTAGCAAAGGAAAATTATTTTTGCAGTGGCTTTGTTCAAGTTAATAAAATCAATACAAATCATGATTTTTTCATTTGACTTTCGCACAACAACTATATTTAAATACCAATCGGAGTAAGCAATGGGTTTTATAAAACCAACCTGTAAACAATCCTCTAAACTCTCTTTAACTTGGAGGTGGATATCATGATGGATTTTCTAAGTTTCTACTTGGTAGGCTTAACACTGGTTTCTAAAGGTAGGTGATGTTCCACGACTTTAGGGTTTAATCCGTGCATATCCTTATAGGTTCATGCAAACACATCGATGTATGATTTAAGAAACTCATGAAGGATGCTTTTTTGAGTTCATGTAGGCAAGTTCTTATTTTGACACACTTAGGATTAAAATCGGTTCCTAGGTTGACTTGTAAAAAGTCACCTCCTCACTGAACTTAAAGGTTTTTTTAAGTCAAGAATTTTATGTAACTCAAGTAGTTCATTAGTTTGATCATCCTCTTTCATGAGGGGATCTTCCTCCTTACTCTGTTCTATCTTAGATGATTTGGTTTGTAGGGAAGAATTCTCTTAAAGAGATGACGATGATCCTTCATAAGAACATGCTTTTGGGTTAATGATGTACACAGATTTTGGCAAAATCATTGTCAACACCCAAAAATTTTCTTTTATGAAAATTTTTTATCCTTTTGAAAATTGGCTATTTTTGGCAGCTTTGGTTTTTAAATAAAAATGCATCAAATGAGTTTGTTTTGGCATCAAAATTTTATGGAAGCCTCAAAATGATGGAATGTCACTTCCCTTTCAGAAAAATTCAGATTTGGATGAAATTTTATGAAAATAACGATTTTGCCCTCATGACCAAATTGGTAGGATTTTGCCTTTTTAAGTGATTGCCTTCAAAGAAAGCATGATTTCAAATAATTCCTTTTATATGAACAAATGAAAAAGGTTACATTGGGAATCAAACCCAAAAATATTTGTAAATTACAAATTTATGAAATTCCAAAACCCCTTATATTCAAAAACAAGTTAAATTTAAACTAGACCTCAGAAATTCGCCCGATTGAGAAGGGTCTCATTCCAAGACCTAATACCCAGGGTTAAAGTGGTATGACACCTTACACCCATTGAAGTGGTTAAAGTGATTCGATACCCCACACCCATAAGAAGGGTTAAATGGTTAAGGTGGTTATAGACCGACTCATGGAGCAAAAGTAGGTCACCTTTGCAAATAGAAACTGGGAATGAAACCCAGTGTTTTTCCAAATCAATATTTGAAAATTTCATTAAATTGGATGTTTTCAAATATAAATGTTTTTTTATAAAATGTTTGAAACCTGCCAATTTCAGCGTTGTTTGGCAAGTCAACCTGTCATTTTTAGTCTCAGGTTCTTAAAAAGGAAGGTCGGCACCTAGAAAGGAAAGCCGACGCTCGGGAAAGGAAAGGTGATGTTAAAAAGGGAAAGTGGGCTTCCAAGAAAAGAAAGCTCATATTTGGAAAGAAATTGACGTCCAGAAGGAAAAGTCAGTATCATCAAGAGAAAGGAAAGTGGTGCTTGACTTGGCAAGTTGTGATGCTCAATTTGGAAAATCCATTATTGCGAGTTTCTACACATCGTGCAAGAGAGTATCTCGATCCTACATTCGTGGCACAGGCGAAGTCTAAAAGAACAGACGGGCGATCAATTCCATTAATTGATCTTAAGGTCCTGGTTATTGAAGGATACAAAATACAACGTGAAATGGTAATTGGTAGTCTTGACAAGCCGATCACTGCATGGGAGAGTCTATTTCAGCAAGATAACTTGCTATATCAAGTGCTACCCAACTTCAATGGAAATTGAATTCAGCAGGTGGATAGCCTCATGAAAGCCAAGTTCAGCTGATTTTGGCAAGTAGACAGCTCCACCTTCAACCGATGCCAACCACCTACCCTCTCCTGGGTTGATTTGCAACACCATATACCATATTCAGTTCAATGTAAATTCCAAGTACGACTAGGTTCAACGATGACTGCAACAAGTGTTCTCAAATTTAATCGAAGTTAGTAACAAGGAAACCATTCACTTGCCATTTCAGCGTGAACAACAGCAGTGAAGGAAATTCAGCCTTAATCGATCCATTAAGACAGCTCCACTTACCAATTGCAATTCCCATCAAATCCTGTAAGGAGCACCATGTGATTCCACAACAGTACATCACTTGCCTAAACACTGCACGATCCAAGATTTGCTTAATATGAACAGTAACAGTCTTAATACTTGCCAAAAGACAGTTACATGACTGGTTTGGAAGGTCTGTACAGCAGCTTACCTGCCTAAACTCGAATGGGTGTATTTTGGAAAGGCATGTACAACATCTACTTGCGAAAAGATTGCTTTAAGGCAACTTGCCTTATCAAAATTTACAGCAAAGGAGCATCCTTTGGCCTATAAAAGGGGCCTCAAAGGTGCTGCAAAGGAGGAATCCAGGGTTTGCAGAGAATAAATCCGAGTTGAGGCAATCCGAGTTTGAGGAATCGCGGGGTGTACAGAGAGAGGATACGAGTTAGGGGAATCAATTGATGAGTGGAAAATCAATTCGTGGTGAGACATCCAAGAACCAGCGAAAGAGAGAAAGAGAAGGAGAGAAGGAGAGGAAGAACAGGCGGTTCATATCCAACTGATCTTCATCCACAGGCGGTCCACATCCAGCTAATCTTCATCCACAGGCAGTAGTTCTTCATCCACGTTCAGCCATTCATCTTCTCCGTGTTATTCATCTGCTTCACGTTATAGGTTTGAATTTTCACTTTAGACGTGTGACTATTTGGAAGTCCGGAAATTTGTAAACAAAGAAGCAGCAGCTTCTGCAAAAAAACTGTGTTGATGCTGAACTAAGAACGTGGCTCGCTCTTGCTTTATGATTGTTGTTGATGCGAACGTGCATCTTAACCCTTCAACTCCAGGAACAAATTCAAAACCATAAACCTCTTTCATTCTCTAGGATTTACATGATTTAGGATTAGAAGTAGTTGATTGTATGCTATAGATCCTTCCAAATCACTAAAGGGACGGGTATAATTTTCTGCAAAAACTGAAGTTCTAAAACTGTACATCTGCACACACCTGATCACGGATTTTTCTGAAACAAGCGGATGATCCAATCAAGTCGAGACTTGGCACGTCTAAAGCAGACATATGAGTGAGTGCCCGAAAAAAATTTGAAGATTTTATACAGTTTTTAACATGGTCAATTAAATCTGAGAAGTTTTGTAAAAATCAGAACAAGTTCTGTAAAAACAGAAAACTCATAAACATGTGTGTGTTATTTCCTGCATATTTCTGTACATACTGCATGGAATTGAATGAAAATTGGAAATGTAACATCCGTACCTTTCCAACAAAACAAATTTAATCAAAATTGGTTGTCTAATCACGGAGATATTGCTGTTTTTCTGAGTCTGAGTTTCTGACACAGAACTGTTTTCAGTCTTTGACTCATCAGTAGTTTCAGATTTAATTCTGATAATCGGTAGAATAAAAATATAAAATAAAAACATTGTCTGATTCTGCACATGTATGCTTAGCTCTGTAAAATTTTCAGAATTTTTCAAAACCCGAAAGCATTTTAAAAAAAATCAGAGAACAGATCTATGAAAACAGAACAGTTTCTGTTTTTCAGAACTTGAAAATTTTTAGAAACAGGAACTTAATCACGGTTTTCCAAAACTTTCAAAGTCGGTTTTGCTTTTTCCAAATTTAACGGATTTCAAATATTTTTCAAGCATCTAGATTGATCCTTGAGCACCGGTTCAAGAAAGCCTACGTCTATAAGAACTCACTTGTCCACGATCGTCTAAGAAAGTCAGAAAAATCAATCTTTGTTAGTTTAAGTAAACTAACTGGCATTCTCGCGCATACAACGTAGTTCGAGAGTTTAATTTCAAATCCTAAAAGATTTTGAAATAAAAATTCACGTCTACAATCATATTTTGGGATGGCACATGATTTTGAAAAAACGATTTTTGATGAAATTTTTGGTTTTTAAAATTTTTATCATTTTTCTTGGTTTTTCTAGTATTTTTAATATTTTCAAGACAATCTTTCGGAGAAAAAATGTAAAAAACTTTCTTTTTGAGATTTTCAAATTTTGCATTGTTTTCATTTTTTCAAGATTTTCTATTATTTTTAGTTCTTGAAGATTTTTCAAATGTTTTTGCTTTTTCCAAATGTTTTTTATTTTTTATAGATAAAGTGGTACTTTCCATCAAGCCTCTTTTGAGCATTGATCCATGCTTGCGTGTTTAGGGAAAGGCTCCTCGAAAATAGCTTCATAAGGCTCTAGCTCTTTGGAGATATAGATTTTTCCTTGCTCAATCAAGTCCTCTATTTATTTTTCAAAGAAAAGCAATCATTTGTATCATGGCCCTTTATGAGGGGATCTTCCTCCTTACTCTGTTCTAGATAGATGATTTGGTTTGTAGGGAAGAATTCTCTTCAAGAGAAGACAATGATCCTTCATAAGAACATGATTTTGGGTTAATGATGTACCCAGATTTTGGCAAAATCATATTTTGGGATGGCACATGATTTTGAAAAACCAATTTTTGATGAAATTTTTGGTTTTTTAAATTTTTATCATTTTCTTTGGTTTTTATAGTATTTTTAATATTTTCAAGACAATTTTTCGGAGAAGAAATGTAAAAAACTTTCTTTTTGAGATTTTCAAATTTTGCATTGTTTTCATTTTTTCAAGATTTTCTATTATTTTTAGTTCTTGAAGATTTTTCAAATGTTTTTGGTTTTTTCAAATATATATTTTTTGAATTTTTTATAGATAAAGTGGTACTTTCCATCAAGCCTCTTTTGAGCATTGATTCATGCTTGCGAGTTTAGGGAAAGGATCCTCGAAAATAGCTTCATAAGGCTCTAGCTCTTTGGAGATGTAGAGTTTTCCTTGTTCAATCAAGTCCTCTATTTATTTTTCAAAGAAAAGCAATCATTTGTATCATGGTCCTTTAGCATATGATGCTAGCAAAACTCATTAAGAAAATGTCCCTTAGGGGCTTCCCCTTTGGGAACCAACGGTAAGTTTGACAATCCTTGGGACAAAAGAATTTTTAGTATTCCATAAGCGATTGTCCTAGATGTGTATAATCTTTTTTGGTTCTTTCATTTTTTTAGATTTTTGGGATTAAAGGTTTGAACTTAGGAAAAGAAGGTTTATTGGAGTTCATCAATCTCTCTTTTAATCCTCAATTCTCTCAACTCTCTTTTTAGAAAGGTAATCCTATCATCGTGGGTTTTAAATATGTACTGAGAGACTTTTGTGTAGTTTTAGAAAACCGACATGTAGAACTTGAAGAAGCTTGATACATACCCCAATTTCAAACTTGACATGATGTATGCTTAGAGATTTTGAGCGTATACTTGGATGTTTTGGATATATGGCCAAGTTTTAGAAAAAGTTTAGAATAAGACTCGAAAATCAACTTGTTTTGAAAGAGTTCATTGGGATCAAAATGACTCCTCTAAGATCTAAGTCTCACCAGGCATGCCATTTATTTTGTAAACAAAATTTCTGGTCTTGTGTGGACTTAAAAATTTGCTTGCAAAAAATATGCACGAGCATACCAACAAGTTTACTCAAACTTCGAATGTGATTTATCTAACTATTCGGCGATTTGTGCGAAAGTAGGTTCTTATTGACGTAGACCTTCTTAAACCGATGCTCAATGATCAACTTAGACGTTTAGGAAGATTGATTTTTGAATCCAGAGTTTTCTCAAAATAATTTTGATTGAAAACAACCTTTTCTAAAATGATGTTGATTTCATTTGGCCCAATCGGGTTCAGTTATGTGAAAATTAAAGTCTTGAGAATTTTACCTGAGTGGGTACGAGGTGTGAGGTTTTATTAAAAAAATTTATTTATATTTTTGGGTCTTTTGATGATAAAATAAAAATCAAAGAAGTGCTTTTAACCAAATGTTATTATGAAATTTGGATAATGCATGTAACTGAGATTCAGTATCTCAGTACAATACTTGTATCTCTATGCTTGGGTTTCTTATTTTCATGAACTTTATTAATTTAGAATGTTGTGAAAGTTAGCTTTCATATGAAACCGCTCTTGCAGGATTTGGACATCTTTAGACCGAGTTATAATGGTCTTACTAAACGAGTACCACAGGATTTATGTCAAAGATAGGTTTGGTTTCGACTTGAGTATGATCTTTGATCATTTTTTTATGAACCTTATACACGTCTAAAATTTATGAAAATCTTATCAGATATTGGTCTATGTGTGTCACTCATGGACAAAATTTAACAGTATTTTACTTCGAGATGGCAGCTAGAAAATTTGGAGATCACACAAGATCTATGTAGTATGCTGAAATCTACAGAAATTTTGTTATAAAAATAATTATGCATTTGATTACAATCTTAATGGTTTAGTGGTCACTCAAAAAATTTTGTTGAGTACTTATGTTCATTCGGGAAAAAACTCATCTACATATAGATCCTCGGGGCATCTCTCTAAGAGGATTACTCGCTTGGAAAATATATGTAATATAAACTTACGAGTCATTAATCCACCATAAGATTGATTACATAATCATGTCATCGAATGTAATCATGGTTATTGTGTCTCTCTTATGATTTCTTGAGTTGAGTTAGATGCAATCAATCCACCAAAAAAGGAGAGAGGAGATGATATAATATATAAGCATAGAAAAGATGAAAAAGTATAAGATATATCATATATAGAGAGTTAGTGGATTACTCTCACCTATATCCCTTTCCTTCTTGTCTTTGGACTAAGGGACCCTCCCTTTTGCAATGATATTGCACAAAAATAGTTGTCTACTTTTGAAATACAATGGTTGTAAGTAAAAACTCCATAAGAATAGAACAATGAAAGGGGTTAAGGGGGGTGGATTGAAGCCTTCTCTTTCTAGATCTCTCTCTCTCTTCCTTTGATGAACTCCTCCTTGGGTTGCGAATGAGCTCCCTCACATCCTCTTTGGTTGGGCCCTCTTTTTTTCCTTCTCTTTCCTCTTTTTGTTGGCCAAGGTCCCTTATTTAGAGGCACCAAATCAAACTAGATCTTTCCTAGGTTCTAAACTCAATCCGAATTCAAACAATCCGTCAACGGATCAACCATGCTGCATAGTTGTTGGGAGACATCCACAAGTGGGAGGAGCAGTTGGACATGTGTGGCACATGGGAAGAGGGTTGGAGGAACTGGACAACTTGCGAAGTCTGTTGGCACAAGCATCGGCACGTGAGAATTGGGTGTCATGCACCAGTGTAGGCGTCCCACGCACCAACGCTTGTACTGTGCATGATGGCATGTGCAGTGGTGCCCAGTGGTGGCTCTTTTATGCTTTTCTGCTTTGTGGATTGATTTCTTTGACCTTTTTGGATTGCTTTAATATTTTGATGGATGTAGGGTCGTTTGGTATAGGACCTTCCTCGGTTGAGGGTATTTTAGACTTTTCACTTAATGTTTTTCACTTGGGCTTGGGTCATTGCCAAACTTGAGTCTTTTGAATTTCAAAGGTCTTACTCTTTTCTCCCCCATGTTTTAAACTTATTTATTCTATTTTTTGCCTTTTTAAATATTTTATTTTCATAGAGGTAAACGGTTATTTTGCAAATATTTTGTAGGTAAAACTCATTTTGATGCCAAACGCCCCATTTTAACTTCTACAACCCCTTTCTTGAAGAAAACATACTTGAAATAGTGAAATTTCTCCAATACTATATCTAAAAGTACCCCTCTTTTTTAAGAAATTTTGAGTGTTTACAATATCTAAACAACTTATATGTATTAAAATTCAAGTATTTTACAGAACTATATGATTGTGAGTCAAACTATATTGCACAAAATAGCAAGATTAAGAACATAACTAGAAATTAATAAAATACATGTTTTGTCGTCATCAAATCCAATTGCTTACGCTGATTAATAGGATGTTGCATGTGACATACTTCCCATCCATCAGCCTGTTCGTAATTCCCCATCTAGTCTAATGCTAACACATTGTCTAAGTTGTGTTTCTATCCGTGATTTTAAGGATTTATATAAAAAGCTTAACTCAAAAGAAGGCAAAAAAAATATTTTTAGGATAGCTAAGGCTTGTTAGATGCATAAAATATGAGGATGAGAGGATTCTAGTGGCGAATGATGATATCAAAAATAGATAGAAAAATTATTTTTATAATCTTTTTAATAAAAATATAGATGTTAGTATTAACTTAGGAGTTAGCCAAATCATAAAATTATATAAAATACAATTTCTATTAGTGTATTCAAGAGAATGAAGTCAAATAGACTTTTAAATATATGAAGGTTAGTAAATCTATAGTACTAGACAATATTCCTATAGAAGTATAGAAAATCATAGGAGAGATGGGGCTCACTAGCTCATAAGACTATTTAATGAAATATGGACAATCCAAAAGATGCCTGAGGAATGGAGAGCGAGTACACTTATACCCATAGATAAGAATAAGAAAGACATTTAGAATTATTTGAATTATCGAGGTATCAAGTTAATGAGTCACACTATGAAATTATGAAAAAGAATTATAGAATGTAGGTTAAGACAAGTATCGAGTACAACAAAGAACAAATTCAGATTCATGATCGGCAGATCTACTATTGAAGTGATTCACCTATTAAGACATCTCATAAAATATTTTAAAGCAAAAAAAATGTATCTTCACATGATATTTATTGATCTAGAAAAAACTTACAATAGGGTGTGAAGAGATGTTCTTTGGAGAACCTTGAAAATCTCATTAATATATATAAATCTTGTAAGAGACATGTACGATCATGTAAAACTTGTGTGAAGACTCATGAAGGAATGACAAACTCCTTTGAAGTTAATATTGGGCTACATCATAGGTCAACTTTAAATTCATATCTATTTATATTGGTCAATGATGAGTTAACAAAACATATTCAAGATGAAGTACCTTGGTATATGTTATTTGCATGACATTGTGTTAGTAGATGAGTCTAAGAAAAAAGTTAATAGGAAATTGAAACTATGGAGAGAAACATTAAAAAGTAAATACTTCCGACTTAATAGAACAAAGACAAAATATAGAATGTAAGTTTAATCATTTGGATACTTCAAAAGACAGAAATTAAAACTGACACATATTGCATCCCTCACAAAAAAGTTTTAAATACCTAAAGGTCAATTTTTTAAAGTGATAAAAAAATGATAGAGATATTATGCATATAATTAATATCCGTTGGTTAAAATGGAGAGGGGCATCAAGTATTATATGATACCATTAAAGTTGAAAGATAAATATTATAGAGTAAAAAATAGACCTACTATGTTTTGGCTCCAAGTGTTGGGCAGTTAATCATCAACATGTGCAAAAGATGAAGATGTTGAGATGGATGGGTGGTCACACAAGGAAAGATGATATACATAATAAGATTATTAGATACCAATTGGGATTAGCACCAATAGAGGATAAAATGAGAAAAAAATGTTCAGGATGATTTGGACATGTAGAAAGACGACCAAAGGACACTCTTATAAGAAGATATGAAAAAGTAGATTGTGAAAATGTTAAAAGAAGAAGATGATGACCACAAAAGCGTTAGAAATAAGTTATAAAGAATGATCTAGTTTATATTGAGCTAATTGCTAGCATGGCACATGATAAGGCTATGTAGAAACAAAGAATCCATGTAGTTGACCCCATCTGGCATGGAAAAAGGCTTAGTTGTTATTGTATAAATAGGTTAATGCTGCGACATCTCATGTATAACTACCAACCTTCCAAATATCATGTGCAAGCAGATTCACGAACATTATTAGCACTTTATCTCTAGACTTATCCTGATATAACATACACACTAGTTGATACAACAAATAACATAAAGCTTTATTTTCGCTACTCACTCTCTTTCTTGAAATATTATTTTGGAATACATCAAACTTAATATACCCAGACTTAATCTCACATACGACTTTATCGATGCTCATTCCCAACATATCACTCAAGATATCTTCCTTACTTTTAGCGATCATCTTGTGTGTCAAAACAAAAAGTTGGCCCTCTATTGGAAGACCAAGTATCTCGTGAACATCGTGAAGTGTGATAGTCATCTCACCCTATGGCATGTTAAAGTTGTTTATATTTGGTTGCCTCGTATAATAAATCCTCATGTCCAATTAACTCACTATTGTATACAATCTTAACCCAATTATCGGACCTCACATCCATCTTCTTTACGGGCTAGACTTTGTCAATAATGTAGTGTGTATGGGCTATTATCACTTTCAATATTGTTTGCAAATATACATTTACATAGTGAGTTAGAATAAAGAGTATTGATATTTAATATAAAATTACACAAAAGTTAGAAATTATGTGTTCCTCTTATATCTTATAGGCAATGTGACCTTAAAGTTCGGGAGTAATCTAAACATATCGGGGAATCCCTCATCCTGTCTGTAATATCGATCTCAATATCTTAAGTTGATGTATCATTCTCATAACGTAAATGGTTGAGTCTTTTTCTCCTTGTCATTTACAAGGATGCCCTCCGTATGATACGGCATTGCGTTTCCTATATAAAGTGGTGAGGTTACTCCTTTCTACTAGTGCCTTATGAGCCATATCTGCATAGAAAAAAAATTAGCATATCATATACAACAAATCCCAAACATGAGGGAGAAGCATCCCAAGCATGTCTTTCGCATGAGGGAGACACTCTTGGGGTGCATCTCTCAACATGCGACAGACACACCCCAGGCTCATCTCCCCCAGCGAGAAATGCGATTGGGGCACATATTTAGTGACAAATCGATTGAAAATCCTAATTTTCTACCTAATATGACTATAAAATGAAAAAATGGCACTAAATCAACAGCATACCTCGATAAATTGATGAATTCTCGGGCCCAAGAAATCCTTTTTTTTTCTTTCCCCTCCTTTTTTTATCTCTTCTTCCCAAATCTCACGCTCCAGTTCTTTTTGATGGATTTTGATCCATTCTTTTGCTAAAAATAGTTTTCAATCGAGTAATAGGTAATTGGAATGAGTCGGCGAGCGAAGAGTGAAAGGAAGAATGTTCATAAATGAGGGTCAAAAGCAGTTTCATGCAGGAGGAGAGAGAATATTTATTTTTATGTTTGAAGAGAATTTTCGAAAATGACCAAGGATATTTTGAGAAAAGTGGCAAAAAAGGGGTGTGTATAATAAAAATGGTACACGTGTGTCAATCGTGTTAATTTTAGATTTGATAGATACCACCGTCCGTGTTAAAAATCCAATTGTTCTTAAAAGAAAAATCAGATTGTATGGTACAATACATCGTATATCTGTACTTGATTTTGTTTCTATCCAATTATATATATATATATGACAAATAGGTTGAGTTTATATGCTTTGACAAGTAAGATATCGACCTATTCAGTAAGATATAACACTTCGAAGTGCCAAATAAGAAAACAGGTTGGATGTTTGATGATGCGTTGTTTGAAAGTGTGTCAGTAAATTCGTGACACAGACATTACCACTATAATGGCTCAATTTTTACCACGTAAAAAAGTGTCACCTTTTTTCTTTTGTTTTTTTTATTGAGATTGGGTTAGGCAGATCTCTTTCAGCATACAAAAAGAATAGCTATACACACTTGGGAAAGGGCTCCTTTGTGGTACCCTTCTCCAAAATAAAAAAAGAAATAAGCAGGCTCTCTTCCATCCTACAAACAGGATTAGCAGAGATACCCCTTCAAAGAAATGAGAAAGACAACCTTAATGAATTGGCCAAGAGGAGGATCCTCTTCACAGCAGGGAGCTCTGATTATGACTGAAAAGGATCCTAACAGTGTTGATCTTGACAAGTCTGCAATGTCCATACAGGTACACCTTTTATGCAGAGCATTCTTTTCATGCTTCTAGGTCCTTAGTGCTTAAGGACATCATAACATGTTAACGCTAATAGTATGAATCTTTCCATAGAAACAGAGTTTAAGTTTGCTGCTATTACGTTTGGAACAATATTTCCATAGAAACAGAGCTTCAATTTGATGCTATTACAGTTGGAACAATACTTCCAATATGTGGCTTGATGAAAAAACATGCCTGTCTTCAAGTAATCATGTTCTGTGATGCGATTATAGCTAGCAACAGCCACTTAACCTTGCTGGAGCAAAGGTTAACCTGTCTGAACGCTTCTCTTGAGTGTGTAGTAGCCACCGTGTAGCCTCCGGAGGGACAAAATTGTAGCTTGCTGCTAATACAATTAGGAAAGGATTTCCAATATGTGCTTGATGATAACAGATACCAAATCTAGAGAATAACAGTCCTAGTTAGTTGCAAGTAATTATGATGTAGTTATGCAATTATAGACGAGAATAACAATCCTAGCCGAGAGTGGCCAATGGAGATATAAACTTGTCACCTAGTTAAGGAACATGCAGTACGAAAGAATATCATAGCATTGGATTCCAATCAGGTGGTTTGTCTTTCCAATGAAACGGTTGGCCCATGGCTCCTATTCGAACCTACAGTATGGGAAGTTTGTTACGCTCTCGTGGAATCTAATAAGAGTGAAGTCCAGTATATTGCTTGAAGAAGTCTTAAATGTTATCTTCCATCCCATCAATTGTAAACTACATCCTAATTGCCTTGTTGAACCTTGTAATAATGTCAATCCGAGATGATTCAATAACGATTCTCCCATTATCAAGGTATCCGAGACCATTCCTTTTCATGCCCTTTAATATCTTGAGCAATACAACCTGCCTTATGAAAGGTATCCTTGGATAGTAAAGCCGACTTGTCAGAAAAAAGTTTTCTTGTTGTACATGCACAGCTTAATCCATCATGATTGTGGGGGAATCCATCGATGAATAAAGAGCCATATGAATCGAGTTGGATGCTGTATCCTTGGCAAGATATATTCCCCAATTCTATAGATGTCTTCCTTTATCTTTGTGACTTACCCATCCGTGCTATTATGCTTTTTTCTCAAAGGAGTCTAATAACTAATTGGAAGGAGGTAAGCAAAGCCTTTTTGATAATTTTATTACTGACTTTGCATCTAAACCAAGCTAGAAGGGAGGAATTAAGTTATTTGTGTGGCTTTCACACTACCTTGAAAAGATAGCATACCTCATTCCAAATAGATTGGGTGACACGACATCTAACGAACACATGGATGATTGATTCTGGTTGTCTACAAATTACACAAGGTCCTCTGCGGATTCCAAAATGTTGGAGTCTTTCCTAGTTGAGAAGCTTTCTTTCAATTGCAATCCAAACTGTAGCAGCTACTTGAAGACAATGGTAATGACACCAGATATACTTTGCTAGTGGAGAAGGATCACCCTTGCATCTAATTTCATTCCAAGCTAGAGAGGAAGTGAAATTCTAGTGAGATCGCCAAACTAATCGATCAGGCCCACAGTCTTTAATTAGGCACTAAACATGAAAGTTATCTGGGATATCTCTAATGACTACTTAAGGTATGCAATGGTTCTCATATCAATACATAATGTATCTTTGATCGTGACATGCTTGGGTTTTTTATATTATGGTAACGAGATATAGCAGTCAATGTAAGAAGCCAAGGGCTTGGTGTCAAACTAAGGATCAAACCAAAATTCCATAGTTTTACCATCCCCAACATCCCAACGTGCCTGGTTTTGTATTGCATTATATCTAAAAAGAACCGAGCACCATGCCCAAGATGAATAGTGAATTTTCCACGGGAACTACATACTGCACATACTTGGAAGTAATTAACATGGTCGAAGGATCTGAGCTATTGGAAGAGACCTTCCAATTATTTTTAGCCAGAAGTGTTTGATTGACTTCTTCTATATGTCGTATATCAAATCCTTCCTCTTTGTGGGGCCTGCATACCTGTTCTCATCCAATTAAGTGAACAAAACACTTGTTATTGCTTCCACCTCACAGGAATTACTTCATCATAGTCTATAGCTATTTGATACATCGTCGAGGCAGCATGAAAGAGAGTATACTATAAAGGGGATCACCCCCAATACACTTTAATCATGACCAAGTGCCCTAGTAGCAATCATAGAGATGAATCCCACATTTCTAGTTACTTTCACATTTTAACAACAATAGGTTGACACAAGGGTGAAGTTAACTTGCCAAAAAATAAAGTCCTAGATACTTCAATGAAAGACATTCCACCTCCCTAACTTGCGTGGGGGGCATAGAAAGGGACACCGAGCTTGATTTCTCAGGACTGATTTGCATGCCAGATAAGTCTTCAAATTCCATAAGTATTCTGAGAAAAATTGACAATAGAATTTCTTCTGTCAAGAAGAGGGTGTCATCCACAAATAAAGAATGGCTCCATTGAAATCCTTTGATGCTGACTGGAATTTTTTCCTTCTTTCCTTCTATGTTTGCTAGTCGTCAAGTGAGTCTTTCCATGACGATCATGAAATGGTACCAAGAAATGGGGTCGCTCTGCCTGATGCCACAAGCCTAAGAAAATGACTCTTGCTTCACCATTAATAAGTAAGCCATAGCTAGTGATAGTAATACATGTCATGATAAGGTCAATCCATCGGTTGTTGAATGCAAAAGGATGAAGGGAGTCTTTTAAAAAGGACCAATCTACCCGCTCATATGCCTTCATTAGGTCTGATTTGGAAAGAGCATATGCTTTCTTGCTCAGACGCATCGAGACAATCATTTCATTAGCAATTAATATACTTTTTTAGATGGAACAACCCTTAAGGAAAGCTCTTTGGTTGACCGAGAGAATAGACCTCATTCTAGTGACAATAATCTTCACTATTATTTTATATAAGAAGTTGTAGAGACCACTTGGCCGAGACTTAATAATCTTGTTTGCACATCACACCCTATGATGTGCCAGTAAACTTGATAAAACACTCCTGAAAAACCATCTGGGTTGGGCGTGCTATTAGAATTTAGTGCCAAAAATGTTCCCTGGATCTCTTTATTTGTCATTGGTGCTAGAAGCAGGGCATTATCCTGAGCAGTGACTTTAGGTTTAGTTATAACTGCCCATTCAGATTTGTCGAGCTCTTCACAGGTGAACAAGTCTCTGAAAAAGTTAATAGCTTCTTCTTGGATTCTAGTTGATGCTGTACATTCAAAGCCATCTTCTCGAATTAGTAGATGAATATTATTATGGCCAATGTTGCTTTTGAATCTGGAGTGATAATAATATGTATCATGATCCCCTTCCAAGAGCCATCTACTACGACATTTTTGTTTCCAAAAGTATTCCTCTAGTTCTCTAAGTTTTTGCAGTACCTCAGATGAAAAACTCCCTATAAACTCTTTATCCATTGTCTATTGCATCACAAGTGTTAGCCAAATGTTGAAGGTTCTTCAGTTGATTATCGTACTCCATCACACTTCAACAGATATCACCAAGGTGTTCCATGAGATAAGGCTGGGCATAACATAGAATAAATTTTTGACTACTTTATACATGAGTGATCCATGCACTGGGGTGAACCAAGCTTGGTTCATGGCTTGCTCACATGAAGGAATGTAAGTCCACATTCTAATGAACTTGAATGAGGTTTTGGGGAATGTATCACATTGTTCATCGTTACCAGTAATCCATTATGATCTGAAATAGATTGGGGAAGCACTCTAATCCGCAAATCTAAGAAGGTTGCATCCACACAAGATTAACTAGGTCTTTGTCAAGGCGACTTGCAATGAACTGAGGGCCTTTTTGCTGATTGGTCTGTGTAAATGAAGGACCAGAGGATGGGAGTTCTGAAAGATTACAATTTGTAATGAATTCATTTAAGTCATATTCAGCCCGCAAATTACTCTTGCCACTAGTTTGTTCGTCTTTTTACCTAATGGAGTTTCATTCGCTTATTAATAGTCAAGGTTCCATTGTATTGGACTGAAATAAAGTGGTCCAGATCTCTTGCCTGATTGTGTAGTAATTATGACCGTAAATGCATGTAATTGAATTTTTTGTTGAATCTTACCTCTTTCATGAAATATTGATCAAACATATCAATGGTTGTATCAATATGGAAGTGCTTTTACTGAGACAAATGACTCACGCCAACAATGAGTAGTCAAAATTGACTTGCATCATGTATCTACCGAAGTCGGCAAAGATCCGATCTGCTACTTCCTTGGAGATATTGTTTTCGAAGAGAAAAACTATCTAAACCTTATATTTTGAGAGCACAACTTTGACTCAATGAGGGCCGATGTTCTCATGAGGTATCTCATTTTGATTGCAAGAATCTTCATGAACACTGATAAGGATCATATTGCCAAGAGGCTTTGCCACCCTCCTTCTCTATTACGCTTTGAGATGACCTAGCCTGAAAGAAACAACCAACTCCTTAATAATCCTTCCTTTGTCAAAGTCTTCATAACCTAAAGATCCCGGAGGATACCTTGGTATGCTATGCTCCATCAAGGTGCAGCCTCGGCTTCTTTTGTCTCTTGTATCCTTCGTTGATGTCACACGATTAGGGGGATCTCTTGGAGTCGGGAGACATAATAAGACGGTTGAATTTTATCCTCAAAAAGTTTTTTCCTGGTTGAACTTGACCAGTGTTGTCCATAATCATCTAGTACCGTGGTTTTTTTTCATCCAGTGTTGAGCTTGACGAAGAGAATTGAAGGGTTGGAGTGCTCGGTGGACGAGAGGAGTAATTGACCATTATTGTGAGTTCTAATGAAAATTGCTCATTCATACTAGCATTTGGCTCTATCAATGTTAGCGACATTAAGTGCTCAGATTCAATTCCTCGACGAGACGAGTTATTGACCATTAAGTGTTCTGTCAAGATTGAGTTTTGTTGTTGTATTCTCCATAGACAAACTCTTTCGAGGACCATTACGTCTTTTTCTTGTTTATTAATTTCATGTTGGTTAGTTGAACTAACTTTCTATGATCTTCACTTGTAGGTTATGACTTGTTCATTTCTTATTGTTTCTCATAGATGGAGACGATGTGATTATATTCTTTGTCCATATCTTAAAGGTCTTCAAAGGCATTGGAAGTACAAGGTTTTGAGATCACCTCTTTCTTTTTCCATGATTTAGGAGATTTGACGTTTCCATCACTCTTAGTCGACTTGTCTCGGGGACTTGTACTCTTTTACTTTGTACTTTATAGACCACATTGTTCACAATAAGAGATGGGAGCCTCCCACTCCACTCGTCGCAAATTGTAAACCATATTGTGGTCTAAAAGAGGGGAGATGATGTTGGTATCCGATGGTTTCTTATATGATGTTCCCTTTGATGATCTCAATAGCATCTTGCCACGGTTTTGGGTTGCACAGCAGAATGGAAGAAGACAAAGAGCTCAAGTTTTGTAGGTATGATTTTCGGTTTCCACACAACCGGTTTTTTCCAAGGAGGTTTTTCTTTCGATTTCACTGTGTTATTTGTGTGTTCGTTGTTTTGTATTTATAGAGTAGTGTTTGTTCCTCCTCCCGGATATCCAGGTTGGGCTTTTCATTTTTGAATCCCTTATCCAGTCGATTAGAGAGCTCATTCGTAACAAACCGATTGTTACGGATTAGATCTGTAACCACCTCTACAAGAAATGCCTGGATGGCCAATTCAGCCGTTCTCATAAAACTGTTGAGAATGATCATCTCTCAGCTTTACATCTCCCAGTTGACCACTCGAGCCAAATGATATGAAATAATGGTTTTCCTCCCACTTTTGTAGGGTTTTTCCAAGTAATGTCATTTTATGATTGTTATTGCAATCATTACCTATTGTGTGGTTTTTTACCTACACAACAATCAAATATATCTCAAACCCATGATTATAACATGTTTTGAGAAAAGATCCTCTGTTATACCTTTAGTCAAGGGGTATGCCAAGATATCTTGAGTTGACATGTATAAGATGATATTTCCTTTCTCATAACTATATCATGAACATAGTGGTATTTTACCATTATATGCTTACTTTTAGAGTTGTGAGCTCCACTATTAATTAGAGTATTTGTTCCATTATTGTCACAGTAAATGACAATTGGCTCGTCGGCTATGTCCAGCTTCAAATCTAGTATGAAAAGGCAAATCTAAATGGCACTCATTGCATCTATACAGCAAGCCACATACTCAGCTTCTTGTATATGCAATGCTACACAATCATGTTCCTTTGAGACATCTTAGAATCCTCTTCACAGTTATCCAATGCTGTCATCCGAGATTACTTTGATATATGCTTAAAAGACCAATAACAAAGCTTATATCAGGTCTTGTATATAGCATATCATGCATCAAGTTGCCCACAGCTTGTGCATAAAGAATGTTAGGTTTATCATCAAGGTAGGCTTTCAAGAATGCAATGAATGATGCATTTTCATGCTCATGCAGACATGTACCTATCTTAACACATTTTGGTTTTTCTTTACTCCCTAGGTAGGTCGATTTCTATGAAATCCCCTCCTACAAAATTCGAAGGTTTTTTCAAATCAAGAATTTTGTTAAACTCGGGAAGCTCGGAGGTTTGATCCTCCTCAGGGAGAAGGGGATCCTCCTTCGTGCTTTGATCATTCTCGAGAATTTTAAATCCTAGGGAAATTGGAGTTAATGCATGGTTTTTACAAACACTTGGTTTTGGTTTTGGAATTTCTACAGGTTTTGAAGATTTTAGTCCTTTTATGAAGACGATTTTTTCTTCAAAATCCTTGGTTTTTCTAAATTTCTACCAGGAGTTGGTATGTACAAAATCTTTTTGGTATTTTCACAAATTTTTAATGTTTTTGGTTTTTGCAAATTTACAATTCTTTTGGCTCCCGTTTTTCAAAGCTTTTTTGAAAATTTTCAATTTTTTGATTTTATTGGTATTTGAGCTTTTGCGAAGTGCCCGCCGAGCTTGACTCCACTAGGACATTTGCAATCTTTTGGGGCTTTGCCCCTTTGTCCGTCATGAGTGGCCCGTAAGTTCCGGGTTTTTCAAATCTCGTTTTTGGAAGTATTTTTCCCTTCCATAAGTCGTCATAGACTCCCTTCTTCAGATTTGTTTCAAATAAGAAAGCCTTCTTTATTAACTTATGGAAGGTAGAAATTTTGTGTAAAGAGAGGAGTCTTATCTCCGTTTTGAAATTTTCAAGGATGAGCATGACTGCGCATCCTTCGGAGATGGGCTCTTTTATTTGCCCAAGGAGGGACCTCCATCGAACGATGAACGCATGTACGTCCTCGTTCGCAGCTTGTTTTGTATCCCTCAAGGTTTTTAAAGTGGGCGTTACTTCCACATTATGCGAAAATCTTTTCATAAAGCAGTTTGCTAACTCTTTAAAAATAGCAAACTAGCTTAAATCGTAGGAAGCAAGTCATTTTGAAGCAGTCCCCTTGAGGGAAAGGGGGAACCAATAAATCCATTTCGCAGAGTCCCTCTTTTTCTTGTGGGCTCTGCGCGAAAAGAGTTGCAAGTGGGATCTAGGATCCCCCGTGCCATCATACCGATGGAAATTCGGTACGTCGTCGTCACTGTCTGTTTCATAATCAGATGAAAGGAAGTCAGACAGGGCGTACAATTTCTTTTCTTTATTTTGCCCTCTCAACAGTTGTTGAAGGGCTTTACGATCCTTTAGTGTGAAGGAACCGTGGTATTGGTTCCCCTCCATTGTGGAGGTTTCCTTGGATTTTCTTGCTTTTGAGGTTCTTTTCTTGGCTTTGGCAGGTTTGCCATGTGACAAACAAGAGTTGGCCGCCTCAGCCTCTTGGCTAAGGGTGTCAATTCTTGCGTCTATCTTAGCCTCGAATTCCCTACGCAAGCTTTCTAACTCTTCTCTTTTACATTTTTGAGATTTTGAAATCTTTTTAGAAAGGGAACTTGAAGAACGCGAGGCCCGGCTAGTCACTTCGTTAGAGCCTGAACTAGACATGACTCAACAAAAAGGCTTAAAATCCTAAAAATGCAGTTTAGGAAAAAAATTTAACACTTTCAGAAAAAAATCGCAGAGTTCTGCTTGTTTTATCAATTTTTTTAAAGTCCCGGGTCCCACTAGGCGTGCCAATTTGTAAACAACGAAAATTCTCACTCCTGGTTCTTGAGACCGGAAATGAACATTTTCACGCCTATGCCATTTTTATGGGCATGCCAGCTACCTTGCTTAAGCTAGCGAAGTTTTTGAAATATCTTACGTTTTAAAATACAATTGTGAGCAAGCGGGATCTTTTCGCTTTAAACCTTCTTGAACCGGTGCTCAAGGGTCAATTTAAGCGCTTGTAGATGTTGATAAAACAATTTTGAACTCTTTGAAAGAATACAAGCGTTTGAAAAACTCGAGTTTGCCTAAGTTTGCAAGTTTTATGTACGGGGTTGGACGATTTCAAGTCTTTGAGCTTTTAAGCTATTTAGGCCGGATATGTGTGCTCATGTGGCCTAAATTCAGCGAGTTTGAACGTAGATTCGGGGTTTCCTTTTGAAAATGCGCGAATACAAGGATGCACAAATATTTTCGGGTTTTGATATGATGATGTGAGCTAGGCTCGAATTGAAAGGAACTCACACAACTTGAATGTAACTACCCGAAATTGAAAGTGCAACGCAACTTAAGGGAAATACCCGAACTTGAAAGCAACTCACATGACTTGAATGTAAATTGCAGAATTTGAAATATACTTATATCTTAAGAGCGGAAAGGCTCAATGTGAATGAGTGCTTTTGGTGTGTAAATGGAAAGACAACTCACACGACTTGAATTGAACTTGCCGAAATTGAAATATAAGTATATAGTAAGAGCAGAAAGGCTCAATGCACGAGTGTGTGTAGTGTGAAAATTAAATGACAAACTCACACGACATGAATTGAACTTTACCGAAATTGAAATATAGATATATAATAAGAGCGGAAAGGCTCAATTGTGAGTGAGTACTCTTGGTGTGTAAATGTAAAGACAACTCACACAACTTGAATTGAATCACCCGGAAACGTAAGTGCATACACGACTTAATGTAAAACTCACGCAGTTGGAAAATATATAAGTATGCTATATCTTATGAGCAACAAAGGCTCAAAATGTGCGTGAGAGTGTGGAGCAAATGCTCGAGTACTTCTTGTGTGCGAGTGTGAAATTTAAATGACAAACTCACACGACGTAAATGTAACAACCTGAATTGAATTGCAACTCACACAGCTTTCACTAAAGTAAATACCCAAAGGGAAATATATACTTTAGCTTAAGAGCGGAAAGGCTCAAGTGCACGTGGGTGTTTTGTGTACGTCTAAGAGCAATATGGCTTAAGTGTACATGTGTGCTTCATGTGTCAAGCACCAATATTACATTTCGGGGGGAGATTACGCTCCATTATTACAACCCCGTATCGAATTGAATTGAATTTTAAAGGAGTAAGGTAAAAACTGAATTTAAACACTTACAAGTGGTCGGCTTTTCCTCTCAACAAGCTTGGGTTCGTCCACCTTGGCAGCCAAGAGATGAGTCTCCCTAGGTGGGTTTTGATGTGAATTTGGGCTTGGGATATACTTGTGGGCAGCCGGGTGCTTGAGCTTAGGATGGGTTTAGGTTCGTCCAAGGCATGGGGCTAAGGATAGTGGTTCACAGCTAGGGTAAGTCACGGCCTAGGTGGGGCAGGTCCTAATCGACACTAAGGGGAAGGGATGCAGCTGGCTAGGTCTCGGTTGAGGTAAGGTTGGGGTGGCGCTAGGTGCGGCAATGGAGTGGGACGCTATGACAGGTGTGGCAGGGAAAAGGGGTGTTGGCGCTAGTGGGGTGATGTGGTGTGGGGTTTTCGAGATGTGGCGCTAGGAACGGGGTGTGGGCGGCCGGTGTTGGGACTTGGCATTGGGGCGCCAGGGAGTGGGGTGTTGTGGCGCTATGGACAAGTGGGGTGCGGCGCGACAGGAAGATGATGGGTGATGGTGTTGGCTAGGGTTAGGGAGAGTGGCAGGTGGTGAGGGAGCTGGGTGTGGGAAGGTGGTAGGTGGTGAGGGTCATGGCAGGAAGGTGGCAGGTGGTCGGGTGTTGGGGTAGTGTGGTGTTAGGTGTGCCGAGAGGTGAGGGATGTAGGGTGGCGGGTGGGGCAGGAAATGGGTTCAAATCGAGTGCAGCTGCACTCAGTTGGGTTTAGATTTAGGTAGGTTAGGGAGAGTTTGGGTTGGTTTAGGTGAAAGGGGCTAGGTCTAGGCTAGTTTTGGGTTAGGTTTAGTGGGGTCGGTTAGGTGGTTTAGGCTAGGTTAGGGTGAGGTTGAGAGACCTACCTCTTGGAGCCGGTCCACCACGTATAGCTCATGTCTCCACGCCTTTGTGCAGCCCTTCTTCAAGTTGGTGCAGCCCTTTGGTTCGAGCCTAGGTTCATACAAGGTTTGAACCCATGCCCTTGATCAAGCCCACATGGCTATGGCCCACTTGAAAATATCTAGCACACCAATTTTCTCTCACCTACTTTATGCAAGCTCTCCCCAAGCCCACTTGAATTTCACGTGAACTTATGGCACCCCCTCACCTCTATTTATAGGCAAATGAGGTGGGTCTTGGGTATGGATCTTGGATTTGGATTTTGAGATCTAAATCCGATCCAAACACTATTTGGGTCTAGATCTAGATATTTGGGTCCAGATCCAATCCAAAATTTATTTCTTCAGTCCTTCTTCGCATTTCGAGATGGACAGTTTCTGCGGGCCCTAGCTTCATCAGTGCTCCGTCTTTGGCTGGGTCTTCCCCAACCTTTTCGTTTGAACTACTTCTCACCTTTCTAGACTCCGTTTCAGTTGATTTTTGTTGTTTCAGGATTGGATTTTCTGATATTTTGGTGGATGTTCTTGGCTTGGCATTTGATGCTTCGGGCTTGAAGTCTGCTTCTAGCCTAGGCTTTCCTTTTGCCTTTTGATCCTGCTTTTATCAGGCCAGGATGTATTCTGGGCTTTTGAACTTGCTTTTGAGGCTGCTTTTGATCAGGCTCCACCTATTTGTTTTGGCTTTTATACAAAATGGGACTTAGCCCGAGTTTGAGAAATTCATATTTCGAACGGGGTTTTAAAATAGAAGTTTAAAGCTTTTGCAACTCCTGGGTTTTTCGAAAACTCAAAATCTGATTTTGAAATGGATGTTTAAAACCAGGTGTTTGTTTTTTAAAATCGTTTTATTTTGGGGTGTTTACAACTATATTATCTGTGTGTGCGCTACTCTATATTTATAATATGCTCCTCTTCCTAAATATTAAGGCTAAGCTTTTCGTTTTCGCAGCTCTTATCCGGTCGGTTACAGAGCTCATCCGTAATAGACCGGTTGTTATAGATTAGCTCTGTAACTGCCTTCACGAGAAATGGTTTGATGGTCAATCAATCATTTCTGTGAAACTATCGAGAATGACCACCTCTCGGCTTTACATATGATAAATTATGGGTCCACTTTGGTGGAACTTCAATGCACATGTGAGCAAAAGCTAAATGGTTGAGAGAGGAGGTTTTGTCATCCAATATAATAGGGCATCCCCCAAAATAGTTTGTTATTCCTTAAAAAACACTTACTTTGTTCATAGTTTTGGGTTGAAATAGTATATTCTCAACCAAATAAAAATGGTGGAAGTGATCTCTATTTTTCAAGTTTTTCTTGGGTTTCAATGGTTCAACACTGGGTTGCACTCTACCAACTTCTAGGTGCCCTTTTGCAAGATTGAAACCATATCTTCCTCCGAGGTTATCCTGATTAGAAACCGCCTATTTTTTCCTACCATGAATTGAACATCCTTCAAAATATTCTAAAGTCAATGTGATTCTTGGAAATAAAGTTGTAATCCATTCTCTTTTATCGTCCTTCATGAGAAAAGCCTGTCATTCATATCCACCCCAACGGTTTCAGACACTTGTTATAGGTAGCTTGGGGAATAATCAGAGTTTTACGATTGTTAACCATAGTCACCAAAATACGTACAAGATAAGAGAGATGCATGCATCTATCTCCTTTTAGAAGGATACAAAACCTATGTATGCCTCTCTTAGAAACTGACAAGGAGTGAGACAGAGTGAGTGAGCACTGGGAGCACTTAGCTACCAACTGTCTTTCATAAAACAAAAGAGAGAGAGGGCAGCAGGAGAGGGTTGGACAATAAGGGTATGTAGGAGCGCGAGAGAGAGGGGCGTACCTAAGAAAGAGATCTAGTAGATGAGAGAGAGATCCGATGATGGGAGAATTACATAGGATAAAACGGAGAAACATAGTGCATCCTTAGTAATTAGGAGAATGCATTTAGCAATTATGTTTCTATTATGGTTTTCATATTACTACCATAATCAACTTGTCATCAACATATAAAAAAACTAAAATAAAACAATTATCACATACTTTGATATAAGTACATTTATCTACAACATTATGCACAAAGCCAAATGACAAAATAGTTTTCTCGAACTTTTATACCATTGTTTTGGGGCTTGATTTAAGTCTACATACGGATTTAATCAATTTACAAGCTTTATGTTTATTCTTGATAGAATAAACCTTTCAGCTTGTTCCAGTATAGATCTTTTCATCTATATCTTCATTTAAGAATGTTGTTTTGATATCTATTTAAGAATGATGTAATAAGTAACTGACATAGTGACTCATGTATGAAATGGTTTTTCCTTATGACTTCAAATATGATAACCTAGTACTCGAGATGAACACCTAGAGTGGCATGATAATCCCACTATTGTGAGTTACTCGAGTGTAGGCATGTCAAGGGCATTAACCTCTGCCCTCAAGAGGAAATGTAGTGCTTGTTTGAGATCAGGCGAGTTGCGAGTCCATATGAATCCTCAACCAAGTAGCTAAAGAAGATGGTGATAATCGAGGTGTTGGCAGATTTATGGAGCCTTTTTCGAATTTCGTTTTAAAATTGAGTAAAAATCAAAAGCCTTCCTAGTTCTAACCTTAGAATAGAAATTGGGTTGGACATAGACAACATCATAGGGTTGCAATATTTTGGTTGCATCTCCCTCAATATAAGTCCAATTACACAATTTTTAATGAGCTAGAAAATGGGGCCAGAGCTATTCGAATAACTAAAAATTGACCAATTATAATAACAATTGGATGTATGGTGAATTTTTCAATCTTATTGGGATCCAGTTAGTTGTCTAGTATCAAGCCTCCAAACAAGGTCTTTTTTTGCTATAACATTCATGTCTAAACTCTAATTCACATGGTTCTTAATTTCTCAAAAAAAAGGACAAAGATCTTTTTAAATAATCAATAATCAACCAATTCTCACTAGAATTGGTTGGGTTATAGTGTTTTCCTTGGAATTATTGTATATATTTTCACATAACACCAAAAAAATAAAATAAGTCCTCCATTAAAAGTCGAGCTACTTGTGGCCATCAAAGAAAAAAAACATTGTTTTAACTTGGCCAATACAAGGTTGACCAGTTTAGAAAATATTGTCATGATAAAATTTTAATTATAACCCAAGTAGTAGGTTGTGAGTCAACCAAATAGGTTGTAAGTCAGCCTATTGGGAAGGTAAGATCCATTAGATCTTCTCCTTTCCATAATATCAACTTCTAAGAGAATTCTATGGTCTCAAAGTTAAGTATAAAATTGATTGTATAAACTTATTGCTCTTCTCAAAGAGCAGTTTGAATATTTTGAGGTTGCATAATTCTAGTTGACTTATATATTGTAGCCTTCCAAGTAGTCATGTGAGGGTGAGAAATCAGTTGTTTTTTGCAATTAAGCATTGATGTTCAAAGTCATTATCGAATCCTTCCTCATTTTTGTTGTACTCCCTAAGTAATCATGCCAAGATGCAAAATCTTGATAGGTTTCTCATTATCCTCCCCTTTTGATCCATCAATAGGATGTATGTCATAATTAATAATTGGCTCATAGTTATTGAGAGGCCAATTATTTGCTTGTGGTGAGACTCCTCCAAATAACACATAATATAGGTATATCTTCAAGTAATCATAAACGTTATTTGTAGCATGTCTCGGTGTTCAATCTATCGCATCCTCATTGTAGTCAATGACATTAACAATGGCTAAATTGAGATGACATGACTATTGGATGAGGCTCCATCAAGTTCATCAAATAAGATAGATAATCAATTGAATCGTCTACTTATTAGGTAGTCATGTTTGAATATGAGCAACCCATAGGACTATCATATGAAGTGGTTGGCCTCCAAGCAAGTAGGTATCAACAACCTTCTACATGGTATCATGAAGTGGTTTCCACCCAACAACCACCATCTATGGTTTCGTGAATGAAAGGTTATGTATGAGTTGCTTGCTAACTCAATTGAGATGAAGCATCTGGTCAATGGCTTCATTGGCAATGGAGTCTTTACTCATTGATTCTTTAGCCAATGCTTTTGAAAGCACATAATCCAATTCATCTAAACGAGTAGTAGCAATACACAAACTCTCTTTACAATAATCGTCAATGTGATCTATGACTGCATCTATTTCTTGATGGTGGCCAATGGAGCTTTCTTTGATTGATTAGATGGAGCACAATGTGAACCCGTAATCAATATGGCAGCGATCTCCATCCGAGGGTGAAAACAACTAGCCTAACCACTTTTTGTTGTGCAATCACCTTCCAATTTGGTTTACATGAGCATCTTGATGAATTAGTGTTGATAGTGGTTGTCTCCCTAGCTAGTTGATAAGGCTAATCGGTTAGTAAAAGGAGTGTCATTCTCCTTGTGGTTGAGATGGTTTATTTCCATGTGGTTGAGATGGTTTAGTACATCGAGGAACAACTGCTCCCATGTCTTTGTATATACGAAATTAGTCAATGTGTAGTAATCCATTGAATTAGGACATTGAGGTTGATCATCCAAGAAGGCGTTGCACAATGCTCAAGATGAATACATTGAATGGTATGATGATTATGTTGTTATGAGTCATTGATTGGCATGATGATTCTTTTGTTATGAGTGGGTGCGAGTGTGTCAACGATTGCTAACCTTTCACCTCAAGAGTAAACATAGAGTAAATTCATGATTGGGCCAATTGTGGATCCCTAGAAATCCTCATCCTTATATTAAAGGTAATAGTCATGACAATGCATTAGCAGCTTGTTTTATCCTTCCCAAGTTTCGAGTTGAAGTCCGACCTTTCTTGAACGGTTATGTTGTTTGTCATATCCTCAACCCTTTTCTTCAGATTTGCTAAAGATATAAAGTTCTTGATGTGGTGAATGTCTTCTATCAAGGATTCGAGGTTACGTAGCCGACTTTCGATTATGACCTTCTCGACCGAACTGTCTTGCCTGCATTCCCTTTTTATTTTAGGGTGTATTTGATCCATGAGTGACACTATGCTTTTTGAAGCCTCTAAGTTAATCTCAGCTAAGGTAGAATCGTTATTACTCTGATACTAAAGTTTTTAAAGTTTTTATACCCTAACCGTTGGATGAGTCAACAATGCTCAAAACGTGATCGACACTCGGCCTCAAGGCCGAATCAGCATTAACGTATTTCCTCCAAAGAGTGACAATTACCCATCGACACGTAAGTCCCTCTCCTCAAGGCTAAGCTTTCAAGGAGTTCTTGGCATATTCGAAGACTCACACAACACCACGAATTGAACGCAAGAAAACAAAGTGCATAAAAAACTTAAATACAAAAATTTGATTAATAGCAAAAAGGAGATTAAATGCAAAGAGGGTTTTTACAAAAGCAAAACGTCAAGAACCTTCCAAATTTTACATCACGAAAATTGAGTTGAGTGCAAACAACTTTATAGATTTGTGGGATGTTGGTTGTATCTCCCTCAATGTAATATCAATTGGCACAATTCTTTTATACGTTAAAAAATACATGTAGAACTATATAACAAGGTGTAAATTTATTGATTCAAATAAGAAAAAGGTTTTTGGTAAATTTTTCAATCTTATCAAGATCTTATTTGTAGCCTAGTAGTATTAAGCATCTTGATAGAGCATGCATGTTTATGCTATAATTTCCCCGTATGAACTTTAATCTTATTATTCTTAATTTCTCGTAAAGAGGCACATATCAAAAACTGGTTGGGTTCCAACTAAAATTGGCTTAATTATATCGTTTCCTTAAAAAAGCATGCTTGGCTTACTAAGATTCATAGAATTCGTATTTGATGACATCTTGTGAAACCGGTCAAAGGACACCAGGCAAATTCATAGAATTCGTATTTGGATCATTGTTAACAACTTTATTTTTTTGACCAAATTATCAATAAATAATCAAATTTACGTGCATATAAACTTCATCATATAACACATGCACCCACATAGTTATCACGTAAGTGCAAAAGCATGGTGTAAGAGGGCCTTGAAGGAGGGTTAGCTTGTCAAGGGAATGAACAGGTTAATGGTAGGCAGTGGAGGATCTCAATGGAGTTAGGTAATGCATCCACCACAAGGAGTAGCCCATGGTTGAATCTGCGGACTGAGTACGTAGTTCATCCTCGCCCATTGTGGAGCCCCTGAGGATAACCTTAGCCTATCCATTCCACGCTGAAAATGTGGAAGTACTTATGACCACCTAGTGTGTCACTCCATAAAGATGGGTCGTTTCCTTGTGTCAAACCCCACATCCCTATAATAACAGTAAAGTCCCCTAAAGTTTCAAGTTGCCCAAATGAAATGAACCCATCGTGTGAGGTCAAAGATCATGCCAGGAACAACTCTCTTGTGTGCCTATTGAAAGATCCCTGAACCATTAGTGAATTGATCAAAGAAGAGTTTAAGAAGTCCATTAAAAAATCAGAGGTGATTATGAGCCTTCACCTACCACGGGGAACTGGAACAAAGACGGTACCGGAAAGGAGATTGATTCTGGTTCCACTGATAGGGAAACCAGACTGGAAGTAGTCCGGAACCGTACTTCAAAGTCTCGCGTATTTGGCTCGGTTTTGAAACATGAAATTTTAAAATGAAGCCGAACCGGGAATTTCGTATGCTTAATTAGTGGTTCGACTTCGTAGTCCTTCATTCGGGCCGCTTATGACACATGAGAACAAAACTTACAGTTGATCGATTCCACCCAATTTAACGGCGCTAAGTAGCAGTAGAAGAATAAGCTGCAATCCTTATTTTTAAGGAGGTGCCACATTAGTACTGCGAGTTATGGCCCGCCTGAATAGGGGGGGTCAAGTCACAAGTTAGAGGTTCTAAGATCGATACCTAGGGCGAGCACATCAGACTTCAGCCTCGACAAAAAGAGAAAAAGGTGCGATATTAGTGTTGGCTACTCCGAAATCTACATTCATGATTCTCGAGTGTGACTGACCGACCACGAACTAGTTTAGATTCTTCAACTAAAAACTTTTAAACTTTTGTAAAATATTAATTGATTATTCTTGTTTAATGAATTTAACTTTTTAGCTTTTAAAAAACTTTATCAGATACCAGGAGTTTATGAAATATAAAATATATGTTAGTTCCAGAGTTATCGTAATTCATACATACACCGTATCGGCACCTTCACCCTTTATGACTGACATATTTTGAGATTACAAGCATGAATGAAACGCTTTCCTTTTCTTAAGGAAGCCTAGAACCAAGTCTATTTTGGCATGAAATGGAGTGGGCTAACAAGAAAAATGCGTGTTGCGGCATAAAGAGCAATACTCACAAGTTTAAAATCTCTTTACAAAATCCCACATAGAAGAGAGAGAGACACTCTTTGTGCTCACACTCATGGAGCAGCAGGCGCTAGTCTCAACCGGAGATCAAGTCCGACGGATCGGACGTTCCCTGGCGTACGTTCCGTGCCGGTTAGACCGTCCGATGCCATCCAACCGCCCACGTATCCCGTCGTTGTTGGTAAGGAGGACGGCAGGTACATCCAGAGGCCGGGCTGCACTAGGGGTGGTGTCGCAGGAAAATACATCCGATGGCTTCCACCTACAACCGGCCGATGGTGGTGGTAGGCCACAACCGGCGAGGATAAAGCCGAATTCCGAGAGCGGGCGGAGTGTGGAGCAAGGAGAGGGGAACCAGGGAGGCGGGCGGCGTGTATCTGAGCCCGCCGAGCCATCTGTCGCTCCTTCTTGTGAGCGTTCTGGTGTCCGCCGAGAGCCTGAGAGTTTGCGAAGCCCCGACAACAATACGGGCACTCGTACCTTCTTCCATCGGTATCCTCTTCGGTTCTTCCATTCTCCCTCTCTTCTTCTTCTTCCATCACCTTAAACCCAAAGATCTTCACCACCGACGCCTTCCTATCGAAAGACATTTCACCGGAGTCGAAGTCCTTCTGCGTCTCCGGCATATGCTCCTCACAGTCGAAGCTCCGGCGTCATATTCACAACCGACGCTTCACGACAACTTCAGTTAAGCTTGTGGTTCGGCCAGAGATTTATAGTTGCAAAGCGAACTCCAGTTTCGGTGTAGGGGGCTCTCACTAGTGGCGTCTTCGAATTCAAATGACGGGAGGGACGTAATATTGAGAAGTTGACGGGAATGCCCTCCCAAATATAAGAACGGATCGGGTCCGAAAAGTGTTGGACCAGTAACCGTGTAAGAAAAAAGGTCGTCGGTGGATTGCAAGTGCCAATCAATCGCCCAGATGGACGGCATAGAAAACTCCTCAAATTTACTGACTCCATTCACACATAAGAGGTTTAGGCTAGTTTGGATGATCCTTCAAAATAAAGAAACACGACGAGCGATAACTTCCGGTGCTAGGGTTTCGACTCACAAATCTATGTCACGAGTTCGATAACGCATAAGCATGCATCTCTGGCTTCAGCCCTCTCCAATTGTACAAAAAGAAATAAAAGAGGGCTGGAAAGTGTTGAAGAAAATGATTAAAACTGTTAATCGGCCACTATCACGAGATGAAGCAATAATGCAACAAAGAATCTATGTAGAGCCGAATCCATTTAATGTGGGATAAAGCTCAGTTTTGGCTTGGTTTTATTTAGTATATGATGCATAAGAATGAATCCTTTCGATGTTTATTTGTGTTACTAGGTTCGTCCAACAGGACTAGCTGTTTATTTGTTAAAAAAGAAAAAACGACGAGCTGATTGCTGCTACGCCCATGTTCCCTCGTATCGAACTCATTTAGTCCAGCTCTCGAACACAATCAAATGATCGGAGCGTATTAAATTAAATTCATGATATAAGCTGCAAAGAGATTCCGTTTGTATGTGCAACTTGTAATGGTCCATACTCTTTCTAGTGCTAGTGTTATATATATATATATATATATATATATAGGAAAACATGATCTTACTTACCTTTAACTTTTTCACTCGTACTCACTCATTATTTTTCAATTGTATAAACTAATTTTTAAAAAAATTACAAAGGATAAAGATTAATGTTATTATACTTATGCTCTTAAAAATCAATAGTCAATAACGAGTTTGAACGGGACCAAATCACTATATATATAATTAAATGGAATGCATGTGGGTGCATCACAAGTTTGATTTTATTAAGAATTTTACCTTTGAAAGCGAGAATTTAACTTAATTTGAGCAAGATTTTTTTTCACAATAAAAGTCTCAAGCTTAACAAGTAATCTCATCTTTCACCAGCTCATGTGCATATGCTTTAGACTGGTCTTAAATGAACGAATGAGTTTTCAAGAGGAGACATGAACAAGCAATAGTCTAATTAGACAAAACCCTAGACACGACCTACTCAGCTCATCCCAGTTTCAATTAAACCGAAGCAAGCCTTTCCCCAAACCACATGGAGTTCACTAGTGGGATTCTCATAGAGCTCGATCTTGTGATATGTTGGCATTTCTTTTTGTTGGTACACCAATTTAGAGGCCTTCTTCTACCTCTTTTAAAGTGTTCAATCTCAGATTCAATTAAGTTGTAAAAGTTTAATTTTATTAATACTAGAATGCTACTTTCAATATGACTTGCTTAAGATTTTGATATGTTATCCTTCATGATAGACCCAATTAAAAGGAACTGTCATTGTAGTTCTGGTTCTCTAAAATGGTACATGGACCAAGATTTGATTGGATCCATACGGATTTGGATCCGTTTGGCACCCCTACACGGCTACACCAGCTATCCAGCTGGCTCTACGGATTCAACTCAGTATATCCTACGATCCCTAATATAAATAAGGTAATAGGTTAACTTTAACTAGCCATAATCAAGTACGGTAATAAAAGATAATTTCCCTTTACTATGACCTATTAGGCAAGGTTCCGTTTGGAACAGCCTTAAGAATCTTCGAGTTATGGTGATGTGACTTAACCATACGCTAGTACATACTGACAAGAAAAGAAAAAAAATATACGATGGCACAGTTTCTAATTAAAGATATAAATGAAATTTATATTTCTATTTAAAGTAGGGCTCGAAAATCAGCCGGACCCATCAGTGGGTCACACGGTCAGTTCGTGATGAACTTGTTTTTTATCAGGTCATGATCCAAACGAAAATGAATCACGAACGAGCTGGTGGTGTTCAGCTTTTACAAGCTAGCATGAACACCGAGCGTTCAGTTTGTTTCGACTTTCTATAAACTTGCTAACTCAAGTATATATGGTTTTGTTTTTTTGGTACAATGGGGAGGCTGGAGCCATATATATATGCCCCACCTATCGAACTCATGACCTTCAACTTGTGAGGGAACCCCCTAACCGAGTGAGCTATTGGTCCTTGTGCCCGGTTTCTATATTTTGGATGAGCATTATACTAGAGAGCCTTGTTAACCGATCAAACTGGGTGGGCCTGCTTAAATATCAAATATTTATACAAGATAGATCCCAAAGTTAAAGACTGAAATTTGCACTTTCTAGGTTGGGCAGCTCATTTTCAGCCTGTTCAACAGGACTCGTTTTTAGTAGTTTGCGTGAGTGTTGACCCGACCAAAGGGACGAAATACTAGAAGATTTTGTGTGGGAAGAAGAATTAACCATAGTCCGTTAGAACCACAAATTAAACAACACATATTTTTCATTTTTCAGAAGAAACATGATTTGTTTAATTTTCCAGATTTTTTTCGTTTTTGTCATAAAAACAAATCGCTCAAATTAAGGGGCCTCTCCGTAATTTAGGGTGGCGAATACGGCGATCTGATCGCCGAAGCCCCGGGAATTCGGAGACGTTCGGCGCCTAGATGGTTGATTGGGTCCCACCGAATTTGACACTCTAAGCTCTCTGCCTTAGGTCCAGGACATCTCAAGGGAGTTCAGTGAGATGTCAAAGCACGCATCTTATTAGTTTGTAAATTACAGCCGTCCGCTTTGGAGATGAACGACTGAGAACTCGTTCATGAACTTTCAGGAGAACTATCAGTTGTCCATCATGAAATTGGACGGCTGAGATATTAAGCATTCCAAGAAATTCTTTTGGAATGTTTGATAGTTTAAGTAAATAACGCATGTCCATTCCCTCCCGTCATCTGTTACCTTCATGATTCAGGCTGGTGGTAGGCAACTTACGAAGATACTTGAGACACGACACAAAACTAACACGAGAAAAAAACAAGAAAAATAGAGTCCCCTTCAGATTGAACTGTCTTAATATAATCACGAAATGCCACGGTACAGTTTCTACCCTGAACTCGAAAGTGCTTGCAAACTGAAACACAAGTATCACCAAAAGGATGCCTGTTAATGTGCCCTTTGAGCATAAAATAAATCGGGTCGGTCGTGTTGGCCTGTTTTTTATATGTATATGAAATGACACAACGGGAACAGATTGTCACCCCTATCAAGTACCCCTCTTGAAGTACAAGAGTTCAGATGATACGCCATGGATTTCTTTTTGTTAACGTACTCTGAAATGCCGACCGTTCATTTTTCTTGATGGGAGGCAGTCACTCTTGGAGAAGAACATTTAGGTGCCCCATTAGACTGCTTCAAAGACAAAGGAAGCCGTCCATCATAAAGCTGGACGTCTGAGATCTCAAAGCACATTAAGAAATGTGGTAGATGATTGATCCACGTCCAAGTGTTCACTGATGTCAGATCAGCTCCTATTGTGTATCACACGTGTTTGTTATATGAATCATCAACCGTACATCTCCTTTATTCTCACCTTCGTGCAGACCGCTCTCGCAGATCCCAAGCTGGTGCACAATTTCAAAGTCAGATGTACGGTTGGGATTTAAAATAAGTCGCTTTGGGGTTGTAGACGATATGGCTTGATTGCGTCTCCTCCTAGAGGCTAGCGGTCATGAGTACGAACGTCGGGTTGGACCTAAACCAAAGATAAAAAGTGACGTTTTAGGGCATACTTTTGAAGGATTCGGGGGCCACTCTTTTCTAAAAGGAGTCACGGACATTGGGCAAAACGTGGCAGTGGACCAACTACAATAAAAGAGCGTGAATATCTTGGGAGAAATTCAAATTTCCTAAATTGTAGCGTCTCATTAATGGATACCGTTTTTTTTTTCCTGAATTGAAAGAGTGACTAATTAAATTATAAAGGGAAATACTCTGCACTTAGAGCTCACCAGGCTCTGTGGTGAGTTCGACTCCCCGGGCTTGGGTCTAACTGTCGTAACAAAAAGGGAAATACTCCATAGAGGTAGCTTGTTTGGACCCAGCACGGCGGGTTGAATGGGACCAGAATCACCCTTGGAACTGGTCAGAATAGAACCAGGAGAACGGAACTAGAACTACAGACCCTTGCTGTTAAATTCCAGTCCACGGATTACAGAACAGTAGAAACTAGTATTCCCAAATCAGCAGTTTCATGTCGGGTTTTGTTTCTCAGATTTAAAATGTCACCCTTGTTCGTGAAATTTTCAAAGAAACCGGAACCAAATCAGAAGTCAAACCGCCCCAAAGCCGGACTTGAAACTCAGAACCAGAAATGGACCCAAACTTGGATCGGCCAGTTGTGTTTCCGACGCAGGTTTAGGCTGGAATTGAAACTTTTTTTTTGGTACCAGAATCGGCCAAGACTAATATTCAATGACAAAAAAACCTTGAGAAAGAAACATTTCATGCTTTCTCTGCAAATTCTTTTAATGTGGACCTTCATCTTATCCTTTTTTCACAATTTCCCATTTCGCCTCTATATAAAATAGAGTTGTAAAAAGTATGGAATCGGGTCCGATATGGATTACTAAATTCGACTACATACGTATGTATCAGCATATCATGAGGTTTGGAGTTGAATACAAACTAAAAGATGTCCAAAATATGCTCTAACCGGGCCCAAAATTGTTCTAATCCTAGATTTGACCGTTGGCACCATTTTGGTCCTAGATTCGATCCTTTTCGCGAGCCGTCGAGTCAGATGCAAACATGAAGTATCCATTGACATTCCTATTTATGGACTATCTCTACACATTCCACCAAAATGATTTAGTACTCTCACTCTTAAAATATGAAGTCAAATAAATGGAATAGATTTATAGACATGCAAGTCGGTAGTGACTCATAAAAATCCAGATTTCATGTTTGACCATGAAACTTTTTAGATCTTTAGAAATTTTTTTTAATTATTCTTAATGAAATGAAATAGGGGGTATTTCCTTATTTATATGTAATATCTTAAGTTAATGAACATTTACTTAATTGATTACAATGTAAATAAGAGTTTATGTAGGAACTCTTTTTTTCTTTGTTTTCTTTTTAAGCTATGCAGGTTTGCCACTAAAACAGGGTGCCTTAGTGCTTTAGGGTGTATTTGATTTGTAGTTCTAGGACTTGGTACTCCAACTGCAGGCCTAGACCCACATGGCCCTGTATCCATAGACGTTTGATTTGCATGTGAAATTGACAATTGGGATCGGGGGTTTCATCCCTATGCTCGTCTTGTTCACCCTCTAATAAACCTTAATAGGAGAACAAAGAAAAAACATAGCTTGCAACAAATAGGGAAGAAGGAAGAGGAAAATGAAAGAAGTAAGAAATAACTTGTGTCATCTGACACAGCATCATCTAACAACTTGCTTGAGTCATTTAGTAGGAAGAAGGGCGATTAGGAAGAAAGAGACATCAAGAGTTTCATTTGGTAGAGGGAAGAATGATAGCTTGGAAGGGTAATCGAGAGGAAGAGAGAGATCTAAGGGTTTCTTCTGAAAAAGGAAACAACTCTATGTTGAAAGGGTGTCAATCAAAGAGAGAGAGAGAGAGAGAGATTGAGGGAAGAACTGTAGCTTGGGTCCAAATCTTGTGACCCACTCTCTGACATGGGCCATACTTTTGATATGAGCATTGGCTTGGCACCATAATACCTAAAATTGGAGTTCTAAGCTACCTAGAACCTTATATTGAACACACCCTTAGGGACATTGAGGGCATTAAGCTGTTGCTTATTGGCAGTATAGATAAGTATGCTTGGTATCACCGATGCAAAGTAGGGATTTATGCAACTCCTCTCTTTTTTCTCCCTTTTGCTTTCAAGTACCACCAAAATCAAAGGTGATTTTCACCGGACCTTGCTCATGGCAAAAGATAGTTAGAAATGATAAGTTCTAGGTAAAGATCAACAACATAAGGAAGCTAGTTGGGGTGATGTCCTATGGGAACCCAACAAGTTGTGTTAGGTCATGTCGGACATGAACCAACATGAGTAACTTCTCTCCTTCAAAGACATGGATCCGGATTGGGTTAAGGTTGGATGAGTCATTAATAGACAGGTCCACATGAGATAATTGGATCTAGATTTCTCTAATAGATCTATATAAAGTTTAAAGTGAACCTTGATAGATTTTTCAACTATTTTGGGGCCATCCCAAGTTCGTCTTCAATGTGATTATAATTGTTGGGTTCGTAATGAGTGAAAATTATATTATGTTATATTATTTATGATTATGGATTGAAAAGAGGTGATTTGAATAGGATTTGCACTCTTGGAATTGGACCTCTCTAGTGGTTCAAGTAAGTGGATATGTTTTCTTTACAATTTTATGTTGGAGATAGTTTACCTTGTTTTTAGCAATGCATATGGTTATGGATTGCTTTATTACTTGTATAAGATTATGACATATCAATTGATTAATAGGTGTATTGAAACTATATATTAGGTGGTTATTGTAAGACATGAGTGTGTAAGTATGTGGTGCTGCTAAACCATTACTCAATGGAGCCCATAAAGGTGGTATGAAACACGTTTACTAAGTTGACTCTATTTATGCTAGGAATAAAGGACGCATAGGCAAGAGATGTGTTGTTCATGTATGGATTAGATGATAGCATTGTTGATTAGTTGTCCCAACGTTCTAAGAAGTTTGTCGGTAATCATTGGAGGTAGAAACTTATAGCTTCAAATGCAAGGAAAAGGTAGAGAGTTTGATGTCCTGAGAAGTGCACTGAGTGGAAGAAGTTCAAGTCAACATATTCTGAGATGTTTGTTTCTTATCCCTATCCCTGCTATTCGAGGGGCATCCTACAACATAGCCAAGAGGAATAGATCTACTACAATTATGGGCAATAGGTCATCAAACAGGGACTTCCCTTTTAGTCTTCTTGCTTATTTGCAAATGCATCGCAAGCACCAGGTAAGGGTTTAGAAAATAGAGATATGAAGGGCATATGCTATAGGTATAGAAAGATTGGGTATCAATAGAATGAGTGTCCTCTAGGGGCACACTAGTTAGTATAGCTAGAGCACAACACGGAAAGAGCATAGAATCTAGCCAGTAAGGACATGAAGGCTGCAAGCTTAGGCATATATATACTACAAGTGGGCATGAGTTAGGTATATAACCTCTATTAACTAGTGTTTTACTAGTATGTGATTAGTTAGTGCATGTCCTATTTTATTTTGGTGTCACTCACTCTTTTGATTTTGAAGTATTTTAATAACAAATAGGCCTAAATCATCTAATTGTTTAAGATAATTGTCGGTGAATCTACCCATTGGGGGTATTGTTGTAATATCATATAAATTACAAAATTGCTACATTGAAGTGTGGGAACATGACTTACCAAATAACCAAGTTATATTAGATGTCATAGATTTTATGGCACTCCTTGAGATGAATTGGCTGACTTAGTAGGAGTAGTAATTGTTTGTGAATGAAAATACATCACTTTCTTTGTATATGGGCAACCTCCATTTTTTATCAAAGGTCAATGCACAAATCACACAACCACCTTCATGTCAGCCTTGTATATATCTCATCATCTTCGCGAAGGATGTAAAGATTATAGGCAATTACATTAAGGGTTGATGAGTGTAGATGTAAAAATTTTACTCCAAAGTCTATGTAGAGACTTGAAATAAGTTTTCAACCTACTTCGTTTGTGCGAGCGTACCAGTTGATTTAACTTAAACTAGCAAAGTTATATTCCTGACTTCATGGAGCGATTGTGGAGAAGTGGGATTTTTTCATCTTATGCCTTCTTAAACCGGTACTCAAGAGTCAACCTAGACGTTTTGAGGATTAATTTGAGCAGGGTGTGTGATTCCAAAATTCACTTGAGAGATAATTTTAATCAAACAAGTCGTGCACTTGGTCTAGGGAATGAAATTTTTTCAAGTTCTGAAAAACAGAAACTTGTTCTGTTTTTAGAGCTTCTTTCTAGATTTTTTTGAATAGCTTAAAAATCTCCAAAATTCATGAAACTTTTACAGTATGCAGAGTAGAATTGCAGATCCTAAGACTATTTTTATTTTGTTTTTATGCACTGTGATATCACAAAATTAAATCCGAGAAATACCTCTGCTCAGGCGTTTCAGAACGTTCTGTTATAGAAATACAGAGGTCTAAAGAAACCTCTATATTTCAATGCCCAGAGCTCTGATTTATATGAATTTAGTCTTGCTCAAAAGCTATGGATATCAACTTTCTACTGAGACTAGTTTCACCAGATTTGGCTCATTTCAGACAAAATTATGGGAAGATTATCTAACTTCTGTTGTAGGAAACCTAGACTGGACAAACTTGACTATAAATTTGTCCAATCATCCTTTATTTTATTATGATGCTACTCGACCCTAAAATTCTTAAAAATTTTATTATAAATGAGATTATATGTGAAGATTTAGTGTTCCAAATTTCAGATCATTCGGAGCAGAGGTTTAGAAATAAAAAATACAACAACAAATGTATGCAGGATGCTGAAAACATAGTTTCATATTCTAAAACATACGTGAATGCATTTATCCAAAATTAAAAGCAAACTACAACTAATTTAAAATAAATAACTAAAGGAAAATGAATTGAAATATGTTTATAGCTTATGCATAGAGGGGATTAGGAGATATAAGAGGATATAGCATATAGAGATATAGAGAAACCTGAAATCAAACAAGTTGAATACGTAAATATAAAAGGAATAAAACGGGCAGTATTTCTACTCTATTACATCATTGGAGGAGACTAATGCTCCGTTAATACAACCTCTTTTGAATTGAATAAGAAGAAGGAGATATTTAGATCAGCAAAGAAGAAGGATCAAACTTACAATGGACGATGACTCAAGGAAGGGGTTGATTCCCTTCTTCCCTTCTTCTCTCACTCTCTCTTTTTTTCTCTCTCTTTTTCTCTCCTCATATCTCTCTTATTACAACACTCACTCTCTCTCTTGAGCTCCCTCTACATGTCCTTCAATGTTGAAAATCATCCCCCAAGAACCCCTTTTATAGGCTTCAAGGGGGAAGTCGCCTTCTACAAATTGGACATGGGTGGGTCTTTGGAGCCCAACCCATGATTCGATCTTGGGCTGGCCACATGGTCTTCACGTGGCCCCTTGATAGTCCACTTTGGTCCATGCTAGGCCAGCCTAGGTGGGTTTGGTCCAAGTGATTTGATTAGGCAAGGCCAAGGTGGGTTTGGTCAAGACATGTCCGGCCAAGTCGATTCGATCAAGGCTTGCCAAGGTGGCTTGATCAAATAAGGCCAAGATGGGTTCGATCAAAGTTGGTCAAGGGGTTTTGATCAAGGTTTTTCAAGGTGGTTTGATCAAACAAGGTCAAGGTGGTATGGTCAAGCAAAGCCAAGGTGGGTTCGATCGGACTTAACATGGTGTAGTCGGTTGGATGCACTTGGATATGGTTCGTCTAGATCCAACTTGGGTCAGCCTTGTGCCCTATTTGATGAAGTCTTGGCTTGGTTCATGTCTTCATTTCAATCCAGCTAGGTACCCTACTTCATGGGTCCTTCGCTAGGTGAGTCTCCATTTGCTCTTTTGAACTTGAGACTTGAATCCTTGACTTGGGTGTAGTCTTGACCCATTTTGGTTTCAACTTGACTTGATCCTTTGTCTTAGTTCATTCCTTGCTCTGAGCTTTGCTAGGTCTGGCCTTGAATCATCGGTCATTACTTTTGTCAATTTATCTTTATCTCATACTTTACCCTCTCTTGGATTTGGTTTGCAGCTTTGCCCCTGAATCAGATTTGAATCTTATGCTTGATTTCAGATTTATTGTTTTAAATATTTCTTTTGATTATTTAAAACCATTTTGTTTCAGTTATATTTGAAAAAAATGAGTTTTATCAAAATCTTCAAATATTATTTTTAAAAAAAAATTGAGTCTCATCTAAATGTTTGTTTGCACAGGTGACCTACTTTTGCTCCGTGAGTTAGTCTTTATTATTTCAACCACTTTAACCCTTTGTTGAGTGTAGGGTGTTAGACTACTTTAACCCTTTTGATGGGTATAGGGTCTCGAACCTCTTTAACCCTTAGGTATAGGATTTCGAACCGCTTTAACCCTTTGATGAGTGTAGGGTCCCGAAGTAGGATTATCCTCAATCGGGCAAGTTTTTGAGGCCTAATTTGGATTTTATTTGTATTTCAAAGGTTTTTGCAAATTTGACATTTTGCAAACATTTTCAGGTTTGGTTCCCAATGTCTCGAACCTCTTTGAATGAAATCATTTAAAAAGGCAGAGTCCTACCAATTTGGGCTTGAGGGCAAAGTAGTCATTTTTTTGGTTCTTTGTCAAAATTGGATTTTTTTGAGAGGGGTACAATTTATCCTTATTTTGAGACTGCCACAAAATTTTGGCACGAAAATGAATTTGTTTAAGGTTTTTTTATTTGAAAACCCTTAAAAGACCAAAAAACCGTAATTTTTTCTTAAAAATACAAAATTTTTAAAAGATCAAATCTTTTGAGAAAATTTTTGGGTGTCTACAACGAGGAGAAAATTCTTGATAATATTTTGATTGTAAGGGAGTTTAATATGGTTTTTTAAATGATCCTCCCTAACTTCTTTCATGTCGAGAAATTGAATTTGCTATCCAATTAAAATCAAACATTCAACCTATTTTTTCGAGCATCATATCAAATGACACATACATTATTAAAGCAGCTAATTACATACTTTATAGGAGCCTTTAGAGAAGGAGTTTATCAAGTATAGTGTATCTTCATGGGATGGATTTGTCCTCTTTGTAAAGAAGAAAGTTTGGTATTTGCATACCTATTATATTTATTGGAAGTTGAACCACGTCATAGTGAAGAAAAAATACTATTGCCAAATATTAATTACTTATTTGACCATTGGCAAGGCCATGGCATATTTCTTAGATCTACCAAAAGAACATTTTATGTTAGGTATGGGCATTTCAAAATTTTCATAGTACCATTTGGATTGACTAATGTACATGCAACATTTATAGACTTGATGAATAGGGCATTTAGCAATGTTTTGCATAAGTTTGTAATCATTTTATTGATGATATATTGGCATACTAAAAAACTATGGGCATGAAAAACACCTGTAAAAGATATGAAGATATCTGCATGAAAAACACCTGTAAAAGATATGAAGATATCTGCAGGATCACCAACTTTACACTTTGATCACTTCATCTCAAAAGAGATATCTCAATGGACCTTGCTAAAGTGTCAACTATCTCAAAATGAGAATGACTCAAGCATGTCACTTCAGTAAAAAACTTTTTAGAGTATTATCATCATTTTTGTTAAGGGGTTTTTCAGTACTCCTAGACTACCCAAAAAGCCTACTTGAAAGGGAGAGAAGTTTATGTGGACATAGGCTTGCAAAAGAAGATTTACAAAATTGGAGAGGCTGATTAATGAACTAATGTTGACTATCTCATCTGGTCGGCTTTAAAGTATATTGTGATGCATCAATGTGAGCTTTGGAATGTGTGTTTATGCATTATGGTAAAGTAAGTTGCATAAGCTTTAAAGCAACCAAAGAGACATGAGGTGAATTACCTAGTACACGATTTGGAACTAGTCATAGTTTTTGTATTGAAATTTTGGAGGCCCTACTATATAACATCGAGTTCACAACATACATTTTGTGCTTGGAAAACACCATACCCCATTTATGGGGTATGCAATATAAAAGGATGTCCCTATCAAGGGTTTCAATACACAATCATATAATAACTTTTCTATTTCTTTGCACACGAAAAACTTCATAGGAGTAGTGATTGATGTGGTATTAAAAGAAAAAAACAAGCTTATGTATCAAGGATCATCAATATGATGTATCAAGCCATTCCATATGGTTCTATAAGTGATATCATAGCAGGTTCTTGTTATAGAACTTTAAATTAATTTTATCGGTTGAGTTTTTCATAAGATTTCTCATTAATAAGGTTAATTTGTTTGCATATGAGACATTTTGTAACCATAATCATAAACAAAATGATGAAAATCATGGAAAAAATAGAAACATTCTATATTTCATGGATTTTACATTAAAATAAACCACATTATTTATTTTAATTCAGTCTTTAAAATTGTTCTTCAAAGATATTATTTGTAGAATCTACCATGCCTTGAAAGGAGTGATTTTGTTATATTGAATAGTATGCAATTTTTTTAAAAAACTTTAATAACCTTTAAATCAATTTTCCTAATTACCTCTCTTGAAGCCATTATTGATCTAATTCATAAGCTCTATGAGTTGTTCTTATGGTGAAAATAAAAATAAACTATATCAGATTCCAACTATTTAAACAAAAAACTCGGTCAACTTGTATGATATAATGCATATCATATGATATAGTATGTATCATACCATATCACATGATATGGTGCAACATAGACCAATAAATGCAAACATGCAATATGCATATACATATTGTGCCATTTCAACTAACAATGCATGATAAACTTATATCGTATGATACGATACGATACAAGTTTTATAACATTACTTAGTGGTGTAATTTTTTTGGGTTCTAAGAAGTAATCGTGCATAGTCGACTCTACCATGGTGTTCAAGTTTGTCATTGTAATTGCGGTATGTAAATAATCACAATGACTGAAAAATTTGCTTTATGAGATTCTGAAATATCTAAAGCGTGTGACACCCATATCGATGAATTGTGATAGCCAAAATATGTTGCCAAACGTATAACAGGAAATCCATACATATTAATATGAAGTACAATTTTGTGAAAAATCTTAATAAAGAATGGAGTAATTTCTATTATTCGTATATTGTTGGAACTAAATCTTATAGATTCTTTAACAAAAGATCTCACAAGGGATTTGATATGAAAGACATCAATCTAGATGGGTCTAAGTTTGCTTTATGAAATCACCAATAGTAGAACCTCAACTCATACTTTAGTAACATCTTCTCTTAAGTTTAATGAGCTAAAGTACATCATTATAGTTATTGTATACTTCCTCACTAATGCAATACTTGCCAACCTCATTATAGAGAGACAACCTTTTTTTTTATGGGCTAACCTAACCAAAAGATGAAATGCTGGCAACTTTTGCTCCTCTTTTTTAACTCTTATATCACTTTAATCGTTAGCAGTCTACAAGAAAGCTTCACTATTCATTATTTTTCTAATTGAATCCACCTTTCCTCATAACTTATATTCTCCTAGGTAATTGATGCATGTAAGAAACTTCTCTGTAAAACTTGTATTTGAGTTGGTTAGGGAATTGTTTTTTCTTAAAAATGACAATGTAGTTGTAAATCTATATTTTCTTGCTCTATGGAATTCAATTTCTACTGTTGCTTATCTTAAAAATAACCATGTTGTCATAACTCTATATTTGTTTGTTTCAAGAAATTCAATTTCTATTGTAGCCACTTGAATATTTTGCTCCATTTCCCTCAGCAACCCTTTGAATTATTTTTCTTTTTGCAATAGTGGACATTTTATGTCATGGCCATGTTGTCCAGAGGAATATAGTTTCATATCATTTTAGGCTTTCCCATTCTTTTATTTTGCATGGTTTCTTACTATATAAATCATGTACTTGAATAGTGGATGATAATTTTCCAATCAGCCCTTTCTCCTCTAACTCTTTTACTTGCTTAATGATCTCTACAATCTCTTGATATCAGCTAATAAATAGTTCACTTTGTATTACATAAGCCAGATTTCCTGAAATATCTCAAGTATGGATATTTTAGTTATGTGTCATTAGTTTTTGTTGTTTATAGAGACTATTTAAGGTAATTAAGATATTTCAATAACTTGTGTAATTACTCATCAAATACACAAGCACATATACATATGCATATATATTATGGATGAGAGAGAGAAGGTTGCACAATCTCCTATTATCTTATTGGCTTGAAAGTGTAAGGCAATAGAGGGAAGGAGCATTGTGCTTAGAGATGTCAAAATGGGCATAGCCTGGGGTCCCAGCCTAGGAAAAATGTAGAGTTGGGCTAGAGAATTCTAGCACATATGGCCCTCGGAGCTGGCCCATTGAATATTAGATCAGGTCTATAAGCCTGATCCAAATCTGCTTGAAACCAAAATCCAACCACAACATTTTAGGCTTCAACAAGCCATATACACATATAATAAAAAACTATATATACATATACACTAAAACATATACACATACATCATACATGTAATGGAAAAAGTATACATAATATTTACATATAATTGAAAAATCTATACATATATGTAGTATATATACATGTAAATATATAATGGGCCGGGCCAGCACTTTAGAGGCCTGTGGCTGGGTCCGGCCCATATTGACATCTCAAGTTGTGCCGGTTTCATACTCCGGTCTAGGGCAAGCATCATCAGGCCTTTTCATATCAATGAGGCGACTGACAACGATAGACTCTCTCACACACACACATGGAAATCAAGCAACTAGGAGAGGAATCCTTTCTTTATGAAAGTTGGCTTTAGAAAATGCTTAACGCTTGTCATTGTCCGTGGGAATATACAAAGAACATGTCACCGACCTAAAACTTTTCTATTTTCATTGATTAATGCTCCTCAACTACAACTTCTAAGATCATAATCTTAGACTGACCCACCAAAGTACAAGCAATACAGAAAGCCTCTTTATGGTCGGGTTGGGTGAAAGCTAAGTAAGTTTGGGACTATAAAACTGAAACTGTTGCAGCAGCCCGCCCTTAGATGTGGGTCGCTCATGAGTCTTATAATCTGGTTACTTCCCCTAATTGCTTTTCCGATTAGTGGAGCCACTCATATGCTTCCATTGCAAACCAACTCTGCAAGGAAGATTTCCTTCTTGGGTTCCCATGTCACCGTTCCATTCATGATGTTGATTCTTTTAATACCTACCACTTGCTGTTTATGCACACCAGGGGCCTAAACCTTGTCTTGCTTTGTGAGGCTTAAAGTAGGCATGATGATGATGCTCCTACCAACTTGGCCTTTGAAATCTATAAGGAAAAAAACACATCCTGAGAACACGTTGGAAACGGAACCGAGAACGCCACAGTTCCATTCCAGTTATACCTATGAGGGAACCGAAAGTGGTGGCTCCAAGTTTTCTTTTAGGGTTTTAAAATCTCACTTTTGTTTGATACTATTCTCAAATAAAACAGAAACTAAAGCGGAATTGAATCGGGACCATGACCAAGAGGGGGCTGGTATAGTCCCAGTTCCTGGTTTTGGTGGAATCGAAACTGGCCAAGTCTAGATGTAAGAGAAAGAATGAGCTAAGCCATATTGAAATAAGAACTGCTCTTATAGCAAACAGCCTTCTCATGGCCATAATCGGAAAAATACACTACTAAAGGACCAAAGGCAATATGAGCTTTAAGTGAGATCAAAGTCCCTCTTTAGGCTAAGTTTAATCATGGTTCAAGTATCTGTGATGTTGTGTATATCTAAATGACTTTTATGTAAGAAAGGGTAAACATTCTTAAGAAGCTTATTTAATTCATTGGTCATTTCCCCGTGTTTTCAAGGTCTGCCGACTATATTTGCACACAACTAAGGGTGACAATTTTGGACCCGACTAGACACAGTAGCCTGATCTAAACCTGATGCATAGGCACTGTGAATCGGATCTGGGTTGACTAAAGCAAGGGTAACCCGGCCTATGCTTATGGCATCAACAACGCAAACCCGATCAAACCCCTTGTGGGTCGACCTGGTTTTGACCCCAACAGATGTGGCACAACCCATTGGCACAATTTGCCACCCCTAAACATATCAACCTTGCTATACTGCTTATAAGTCAAACCCGCTTTGTGAAGTTTGATAGGCCTCAAAGTGACTCACCTTTAAAGCACCAGTTCTTCATGCCAGCATCCACCATTTGATCTTAAAGTACACTAAGCTAGATGAAATTTTATATAACACTAACTAAATGATGCAAAATAGATCCATATTTAATCTAACATTTGGTGGACAATTTAATGCTAATAAGAACGGGTGTCATCATAAATTGCATCTCATATGATGTGGCTTTACATATAAATACATACATATATTGGTAATGATAAATGGTTAAACTCCATCTATACTCAAATCTACTTAAATATTTTTATCATTCAATTGACATGATTAACAATGAAGATTTGAATTACAAGTGTCATTCTATCTTTATACTTTTTATTTAATGTCCTATATGCATTAAATGTTTTTACTTTATATCTCAATGTTTATTTTGAAGTTTGAACGACGATAAACTTAATTTGAGCCTAAATCAAGTTTAAGCATTTACTACTTTTTTTCTCTCTCTCTCTATGTATATATTCTGCCATGTATCTATAGTTTGGCAAGGCTCCCGCTACTGTAAGTCCAGGAATGACAGATCTTATTGGCAGACGTTTGATGGGACGAGATTCGGTTGCCTATTTAAGCAAAGCAAGCATGCCCAAAACATCTAGTTTGCAATAAAAATCATTAAGAAGTCTTAAATACCCTCAAAACTTTGGAAGTATAAGATATCTTTTCTGAGATTAAAAAATCTTAATTTAAGAAAGGAAAGGAAATTGCTTCTTGTGTATATGTTAGAAATACAGTTTCTAATTTTGAAGGTCTTTAACATATACTTTGCTTTTGGAATTGCAAGCTGGGACGCTACCAGAAAAATAACATACACTGTCTCTATACAAAATTTATTAGTTAAGGTATTTTAATCAGATTAAACCAAAAACAATATATCGTCTTTCGTAAAGTGTGTATTTGGAAAAAAAATCAAGCACAAGGACGCCTAAAGAATCCAAGTGTTAAGAGAGAGACGGAGAGACGTCGTAGTCTACAATATACAAGCGCAATTTCAAAGCCGTTGTGAAATTTGGGGCAGCGATGTCATTTAGTACCATTTCCCAATTTGTTTTCCGCTTTGCTCGATCTCTCCCGCCTCTGTGCGTCTAACCCTAATTCAGACTTTCCCGCAGGATCGCGCACCACAAGAAGTGGACGGGAGATTAGCGTGATCCGCCGTCGGCCATCTGAATAACAAGATCCAATTCTCGCGAAGGTATCTTTTCGCTACTCTCTCCTCCTTTCTCTTTGTTACCTTCACTCGAGACAAGGAAATGGCTGTTTCTTTTCGCCTCTTTCACTCTAACGAAAACGCTGCATTTGATAGATCCATCCAACTAAAATATTTTGTAGGCATTCGTTAGGATCAGATTTCTGAATTGGCATCTTTTTCAAGTTCTGTGCGTATTCGTTAGAACTGCTTTACTGAACATCTATTTACTTTTTCTTAAGGTTTTCGATCCATATGTGTTGAAAAGTAGTGAAAAAAACGGAGAGAAATGGCGGAGATGGTGGCATCCAGTTTCTGGGGACCCGTCACGTCCACCACCGAATCTTGCGAGATGAATTACACTCATTCTTCATACATCGCTGAATTCTACAATACGATATCCAACTTCCCTGGCATCCTTCTGGCGCTCGTTGGGCTGGTGAATGCTTTGAGGCAGAGATTTGAGAAGAGATTTAGCGTCCTTCATCTGTCGAATATGACGCTTGCGATCGGGAGCGTGCTGTTCCACGCTACCTTGCAACGTGGGTAAGTGCTCCCCTGGTTTCATTGTTTTTCCTTCTTTTCGTGGCCTTTGAGGGAAAATCATAGTGTCCTGTTGATCGTTAACCACACTTGGTACATGTTGTTGCGGAATTGTTTTGGTTGATCTTTGGTGTTGTGTGCATTGGTTTTTGTTTCTTGTTTGTGGTTTTGATAAAGTGATTACATTGTTATTATTTGCGTTGTTCCTTTTTGTTCATATTTCTTTTAGTGGTATATTGGTCACATTGAGCGAATCATCTTTTGCTTCCTCTTCTCTTACTCAGGAACTTTCTCTTTGGTATTCATTGTATGTAATTTGCTCCTGTTATTGGGATCGGGTAAGAATTCTGTTCTTCAGCTCAAAGTCTTATATGGACTATTATGGTTGATTTGTGTCAAGGTTTATATCCATGAAGTTGAGTGGTGCAGTCTTTGTTGTTGTTATCTTTAAATTGGTATTCAAAAAGTTTTAACCCCTATTGACTGTGAGAAACTCTCTCTGAGGGCACAAATTTTCACTCTTCTGATTAGAACATCTTTTGGAATTGAACCCGTTTCACTTTCACGCAAAGTCCATGCCACACTCTCTACAAGGCAGAAAGCCATTTGGATATCTGAAGATGAAAGCATCAATATTACTCTCCAAAAGTGGGATCATGTCAAAATGGCTGACATGAATTAAATTTTATGTTTGATTCACGTAATGGGAGAGCTCTGGCAAGAGTTAAGAGTTCTTGATTCCTCTGAAAAGATACACAATTTCACAGGCAAAACAGACATGCCTTAAAGTGTAACGGGTTGTACTCCAGCTTGTAGGATCTTGATGACAATGCGTTTTGGTGTCTCTTCTATCTTGTGACTCTCTTATCATTTTGTCTCTCTATGTCTACCTCTTACAATCACAAATATACTTGTTAAGGAGCTCCTGGAATCAACAAAACTGGGTACACTATGTTCACAATCCATGGTTTAAAGTCTGGGCATTTAGCATATACAGCTATTAAGAAATCCTGCCTGTACACAAGAACACAAAATGATTAACCAATACATTATTTGTTCTATAATAGTGAAAGCCCAGACTATGAGAGATGATATCCAGATGTGTGAAAATGATGGTATGCCTGGGAACATGGAAGAAGAGGGAAAAGTTGAGGAGAGAGAAAGAAAGGAGAAATGGATCAAATGGTTGTTCAGAGATCAGTTCTCTTATGTAGAGATTCCTTACAAGAATCATATCCAAATTTATGTAGGTCCCAATCTATGGCACGCCCAAGATGCTAACCATCTCAAACAAAACAAGCAAAATCAATTGATGAATTGTAGCTATAAAAACCAAGACTATGCTCTCATTTTCCCCAATAAGGTTGTCACTCATAACTTTGGATGTTTCTCTCTTTACACATGTATGTATGCATGCACGTGTTGGTGTTGCAATTCTAAATCATGATAGACCATCATTATCTCCTACGTTGGGTCCATCCTATGTTATGAAACGCTCGTATATGTATGTGTTGTAAGCCCTCAAACTGACCACAAGTGCCTAAATGATCTATTTAAGCACATTATCCACTTAAAGAGACCAAGCCAGTTTGGGAGGTTATATACCCCTATAAACAAGCCGAATGAACCTAACATAGGTTGCTCTTTCCACAGTTCGGGTTCGCTTAATCAACTCGCAACCAACCTCCTTATCTCATGCCTTTACGAGTACAATAATGCTCGTACATGTTAATGGAACAGTTTGTTTGTTGACTAGCCTACTCATATGACCTCTTTCGTTAGAAAAAATGACTTCTTTCCGTTGAATATCAGAACAAGCATGTATTAAGCTGAAGGAAAATTTCAGTAGGTTGGTGCCTTTTTCCCGTGTGTTGGATGGATGTGTCAAATACGAGAGAATGTATGCGTGCAAGAGAGAGAGAAAGTATGTTGTTCAACGCATATCGTATCATATAAACCAACTTAGTAGTAGTTTATTTACAGACTTTTCTTCTCTATGTTTTCCTCTATGTGCTTTCCATTAAAACCACTATCTTTGAGAGATTTTCATACTTTTTTAATAAAGTAAAAATGAATTTGTTTTGAATGTTTATCTTTATGAAAAACATATCATGAAATCTTAAAAGAGAACCCTTCTTCCCACATTTCATCGATGTGGTTATTGGGGCCAAAAGCGACCACCAACAACTTACGTATTGGGCCGAGGTATCACCACTACTTGAATTTCAAAGTCAATAGGCCATGATCAAATCCGTAAGCTATCATCATTCATGAGCTGTTTTCCTCACCCTAAAAGAATTTCTAAATCCGCCACCATCATACTAAACTCTCACTTATTCAATGTATCGTATCGTATCGCCCCTATCATTTTTTAATAAAAAAATTGAAAAAAATTAAAAATTCACAAAAATTCAGGAAAAATCATGATAATTGAAAACAATTCATGTAATACATAAGTTGAGTACATATTCATCAATCACCATTCAATTTTCAATGTGTAAAGTATTTAAGCAATACATCCTTAGCAAAATTACAACTTTCATAATTAAAAAAAGAATTACATTTACATATTGTAATTAGGATCAACTAAATAATCTTTGCCTCCTTGTTAAAGATCATCACTACCTTGAGCTTCAAAATCAAAATCACCGGCCCCTTGATGTTGTTGCGCTCCTTCCAAATTAATCCATTGAATGTCTTCTTCGGTTAGGAGCAGTGTTGTCTGTTGCGTATCGTATCGCATATCGCTGGGCTCCACGATACAGGCGCATCGTATCGTATCATATTTTAATATTAAAATAATACAAAAATTATTTAAAAAATAAAAAAAATTAGTAAAAATCGAAAACAAATCTGGAAAAATTTGATAATTGCTTTAAATTCATATAATGCAAAGTTTAGCACAGATTGAACATTCAACATTGAACAATTGCATCCAAAATTACATATTTTGAAGAAAAAATGAAATACATTTACATTTTACATATTGTAAATTTGTATGAGGATCATTAACTAAATAATGTTCATCTTGATAAAGATTCAAAGTTTCTCCTCACCTTCTTCTTTAAAATGAAAATCTTCATCTCCTTCGTGATGTTGTTGCACTTCAAATTAATTCATGCAATGTCTTCTTCGGTTAGGAGTGCATTTTCTTCGTTATCTTCCATAATCCACTCATCTAATATATCAAAATTAACAAACTGCTATCTTTGTACATGTAGTTATCATGTTTGCTAATTTTCATATGTGAGCAAAACAATGAGCTCAATTTCTTTGATTATTGACTCTATGACACCTCAATGATGTGATATTATTACTTGATGATATCCCCTTTTCTCTTACTAGAGACTAGCTTTTTAACTAATGCTTAAGCTTCATTTCTCACTTCACAGACTGAGTTAAGCCTCACACACGTTGATCATGTTCAACTCAATGGAAGTCACGTAAGGTGAACCCTAAAATAGTGAAGTTGTAAAATGCTCACTCAATGAACTGAGACAACCAAATATTTTTAATTGTTTGCGATCTCACGAAATTAGAAACTGCTAGCAGAAATATACTTAAAGTTGGCAACAGAAAGAAAAATGATTTTTAAAAAAAAAAAATTCAATTTTTTTTTCCAATTTTTTTTGCAGGTTTATGGACTCGGTGCGATACGGATAACACTGGTTAGGAGTGTATTTGCTTCACTATTTTTTGTAATCCACTCCTCTAAGATATCAAAATTGTCTAGACTTATTGGATCAAATTGATTCTCCTCCCTATTTAACTTGTTTAATTGCCTACAAGAAAGATTAATAATTAAATAAAATAAAACATTGAATTGAATACTTAATTAATAACTAATCCTTTATTACCTTTATGGGAGGTGCATGTTATAACAGATTAATTGCACTAAAGGTATGACTCAAAATTCTTATTCCAAAATCTTTTAGGTTTGGGCAATCACTTCCAAACCTATTCCACCAAATATCTAATAGAAGAAGATAAACATAAAAAGTTATTTCACGATAAATATAAGATTTAAGAAACTTAAATATTAAGATAAACAATTTACCTGACACATGTTATTACTATTACTAATGGCTACAGGCAAGCCCATCAAGTGAAGAGAATTATTGTAGATCTCTATCTCTTGATGTATAACATCTGTCCTACTCTCATTAAGGATCAATCTGTCTATACAATCAATGATACCTCGATTAACCTCACCATTCCTTTTAAAGCTTGTAGAATACTTAAATGTTGGTTTTAGGTAGTAAGATGCTGCATGAATAGGTTGATGCAATTGCTTATTTCATCTATTATCAATATTTCACATGGGCACATCAATTTTTCTTTATTTCATTAAAATTGCTTCTAATAGCTTCTTTACCCTATCGATGGCTTCATAAAGATAACCCACAAATGGCTTATCCTCGTTGCCAATCTCAAAACTTTGACTAAAGGACATGTGATCTTTAATAGTCTAACGCATGAGTTCCAATATGTATTCATAAAGATTGAGTTTGAAATCTCATCTAGTTTTTTATTCCTTCTATTTTGAGGCAACTCTGCAAACTGTTGCAAAAGAAAATATTATCTTCAATGCTTGTTTTTGTTTAATAATACTCAGTATTGATAAGAAATTAGTTGCAAATCGAGTAACAACTGTACGAAGGAGCTCTGCACCATCTGTATATCTCCTCATCATACATAATACAAAAGCATGGTTATGAATAAATTTGTGATATCTTGACAAGACTCAGTTATTGCCTTTACCTCATTCATCTCTCCAATATCTTTAGAGATGAAATCTAGACAATGGGCTTCACATGATGCCCAATAAAAAGTCCTATAAGTATGAATTAACCCTTTTCCAGTTGTTTTATAGTTAGTTGCATTATCTGTAAATAATTAGACTACATTTTTAAACTCAACCTCCAATATTACCTTATCAAATTCTTGCCTTAGAACCTTTGCAGTATGTCACTCCTTTGACACGTCTGGGGATCTCAAAAACATAAGTCCTTTAGGATAGTTGACAAAAAAATTTAACAAAGTCCTTCATCGCCTATCTGTCCATCCACCTGTCATGATAGTGCATCATGTCTCGTTTTATGACTCCCTCAAAGTTGAACAATACTCTTGAACTTCAAGGACAATCTTATCTAATAGTTTCCCTCTTAACTTTTGATAAGATAACATCTTATACCATAGACCAACCAATCTTAGCAATGACATATGTCATTGCTTGAAAATGAAAAGAATTTGCTATATTAAATGTAATGCATGGATCATAAAACATCACCTTATTACAAGGTTTGCCTGCTCATGCAATTGTTCTGAAGCTATAGCATCATGAATTCCAGGTTGAGCACCAGGTGTAGTACTAGGAGAAAAAAATGATTATATGCAAGAATATGATCTTCTTCTAGCTTTTCCTCTTCTATCACTTTCAACCTCTTCAAGAATGCTCTTTCTTCTAGTTAGCGGTCGAGAACTACTACTACCAATCTATGTCCTAGCATTACCAGGGATACTATCACAAAGTCCAACAGTGTCATCCGCTTCTTCAAACATCTCTATATCATCATTTTGTTGTCTCTTTTCAACTATACTCTAAATCATTTGTAGACATTTTTATTTAATGACTTTGGACACTTTTTAAACTTTGCCCATGCAAGGAGCAACCTCTTCCCTAGTACCTGTTAGGTAATGTTTTAAACAAAAAAATTCACTACTAATCACCTTTTCACAAAAAATAATCTTATTTTAAATATGTTTCCCTTAATTATTATACCCCACTGTTACGTGGGATCATCGGATCGAGATTGGGAGCCTCTAACATCCTTTCATGCCATCTCAATTTAACACTTTAATCTTAATAAACCTAAAAATAAAAGTACTTTATAAATCCCTAATCTTCACATCATAAACCACCAAAACACTCAAATAAAGTGTCTCCCACTTCACAAATACAATGAAAGGATATTCACACGAACTTCATAAGTTCATATATTATCATTCAAAAAAAGAAATAAAAAACACAGGAAAACACCAAATACAATGAAAAAACCCTATACATACCATAACCACCAGAATGTTGATGTTGTCACTAACTGAGTGATGGTGGCGTTGGAGACCCTTGAAAACCGTTGGAGATGCCTTACTCTAACTAGAAGTCACTTTGGAGGAGCTTAAAGACCCAAAACGGAAGCCAAAAACCCTGCTGAAACATGAGTTTTTGTTCGACTAGAGACTTTTATAAAAGGTCCTTCGGGTACGATACGGGCAATACGCTTTGTACGGACTGTATCGCACGATACAATATCTTATATGATACAATATCGTATATCATATCGTGAAGTCCTACGATATGATCCGTATCGCACCGTACGATACAACGTGATACAAATAATGCTTTGGAGAACTAATCTTCACTGGTTTACGATACGGTGCAATACGAATAATACTCTTGGACTTAACCTTCACTGGTCTTTTTTTTGGTGCAATATGAAAAATAAAGCAAAATACATCAAATCCTTCATTGTAAAAAAAACTTCAAGAGCTCTCTTTCTTTAGTGCATTTTGTTTTCATGAGCTTGACGAGACAAACTGAGCCGAACAAGGGCCGCTCCTGTTCAGCTCACGAAGCTTAACGAGCTAACTCATGTTTGGCTTGTATAAGTCACAAACATGAAAAGCTTGGGGTGAGCTGAACTGAGCTGAGTAATGAGCAACTGTGGTTCGTTTCCCATCCCTAACCCCTACTGCGTGCTCTCACAGTCTCTCTTTATCTAGTTTCCTTGCTCTAGTCTTTCTTCTCTCTCTCTCTCTCTCTCTCTCTCTCTCTCTCTCTGTGTGTGTGTGTGTGTGTGTGTGTGTGTGTGTAGTCTCTCCCCCTCTTTATCTCTCAAACAAACTTGTCTTCACATTTCGTATGGTCTATCTTGTTTAGATAGAATTTATTTAAGGTTGTGCGTGTTTGGTTAGAAATTTTCATATATTGCCTAGCAAGTTTAAATTTGTGATTCTGTACTTTATGAGTCGACTTCAATTTAAATTCATTAGTCACAAGACTCACAACACTTTCCTACAAAAGAAATATGATAAAGCTTCATAAAGTATTTAAGGTTATTGGGTTAGTGATGATCTAAGTTGATAATGGTGTTCGGGAGTTGCATATGCTTACTGCTATTTGTATTAATTTATATTTATGAAATGTGTTCAATTGACTCTTATATATATGCTTTTAACTTTTTAATGTATCATAAGTCTGCATGAGAGGCTCTTTTGCAACACTTAGCTGCATAGGAAATTTGCTGCATAAGCAGCACTAACCACTATAGACAACATAGGGTCAGACTTAACCATAGTTTGCAGACTCGTCAAGTCAACTCAGATGACTCAGTGTGGCTAACTGGTAAACCGTCATCCTATATATACAACTATCCGTGGACCAAATTTGGCTAAAACTGACTTAGAGTGGGGAAAATCTTGGTTTTGGACCCGTGGAGTTCTTTTATTATGCTATTTTTCTTCCAGGTGATTCTATTATTTTCCATTTGTTGTATGTTAGGTATTGATATGATTATTTAGAAACTATTAGCTCTTTTAAGTATTTTATTACCTAGTATGCCATACTTGGTGGGGAAAACATTGCAGTATTTAGTGGCGTTATCCACATCTTTTGTGCCTGAAATGCATAATAACCAAGTAAATGTTGGTTCTGGCCTCACTACTACATATACAACACGCTATTTGAAGATCAATGTACCGAACTTGTTGGCACTAACCTAAAAAATTACCAAACTTATTGGATGTTAACCTATAAGAAGACATAGACACTGTGTGAAACCACACTGGGGTTTGGGAATACATGTGAGCTTGATTATTCCTGATTGGCTTTGCAAGACGTCTCGTTTATGATAAAATTTCAAAAGGCCAATATGACTAGTCTGTATATGTAAGCTGGCTAAAAAGAACAGTTCTTGGACAAGCAAGTAAAGGAGCCTTAATGGGTTGATCTTTCAATAGTCCCATGGGCTCCTTTTTTGTTGAGGGATAAGGCTGTACATGCACTCTGGAAAAATCTGTGCAGATGGTTGACTAAAGGCTTCTCTTATTCTTTGAAATTTGACCTGATTCCTTATTTTACATAAGCACAAATCATTTTATGATAGCTCTGTGAGATTTACCGGGGGCACTCAAAGAACAAGTAAGAAGCGAATTGCTTCTAAAGCATAACTTATTCTGTAAATGATTTTGTAATGCTTATTCTAAGTATAATGCTCTCATACAAGCTTATTCTTTGTTGCACACAACCTTCTTCGAATTTCTGCACTTCTTTTTTGCATCTGTTCTTTCTTTAATTGAGCTGCTCATAGCTTCATATACTTGTGTCTGTCTTTTAGGGTGCTCTTGTCTTCCCTTTTGCAATTTCTTCTCCATGCCCAGAATGGTTACATTTGTTGCACATTGTCAATGATATAAGTCCAGCTACTGTGGTAGGATTACAAAGCCCTACTTGCTTCGGTATGTCCTCAGTCCATTTCGTGATACTTTCTAGAAAAGTTGTCTTCCATATTCAGTGGGTCTATCATGTCAAATAGCTCTTGGGTTTCTAATGGAACACTTCAATCATCATGGTTGTCTTTATTGCATAGTCTTCGGTTTATTTCTTAAGTTGGGTTTTGTTTTGTTCTTGTCCTCCATTTGTTATGTAGAGCTTGGTGTCTTTATCGTTTGTTGGTATGCTTTCTTTTGAAGAAGTTCCTTACGTTACCTGCTTCTTCTCTTGTTTGAATCATGGAGCTTAATTTCTCCCTCAATTGTCCACTGAGCTAGGGGAATTGGCAACTTTTACTTCAATAGGTGAACATATCTATGATTGACTCATATTTTCTTGTTTTTTCTTCCTAACTCTATCTCTATCATGTCATTGCATGTTAGTCTTCCTTACATTTATCAGAAACTTACATGCACTAAATCTCCTCAATTGTGCATCTTGATTAACTTTAAGTTGAGACTCTTCTGGCCGTTAGGCTTGGCTGCAGCTTTAACTCAATCGCTTTAGATATGGTTAGCAAGGTCAGTTAAGGCCGTTGGTACTTGATCACCATATTTTGGGTGTGAATCAGTTCACATTCATGTGTTGCTTTCCCAATTCCTGAAAATTGGGTTGTAGATAGATCTTTGATCAGTAATAGATAATTAATACCTGTTACCTGACAGCTGAGCAAGCCATTTAAACGTTGTTAGGGTCTAAAGAGGTGCACCCTTATACTCTTCATTATCGTCGTATCACATATTATACATATTTGTGGTCTTTTCCTTGTGGGCAAGGGTCCACTTCCTCCTCTGCTTTATATGACATAGGATCAGGTAAATGCAGTTTATTAGTGGGCAACGAGAAGCATAGTTGCAGCAAACTATTTATGGCTTTTTATCCGTACTAAGATGGGAAATAAACTTCAATGAGTACCAGAGCCTGTATGCTTCCTTTTCGTACCAGTAACTTCTGGAGCTCGGTAATTTCCTTCATCTCTTTCCACGCAAAAGTGCAGGAGGTTACCCATCACGCGAATGTGCTGTCTTCACATTTGCTTTGGTCATGCAAAAAGGGTGGTGACAATATACTAAAGTGCCTCAATGTGAATTCGGCAGAGACCTATTTAAGCTACATTTGTCCCTTGTCACATCCTTGGATCTTTATTACCCATCATAAAAAGGCATAGATATTCAAGTTTCCAAGTGTTATTCCCAGATGAAATGAAACATTTGATTCATGCGTTACGGATGCATATGTGCTGTGAAAGAGGGATTAAGTCTAACAGAATTGACCAGGTGGTAGTCATGAAAACACTTGTTTATTCCATATTTGGACCTTAGCTCCATGGAATAATTGAAATAGAGATCAAAACATTATATGCACGGACTGTGAACTTTCCACGAAAACCATGTCCCAAGAAGTTGAAGATCACCAATCTGTTATGAATGCGTCAATCTATTTAGATATTGAATTGTCTTAACAATCACTTAATAAGCTGTGTATGAAAATATATCTAAGACCAGTCGAGTAATTTTCTGAATCACTATGAAACAAATGTTCATTTCTACTGGTTTCTGTTTGCAGTTAGTTACTTGAACGAACCCATGTGCATGCAGGCACATATTAAACACACACATACACATATACATGATGTACAGAACGACGTCCCATTTCTTCGCTCTGTTTTGCAACGTGAAAATTTGGCTGTCTAATGCATGACTAAGTATTATTTTCATTGTCTCTGATCACTTAAAACCATCTCCTCAGACAGCAGCAGAGCGATGAGACGCCCATGGTGTGGGAGATTCTGCTTTACTTATACGTCCTTTATTCTCCAGATTGGCACTATAGGAGCACCATGCCCACCTTCCTTTTTCTATATGGTGCTCTTTTTGCAATATTTCATTCATGGTTGCGCTTCAATACAGGCTTCAAGGCGCACTATGTGCTCCTCTGTTTACTATGCGTTCCTCGTATGTACAAGTATTACATACATACAAAGGAATTGTCAGCAAAAAGGCTCGCCCATCTGTATGTGGCCACATTAATCCTGGCAAGTCTATTTTGGCTGCTTGACCGCATCTTCTGCAAGCAAGTTTCAAGATGGGTCATCAATCCACAGGGCCATGCTCTGTGGCATCTTCTGGTGGGCTTCAATTCTTACTTTGCGAATGCTTTTTTGATGTTTTGTCGTGCGCAGCAGCTGGACTGGAGCCCTCAAGTCTGCCACCTTTTGGGGCTCCTCCCCTATGTCAAGATCAACAAACCCAAAACACACTGATGGTTAAGACTAAAGAGGATCAAAACCCTTGGACTCTTAGAAGTTTGTGATTCTAATTTTCATATTCCATTTCTCTTTTGCCTTTGCCTTTTTCTCTCTTGTGGCAAGCCATCGAGTTTTTCTCTTATACGTGGGGTGCAAGGACACAGCTCACTGTTCGTTTAGGTTTCCATGTAAGCTACTGCTGCTTGTGCTGTATCATAATGTTTAATTTTTAATTGCAGAGGTTAGAAACTTCTGTCCAGGCTGCCTTGAGAACGTGCCTGATTATGTTACTGATTCTTCGTTTGATTTGTTAGGATAGAACTTCTTTCTTCAGTTAAGATCTGATCTTAATCATCTTGACTCCTTGTAACCCTGTGATGGGACTTTTGGTATGGCTACAGATAAATGATGCTTTGTCACTTATGTTCTCATCGAGGTCTTGGATTGAGATTGCCTAATTTCATCTCGTTTGTAAAAGAAAAGGTTCTGCCAAGTTGGGATAGCCATTTTGGTTTTGCTACAAACATAATAACACAGCTGGTCCGGCATGCGCAATGGACTTTATGCTCAACGGACCCTCGGCCCGATCTATGCGAGGAGCCTTCATCTTGGGCGTTATGAAAGTCTCTCTCTCTCTCTCTCTCATGTTGACCACTTTCCATGTTTTCTCGGACTCCGAAAGTTGTTATCAGCTCCAAGACTTCATACTCTCAAGTTCCCCCAATCTATTCTGCGACCAGGTCTTGGAATGTTCCCTGATTTCCAAGTGGCATCATCCGGTTACCAAATTTTCTTGGTCTTGCCAAGTCTTCGGTTGTTGGATAGCTGCTATGGATTTCACACTGTAGTGGCATATGATAGAAAATGATCCTTAGCTTTCGAACTAGAAGTAGAAATACTAAAACACAATAGTTTTAGGTTTTGATTACTTGTACTTCTGCAAATTTTCATCACCACCTCTCTAACGTGGTACTCAGCATGGCAAGACCAGCTCTACGCAATGCTTTAAAAGGCAATACCACCACTCCCGAATAGCAGATGGAATCAGTGGAAATAGCCTACTTCAGTTTCCTCAAAACTTTGATCCCGAAAATGTTCCCATTAAATCGTTCGAGGTTGCTACCGAAACCTCTAAAATTTTGAACTCCAGGTCCCCTACACGGCGGCACAAAGGCACAATAACTAAAATGCCCGACATCTTCATGATGTCACCACAGCGAATAAGTTCTTTACATCATTGCACAGTGCAGAATACGAATTGAAGTACCTATCTAAATGCAAACACGAAGAACCAGTATTCTCCTGCTTGTTCATTCACAAAGATGAAAGGCTGCTTTAGTTTGTCATAATTGATCGACATCAGCATTACTCTTTTTTTTTTCAGAAGTAGGTTCATATGAAGGGGCTTGCTTTGACCGTGCGACTACGCAACAGTTTCCCTTTGTTTCTAGTGCCTTGCGTAGACAAGCCAAAATAATGACGTACAAGTTTTCTAATTTCCAAAATCAGAAAGCCAATACGGAATCCCCCGTCCGGTTAGAAGCATCGCATCTTTAAAATCTATCATACCATATCATTGTACTGATGCTAGATATAGATATCTAACCCATGCGATATGAATAACCAAAACATCGTACCGATGTTTGCTTCCATTACATAACATAAACAATGAATAGACATTCTTGCTTTCTTGCTACTAGTTAGAAGCATAGTATTTTTAAAATATATTACTATTAGTTGACATGGTTGTTCATGTTATTACATAAATGCATTATAAATTTATATGGAATGGGCGTTCATGAATCCAATTGGAAAACACGGAGAGGAAAAAAGGTCTGACCAACTCTGAAGCATCTGAAACTGAAGAAAAAATTATTGCAACACCACAAAGTTGCAAGGACATTGCACGTTCATACAGTTTCCGAAGATAGAAAATGAAGCATCATATCAATCACTCGGACAAAGGACAGGCGCTTTCAAACTTATGTTGCTCTTTGCGGCAAAATTCGAACTCATTAGTATGGTAATACATGCAACTTGCATATGCATTCATCTCCTGTGGGCACTTCTCATGGAGCCTTTTCAGCCTGCAGAACGAAACCATAAAGTGGTGCATCTTTGCAATTACCAAGAATGACCAATTGAACCCTAAAGTAATCACTAAGAAGTGCCAGAAACCTTGCAACCTCAGGCAAAAGATCGGCCAGGCTATTTTAGAAATTTTATGTACCCGTTTAAAAAGCTTCTTAGTAGCAAATTCACTCAAAATAAAATTATACAATAAATAACTTTTAACATGTGAACAGCAATAAAAAGCTATGAGTAAAAGAGCTCGATCTGGTCTTGATATCTTAGACGATGATGATGAGGTTCGAGACTTATTTGGTCCTATTTTATTCATTTCAGGGTTCAATCAACGTGTAGTGAATGTTCATGATTAGGAATATCTCGTGTTAACTATATTCACCTGGTTTTGCGGACTAACCTGGTCAGGAGTTTGATAGTCGACATGTATCTCTACTTAACCATAGGTTGCAGACAAGGAAAAAGAGAACACAGTTTGTCTTTCGCATGTTTAAACTTTTAACCACAATTTTTGTTATTTATGATTTTTTTAATGCCTGGAGCAAGCATGCAGAGTGACAGAGCAATAGTTACAGATATTGCTGGAACTACAAGGGATGTGGTTGAAACTAGTGCTACTATTTGCGGTATTCCGGTCTCCCTTCTTGACACAGCTGGTATGAGAGAAACCGATAATGTTGTGGAGAAGATAGGTAAGCTCCATTCTTCTCTGTCTGATTTTATTTAGTCACCAGGGGTTTGCTATTTATTTATTTATTTGTTTTCTCCTTGAATAGCAAAAAAGAAAGACCTTCACATGATATTTATTGATCCAGAAAAAGCTTATGATAGGGTACCGAGGGAGGTTCTTTGGAGAACTTTGGAAAAAAGAGGTATCCTATTGACATATATGATGGTGCAAAAACATGTGTGAGGACAGACTTCTTTGAAGTTAATATTGGGTTACATCAAGGATCAACTTTAAGTCCATACTTATTTATAATGGTGATGGATGAGTTAACAAAACATATTCAAGATGAAGTACCTTGGTGTATGTTATTTGCAGATGACATTGTATTAGTGGAGGAGTCTAAGAAAAAAGTTAATAGAAAATTGGAACTATGGAGAGAAACATTAGAAAGCAAAGGACTCCGACTTAGTAGAACAAAGACAGAATATATGGAATGTAAGTTTGATCATTTGGTTACCTAAGAGGACATAGAAATTAAAATTGGCACACATTGCATCCCCCAAAAGGAAAGTTTGAAATACCTAGGGTCAATTTTTTAGGGTGATGGAAGAATTGATGGAGATGTTATGCATAGAATTAATGCTGGTTGGTTAAAATGGAGAAGAGCATCAGGTATTCTTTGTGATAAGAAGATACCATTAGAGTTAAAAGGTAAATATTATAGAGCAGCAATTAAGCCTGCCATGTTTTATGGTTCTGAGTGTTGGGCAGTTAATCATCAACATGTACAAAAGATGTCTGTGACAGAAATGAAGATGTTGAGATGGATGAGTGGGCATACAAGAAAAGACCGTATACATAATGAGGTTATTAAAAACAAATTAGGAGTGACACCAATAGAGGATAAAATGAGAGAATATCGTTTAAGATGGTTTGGACATATAGAAAGAAGATCAAAAGAAGAACGTGTAAGAAGGTTAGAAAAACTAAATTTGGAAAGTATTAAAAGAGGTAGAGGACGACCACAAAAGTGTTGGAAAGAAACAATAAAGAATGATCTAGCTTATTGTGAGTTAACTGCTAACATGACACACGATAGGGATCTGTGGAAACAAAGAATCCATGTAGCCGACCCCGTCTAGTATGGGAAAAGGCTTAGTTGTTGTTGTAGTTGTTGTTTGTATGATTTCGTCCATGCCAGCACAGATAAGTATATCTGTTCAACATAGACCCACTACACTATGTAACAAGGATGTGGGTGCAGGTGTGAGCATACCGTGATATAGCACCAATTCAAAAAATCACAGGGTGTAAATTATAATTCTTTAATAATTGATAATATCTAATAAAACTAAAAGAAAAACTCAGTTTCAAAAGTTAATGTTAAATAATAAAGTAATAATCAGTCCATATTTCACAAAGTGTCCTATGATATAGCACTAACTATCTCTAAGTTGGAATCTTTAGTTATAAGATATTTAAGATAATTAGTGCTGAGTCCGTCATGGGAAAGTACAAATGTCGAATCACACAGTGTCAAACACGAGTACAATTCCCTGGTAGAAGGTGTATGTGTGACATAGCCAATAGGCAGTCATATATTAGTGCAACATACACAAAAATGAAGGCACGATTAGGTTACACTAGGGATTTTGAAGTACCCACGCAAACCAAAGTTGCTGAGAGACCTAAATATGTCGTGGAACCAATATACCACTTTTAGGAGTTCATGCAATGTCTATTTGCTTGTTTATTTTCTACCAGCGTTAGTGTCCAGGCCTAACAAAACCAGCACATGAGGCTTTTACTGGTGTTACTGATCTCTTTTATGCTTGCTGATACAAAGCATGTGCGGAGTACATGTGCAGCACACAAGCACACACAGATATACACACAGCATACACTGGCATATAAGTGCAAAACAACACAAGTGCAGTACCCCCATGATCTTACAAAATATCCACCAACCCACCAATGATGCTTGAACGTAACAGACTCTTATTCCTGACGGCCTCAAGCAAATGGTTTGTGAAACGTCTATATCTGACACCGAATCAAACTATAAAGAATGGGGTATTTCTAGTGAAAGTCCTAGTTTACCTAATCCTATCCCCAAGCTGGATGGGGTCGGCTAGAGGGTGCAACAAGAGGAGTTCCTCGGAGGTCACTCATCCGAGTATTATCCTCACCAAGCATGCTTAATTTCGGATTCAGATGGGATCCGGTGTTTATGCAGGAAACATCGCACCCCTTGAAACCCAACAAAGTTTTACACTAGCTATTGACTCCTAATGCAACCTCCTCCTTTATTCAGGCTTGCGACCAGCCATGCAAGTGTGATACCTTACATGAATGGAATTTCCATTCTAGTGAAAGTTCCATAAAATTTTCCAGTCCTTCATGCCTCATAAACACTTACCGCATAGTCAACAACGTTTGTCACCAGTCAGACCTGTCCACCCGATACTTTATCAGTCAATGTTAAGTGCTCCAAGCCTTGAAGTTCCAATAAGCTTTTGCAAGAGCTTAAGCCTTTTGAGATATTGAAAAATCTAGAAGCACATGAAAAATCCATATGATGATCACAAGTTAGCACCTATCCTACACAGGTACGTTTGACATTTTTTAGTACCTAGGTTACATAGCTTTTATTTCAGACAAAACTACCTCATGAGATAAGAATAAAACTCAGGTCCAATCTATTACCACAATCCTTATCTAAGGTCTTCCTAACTCAGAAAGCAGGCATTCTCCATTGCAAACCTTATGATTTATGAATTATGCCAATATGATGGTTGTCCAAAAAGCTTAGGAAAGATATGTTGAAACCAACAAGATCCTTTATTAGCATATTTCACCCTCTACTTCAAGAAAGTTAAAACACTTGCAGTATTAAATTAACTATTGATAGTTTAGTTATAAGTTTAGCCGACCCCATGTAGTATGGGAAAAGGCTTAGTTGTTGTTGTTGAGTTTAGTTATAAGTTATTATCTTAAAAGAATATTACTGGAGTTTTGTTATGGTCAAGGGCCCAATGCACTTGCATTCTACACAACTATGAAGAAAGGAAGAAAGGAAGTGTTGGGTCTTTGGTCATTGCTCCGGTCAACTTATTTTATCCTAGTGGGATGAAAATCACAAAAGAACAGGAAGGACTATGACCTGCTATGAACTTCTAACTGATATGGCAGATGGATTGGTCCTAAGACAGCTTCCATTCTTTGACATCCATTATGCCTGATTTCTTCTACAACACTCCAGGATCAGACGAGTCCTATATAGATTTTCTTTCCTTAGTGCATTGTCTTGATTTAGTTATTTGATGATTTCCTCATGATCATATCAGGAGGTCCTATGTATGTTCATCCCTTGTTCATGTAGACCATGCTGGGCTTGATTAGTATTTGTTGTTTACCATGCACGTACCTCACGTCAGAAAGAAACCTAGGTCCACTACTGCCATCAACGTTACAGTGACCAACAACATATTCAGCAAGCTTCCACTATTTTGGGTAAGACGCACTCCTGTCTTCTTCTGCATCATTTTTCTTCCTCCTCTCTTTCCTTTTCCCTTCTCTTATCTTCCTTTCTTTTCCTCTTTTCTTCTTCTTCGTCATGTTGTTCTTTCCTTTCATTTTTTCTTCCTGTTCTTGTTCTTTGGTCTCTTTTTCTTTCTCATTGGTTCATTGTTTTCTTTTCTTTTCATGTGTCCATTGATGTACTTTTTTATTTTAATAATGATATATGAAATACACTTGATTCCTTTGTTTGAAATGTTTTTCCATTAAGTTGACAATTTGATAATGACTTTGTTAATTATATTTATTATGTAACTTAATGATGCTTTAACTCTGCCCATGTAAGGGATCACCCTTGTATGGTCAGTCCCAAGCCCGGATAAGGAGTATTGCGTTAGGCTTCCGATAACCAACGTAAAACTTTGTCGGATTTTTATACCATGGATTATAGTCAATACAATCTTCAAAAAACGAGATGAACATTTATTACTTATAAGAGTGGCTTATTACAAACACAAATTGATTATTTTATTTGTATAAAACGAGATAGAGTGTGTTGTAAAGATTGCAAAGCAATTCCAAGAGAAAGCTTCACCACCCACCATCGACTTTTAGTTATGGATTTTCAAGTAAAAAAATGGGCAAAGAAGAAAAGAGTGCATCGAGCTATTCGAACTAAATGGTGGAACCTCAAAAGCGAGAAAGAAGATATATTTAAACAGAAAGTCCTTCAAGGAGATGTCTTATGGAACATTTTAGACCAAAAAAGAAAAACCTTCACATGATATTTATTGATATAAAAAAAGCTTACAATAGGATACCGAGAGAGGTTATTTGGAGAACTTTGGGAAAAAGAGATATCCCATTGACATACATAAACCTTATAAGAGACATATACGATGGTGCAAAAATGTGTGAGGACTCATAACGGAATGACATACTTCTTTGAAGTTAATATTGGATTACATCAAGGATCAACTTTAAGTCCATACTTATTTATAATGGTGATTGATGAGTTAAGAAAACATATTCAAGATGAAATACCTTGGTGTATGTTATTTGAAGATGACATTGTGTTAGTAGAGGAGTCTAAGGAAAAAATAAATAGAAAATTGAAACTGTGGAGAAAAACATTAGAAATTAAAGGCTTCAAACTTAGTAGAACAAAGACAAAATATATGAAATGTAAGTTTGATTATTTGGTTACTTCAGAGGATATAGAAATTAAAATTGGTACACATTGCATCCCAAAAAGAAAGTTTTTCATAGTGATAGAAGAATTGATGGAGATGTTACGCATGAAATTAATGTTGATTGGTTAAAATGGAGAGGAGCATCATGTATTCTTTGTGATAAAAAGATACTATTAAAGTTAAAAGGTAAATATTATAAAGAAGCAATTAGACCTGCCATGTTTTATGGTTCTAAGTGTTGGGCTCATTAAAAGATGTCTGCGAAAGAAATGAAGATGTTGAGATGGATGAGTGGTCATACAAGAAAAGACCGTATACATAATGAGGTTATTAGAAACAAATTAGGAGTGACACTAATAGAGAACAAAATGAGAGAATATCGTTTAAGATGGTTTGGACATATAGAAAGAAGATCAAAAGAAGAACCTATAAGAAGGTATGAAAAACTAGATTTTGAAAGTATTAAAAGAGGTAGAGGACGACCACAAAAGTGTTGGAAAGAAACAATAAAAAATGATCTAGCTTATTGTGAGTTATCTGCTAACATGGCACATGATAGGGCTCTGTGCAAACTAGTGTTGTTCAATACGTATCGTAACGTATCGTGTATCATTTTGGTCCACGATACGGGCGTATCATATCATATCATACTTTAATATTAAAAAATTAGTAAAAATCTTAAAAAATATAAAAAAATTAGAAAAAATCAGAAAAATTAGAAAAAATATGATAATTGCAAATAATTCATATAATACAAAGTTTAGTACATATTGATCATTCACCATTGAACAATAAAAAAAATTACATATTTTGAAGTAAAAAATAAAATACATTTACATTTACATATTGTAATCAGGATCATCAACTAAATAATAATCTTTTCCTTGCTGAAGATTCTCACCACCTTCTACTTCAAAATCAAAATCTTCATCTCCTTGATGATGTTGTTGCACTCCTTTCAAATTAATCCATGCAATGTCTTCTTCGGTTAGGAGTGCATTTTCTTCCTTATCTTCCATAATCCACTCCTCTAATATATCAAAATTAACAAACTGCTATATTTGTACATGTAGTTGGCACATTTGCTCAGTTTCATATGTGAGCAAAACGATGAGCTCCATTTCTTTGATTATTAAGTCTATAACACCGCAGTAATGTCATATTGTTACTTGATGATATCCTCTTTTTCTCTTCATGGAGACTAGCTTTTTAACTAATGCTTGAAGTGATTTGAAACAAAAGGATGATGGATGGATGTTGTGGGTTAAAATCAGGTCATCTGATTACTTCTGATCTCACTTCACCAGCTGAGCATGTTCAACTCAATGGAAGTCGTGTAAGGTGAACCCTAAAATAGTGAAGTTGTGAAATGCCCACTCAATGAACTGACGCAACCAAATTGTTCTTCATTGTTTGCGATTTCATGAAATTAGAAACTGGTAGCAGAAATATACCTAAAAGTTGATAATAGAAAGAGAAATGATTTTGTCACAATTGTTATTTGTTGATAAATTATTCTTATTCAATAAAGTTCTTATATACTAACATAAATTTACATGTCCCATGCATGCAGCTTGCAATCCCAAATGAGTATGCCGGAGATGTCTTAGGGAGAAGTGAAGAGAGTTGAACAGAGGACATAAACATGTAAAAAAAATGCAAAAAAGAAGAAAATTTTGATTTTTTTTGTTGTATCATATGATACGACATGATAACCTATATCATACGATACAGGTTACCGTATCATCACATGATACGATACGTATCACACCGTACAAATATGGTGGTGAAAACAAAGAAACCATATAGCCGACCCGAGATGATTTGTTTAGGAAGAGACTTAAATTAACATTTCGGTAAAGAGACATTAGGATATCAAGGTATTCATGAAAACTTTGGTTTTGGGGATATAAATGAGGAAGGTAGGGAGATTTTAAATTTTGCTATGGCATTTGATCTCTTTATAGTCAATACAATCTTCAAAAAAGAAGATGAATATTTAATTACTTGGCTTATCACAAACACAAATTGATTATTTTGTTTGTAGGAAAAAGATAGATCGTGTTGTAAAGATTGCAAGGTAATTCCAGGAGAAAGTTTAACCACCCAACATCAACTTTTAGTTATGAATTTAGAGGTGAAAAGTGGAAAAAGAAGAAAAGAGTGCATCGAACTATTTATACTAAATGGTGGGACCTCAAAAGCAAGAAAGAAGGTATATTTAAACAGAAAGTTCTTCAAGGAGATGCTTGGAATTATGTTGATACACTTGTGATATGTGGAATAATATAGCTATATATATTAGAAAAGTGGTGAAAGATATGTTAGGCAAATATAAGGGAGGTGTACCAGCACAAAATGAAGCTTGGTGATGGAGTGAGGTGGTGCAAAATAAAATAAGACAAAGAGGGCATGTTACAAATTACATTATGCTAAGAAAACTAGTGAAACTTAAGAGGCTTATAAGAAAGAAAAAAAGAAGCGAAAAAGGCCGACAGAGAAGCAAAAGTTAAAATTTGAGAAGATTTATACAGTGTTGTCTGTATCGCACCGTATCGTACGATACGGGCGATACGCCCTGGGACCCTTATAAAGGGTCCCGGCCCGAGAGAAACCCGTGATTTTTCGCGGGTTTCCTCTCTCCTTTTGGATTCTTCAAGCTCCCTAAGAGTCGGTTTTCGCCTCCTTGGTGTTCAAAGCTCTAAAATCGTGCCCTACAGTGTCCGTCCAAGCCTCCAAACTCGGATTTAGGTATATTTTGAATGTTTTTTCTATTTTTTCCTTTTATATTTGTTGTTTTTTTTGTTATTTTATTTTTTTTTGAATGACAAAATATGAAGTTATTAAGTGTTTGTATACGATTTTTATTGCATTCATAAAGTGGGAGACACTCGATTTGAGTGTTATTTGAAGATTGGGGGATTTACGAAGTGCTTTTATTTTCAGGTTTTTGTTTGAATTAAAGTACTCCATTGAGATGGCAAAAAGGGGTGGTAGAGACTCTCATTCAAAGTCTGATGATCCGACATGGCAGTGGGGTATACCAGTTGAGGGTTCAAGGTTAAAAATCATATGTTTATTTTGTGAAAAGGTGGTTAGTGGTGGAATTTCAAGGTTGAAACACCACCTACCAGAAACCAGGAAAGAAGTTGCACCATGCACAGGCAGAGTTAGAAGTGTGCCAGAAGGTATTAAATGGCAATGCTTGCAGATGATTGAGAGCATACAGGAAAGGAGACAACAAAAGAATGATTTCCAGATGTGTGAAGAAGCTGATGATGATACTGCCACTGTAGTTGGATTCACTGATAGTTTGCCTTCAGATGCTAGAACAGATATTGGTAGTAGCAGTTTGCGAGCACCTAGCAGGGGAAAGAGGGTTGCAGCTGAAGACTTTGGAGGTGGCAGAAGAGAAAGTTCAGGAAGGAGTAGAGGAAGAACTTCTTCTTCTAGCATACATTCGTTCTTTCCTCCTTCCACTACACCTGGTGCTCAGTCAGGAATTCGTGCTGCTATGGCTTCAGAACAATTGCATGATCAAGCAGACCTTGCAGTGGGCAGATGGTTTTATGATGCATGCATTCCATTTAATGCAGCAAAAAGTTTTCATTTTCAAGCAATGGCAGATGCAATTGCTAACATTGGTCCAGGATACCCTCTTATCAGAAGTTGAGAGGGAAGATATTAGATCAGACCATCATTGAAGTGCAGCAATATTGTTCGACTTTGAGACAATCGTGGAAGGAAACAGGATACACTATCATGACAAATGGATGGACCGATAGGCGAGCAAGAATATTGCTAAACTTTCTTGTATATTGTCCTAAAGGACTCATGTTTTTTAGATCTCTATATATGTCAGAGGAGAGGCACACTGCAAAGATCCTACGAGAGGAATTTGATAAGGTTATACAGGAGGTTGGGCTAGAAAATATAGTCCAATTAATTACAGATAATGCAGCTAACTACAAAACAGCTAGAAAGGAGTTAGCTGATATTTATGGGACTTTCTACTGGACACCATGTGCAACCCATTGTTTAGATCTCATCCTCGAGGACATTGGTGAGATGGATGAAATAAAGACAGCAACTGAGTGTTGCCAAGATATTACAAAATTCATTTACAACCATGCATTTGTTTTGTGTATGATGAGGAGATACACAGAAGGTGCAGAGCTTCTTCGCACAGCTGCAACTCAGTTCGCAACAAACTTCTTATCTGTACAGAGTATTGTGAGACAGAAGCAAGCTTTAAAGAGAATGTTCTCCTCAGATGAGTGGCAACAATTTGCAGAGTTGCCTCAAAACAGAAGGAACAGAAAGTTAAATGAGATTGCAGAAACGGTTTTTAGAAGTTCATTTTGGAATGCATGTATCAGATTATTGAAAATTACTTGTCCTTTAGTGAAAGTTTTGAGATTGGCTGACAGCGAGGAGAAACCATCTATTGGCTACCTTTATGAAGCCATGGATAGGGCAAAAGAAGCAATCATAAATAACTTTAATGAAAAAAAAGAGATTATGTGCCCGTGTGGAAAATAATTGATAGTAGATGGAATAAACAATTAGATCAGCCTATTCATGCAGCAGCCTACTATCTAAACCCATCATTGAGGTACTCAACAACCTTCAAAAGGGACGGTGAGGTTAATCGAGGAATCATTGAATGCATCGACAGATTAGTCCCTGATGAGAGCATAGCAGATGCGATACATCGAGAGATGGAGATATATGATAATGCTCTTCACTTGATGGGTTTGCCTGTTGTAATTCGCAACCGCAATACAATGCGTCCAGGTAAATTGTTTATTTTCATATTTAAGTTTCATCTTACATTACTGTGGATTATGTCTATAATGTTTGTCTTTTTCTACAGATGTTTGGTGGAACAGGTTTGGAACTGATTGTCCAAACCTTAAAGATTTTGCAGTGAGAGTCTTAAGCCAAACCTGTAGTGCAACAGGTTGTGAAAGAAATTAGAGTGTTTTTTAACACATCCATACAAAGAAGCGCAACATGTTGGAACACAAAAGACTAAATGATTTAGTTTATATTCGTTGTAACATGCGCCTTCGTGAAAGGTAATGTTGTATTACTTTCAAATTTTCAATTCAATATAGTTTAACTTCAGTCTTCAATTGTTAATATTATTTACTAATTGTTTATCTTTGTTTGTCGTAGGCAATTAAAAAAAGTAAATAGAGAAGAAAGTCAGGTCGATCCAATAAGTTTGGATAATTTTGATATATTAGAAGATTGGGTTATGGAAGACACTGAAGAAAATGCCCTCCTAACTGAAGAAGACGTTGCTTGGATTAATTTGGAAGGAGCGCAACAACAATATCAAGGAGATGAAGAATTTGATTTTCAAGAAGAAGGTGTCGCTGATGATGATGATGAGGATCTGCAACAAGGAGAAGATGAAGATTATTTAGTTGATGATCCTAATTACAATTTGTAAAATGTAACTGTCTGTAATGTGTATTTCATCTTTTGAATTCAAAATATGTAAATTGAGATGCAATTGTTCAATGTTGAATTCTCAATCTGTACTAAACTTACAATATATGAATTTAAAGCAATTACCAGATTTTTCCTGAATTTTTCCTGATTTTTTTCAAATTTTTTCGGATTTTTACTATTTTTATTGATTTTTAATTAATTTTTGTATTATTTTAATATTAAAGTACGATACGATACGATACGCCCGTATCGTGGAGCCCAGCGATACACGATACGATACGCGTCAGACAACACTGGATTTATATAAAAAACTCAACTCAAAAGAGGGTGAAAGTGATATTTTTAGGATAGCTAGGGCTAGAGATAATAAAACTAAGGATCTTAATTTTGTTAGATGCATCAAAGACGAGGATGAGAAAATTTTAGTGGCAAATGATGATATAAGAAATAGATGGAAAAACTATCTTTATAAAGTTTTTAATGAAAATAAGGATGTTAGTATAGGAGAGTTAGCCAAATCATAAAAGTATATAAACCATAATTTCTACCGACGTATTCAAAAGAATGAAGTCAAAGAAGCTCTTAAACATATGAAGGGTGGTAAATCGGTAGGACAAAGACAATATCCTGATATAAGTTTGGAAAATCCTAAGAGAGACAGGAATCACTTGGCTCACAAGGCTATTTAATGAAATATGGAGAAACCAAAAGATACCATAGGAATGGAGAGCGAGTACACTTATACCCATATACAAGAACAAGGGAGACATTCGGAATTGTGTGAATTATCGATGTATCAATTTAATGAGCCATACCATGAAATTATGAAAAAGAATTATTGAACGTACGTTAAGACAAATATTGAGTACAATAGAGAACCAATTTGGATTCATGTCAGGCATATCTACTGTTGAAGCGATTCACCTTTTGAGACATCTTATGAAACATTTTAGTACAAAAAATAGACATTCACGTTATATTTATTGATCTAGAAAAAGCTTACAATAGGGTACCAAGGGATGTTCTTTTGAGAACCTTGAAAAAAAGAGGTATCCCGTACATATATAAACCTTATAAGAGATCAACTTTAAGTTCATACTTATTTATAATGGTGATTGATGAGTTAAGAAAACATATTCAAGATGAAATACCTTGGTGTATGTTATTTGGAGATGGCATTGAGTTAGTAGAGGAGTCTAAGGAAAAAATAAATAGAAAATTGAAACTATGGAAAAAAACATTATAAAGTAAAGGCTTCCAACTTAGTAGAACAAAGACAGAATATATGGGATGTAAGTTTGATCATTTGGTTACTTCAGAGGACATAGAAATTAAAATTAACACATATTGCATCCCCCAAAGGAAAGTTTTAAATACTTAGGGTCAATCTTTCAGAGTGATGGAAGAATTGAGGGAGATATTACGCATAGAATTAATGTAGGTTGGTTAAAATGGAGAGGAGCATGAGGTATGGTTATGAGTGTTGGGCAGTTAAAATGAAAATGTTGAGATGGATGTGTGGTTATACAAGAAAGACTGTATACATAATGAGGTTATTAGAAACAAATTAGGAGTGACACCAATAGAGGATAAAATAAGAGAATACCGTTTAAGATGGTTTGGACATATAGAAAGAAGATCAAAAGAAGAACCTTTAAGAAGGTATGAGAAAAACTAGATTTTGAAAGTATTAAAAGAGGTAAAGGAAGACCACAAAAGTGTTGGAAAGAAACAATAAAGAATGATCTACTAACTTATTGTGAGTTAACTGCTAACATGGCATATGATAGGGCGATGTGGAAACAAAGAATCCATGTAGCCGACCCCGTCTAGTATGGAAAAAGGCTTAGTTGTTGTTGTATTTAACTTAATGATGCTTTGAATTTTGTAAATTTATCCATGAATAGTGTTTTCTAGATTTTGATGTTATTGATCTATATCTATAAATATGTTGACTATATGCTTTTTGTTATTTTCTAGAATAATTTTATATGTTTAGTTCATTTTTAATGGTGGTGCACCACCCTAAATCCTTGCACTATATCAATGGATGATACCATAGCTTTTCCCATGCTAAGTAAGATTAGCTACATTGATTTAAAGTCTCCATTGTGGCCGCTACCCAGATCATGTTTTATGATTTTCTCGACACTTTTTTAGGCATAAGTCTCTTACGTAGTCCTCGTCTTTCAACTTCTCACAATTGCATGGCTCCATTTGGTCATCCCTCTAGATGTACAAACCAATTTAATGACGCCCTTCTCAACTTATTTTCTATTGGTCCAGGACAACTTTTTCCGCAATACCACTTTAATGATGCCCTTCTTATCTTATTTTCTATTGGTCCAGAACAACTTTTTCTCCACTAGGATTATTCCAGAAAACTTCATATTTCTACCAGTCCATGAATGACTGCTGTACACTTACTGCCATGCAACATTGCTGGTCTAGCTATTGATTTACGATCTTTGTCATATATTTAAGTGATATATTCTCGTCAAACAAATTACGTTATGCACCCTTTACAATTATACCAACCCACGTTGGTTCTACTTCTACATGTGACATCTCTATTGATCTCCCCATTTTGGAGGAAGACCACCGAACCCAGTAAGAAATGAAGCAAGCATCAAATGCTATCTGATGTTAATGACCCAGCTTGTTAGGCTACAACAAATCAAAAGGCAAGCTTAGAGAATCGCTTTAATGTGGTTAGTCCATTCTAAGTTAACAATGCTATTTGGCCCCATTTCCCTTGTCTAATTGGTTAAAAGAAAAGCATTCGAGCACGCTGATGAAAACAGAGGAAAATATTATTCCATTCGAAACATTAAACGAGAAAATCACTCCATACTGTTCAAATTAAGCATGAAATTCAATTCGATCACCAACAAAAATATTATAAAACCACACAATGGATTCCACTCTCCCACTCTTAAATCCAAATAGGGCGACCTAAAACCCCTTTCCTAATCCCCAAATAAAAACGAAAACCCTGAACTTCCGTAACCTCTAAACAAAGAGGAGAATAAGATTAATGGAGGCACTTGACACAATAGTAAAAGCATCTAGCCCGTGATCAAAGACCACAAATTGTTATAAGAGGTAAAGCAGTAACCTCATACGGTAACGCAATACCGAAGACTCGGTAAAGAAAAGAAAAAGAAAACACCAAACCCAAATGAAATGTGGATACAAAGAATGGGAAAGAACTAAATTGATGAGAGAGAGAGAAGGGACGCACAGGGTGAGAACGCAACGGGTCACGTTCTGGCCCTTATCGAGGCATTTTTCAGGGTTCGGATCCTTCTTCTTGCACGCCAGGAACGCTCGATTCTCCGCCCTGCAGTGCGAAGCGATGTGTTTGGACGCCGCCATCAACACCGCTGACGTCGGGATCGGCTCCCCCGACGGATCCACAACCGTCCCCCCTTCCTTACCCATGTCTCTCTCTCTCTCGACTTTCAGTTGGTCTGCTGGAACAAACAAGTAGAAGCAGGGTAGGAGAATGAGCGCACGGATCAATGGGCTGGCCTACTGAGGTCGGGTCTAACCCAGTTCTACTGCTGGTACCATATCCATAAGTAATGTGAGCACAAACAGTTACACTTGGTAGCCCTACTTAAGCAATCGTGTAGACCAGTTCAAAGCTAATCAATCAATCTAAGGTCAAGCAGGGTCGACTCATAGCTTTTCAAGCACTAGCATGAAAAATTTAGCGGTTACGTAATGAATCTACGTTCATGGAAGTAACACAAACCAAAGTCCACTGCGGCTCAGCTCTTGTTCCACCTATCAGGGAATCGAAGACTCAAGCTGGATGTTCGTAAGCCATTTATTGGTTCGTTTTAGAATCCCACCTTTTGTTTCATGAAATTCTCAAATGAACCGGGAACCAAACCAGAACCAAGATCGATTTGGAACTGGTGGAACCAGGACCATAACCGATCTAATAGAGCTGTACATGTCTAAGGTCAGGCAACGGGAGCCTGGACTGCTATGTGCATGTTTTTTTTTGGGGGGTGGTGGTGTTCGGTATCAATTAAGGGTTTAGAACAACCAGTGTAAAACTCTTGCATGGAGGCCTAATGCCAAAATACTTATCAGCTTGTTGAAGGAGTACAATCCATGAAAACCGAACCCTGACGGCCCATCTAGCAATCAAAGTCCTTTCCATTAGGCTAAACCCTTCGCATCATCAACAATGTGTGTATGGGTTTGTCTGGATCCTTAGGAGCTCGTTTAGTTAATAATACCCATAATCAAATGGTTGAATGTTTTCCTTTTACATCTAAAGACGAATAATATATCAAGATTTTCTTTAAATAACCTCCATGTATTCCCTCATTCGCGGGCCTAACCACTCCACTATCAAAGTTCTCCCTCGGCCATATAATACATGTAATCAAATGGCCTTTAATGCCATGCTTGTTCATGGCATGTGGTGACTCTGTATGACCTCTACTTTCGGAAGATTACATGCTAATAAGTGGCTTAAAAGCCATGAACCGTGAGTTGAAACCGATGTCTAGACAAAGTTTATATGATTTGGTTATCCTCACTAATCGTTCTTTAAAGCCATTTCTCACCAAGTGTCTTTTTTTATAGATTTTTCAAACCCACTAAAAGTCATATTTTAGTGCTAATAGGACTGCTAATGTGGATAACAGTGAATAAACCTAAAGATTAGTATTTATCGTGCTTCAAAGAATAATGCTTTAACTAATCTCTATTTTCTAGGATGTTAAATTCAATCTCTCTGGTGCTGACTTCTGAAAACGTTGAGCATCTAAAAAAGTGTATGACAAAAAAGTTTAAGTTTGTGTGTCAAGATAAATGCTTCCTCATGAGCGATAACATCTAATTTTATTATGTTGTATAGGTTCGATTTTCTTATGATAAAAGAAAATACACTTCCTTCTCACCATATTAAAGGTTGTATATATTCTCAATACTTCAAGGCTAGAGAAGGAGAATGAGACTATTGAAAAAGGTACAAGCAACAAAGCGAGACAATGACAACTATATTTACATAGGTCACATCCTCAATAATATGTTAGATGCATTATTTGACACCTACCAAACTTCTACGTATGCAAAAGGCCTATAGGACAAACTTAAAGCAAGGTAATGGCCGAGGAAGTAACAAAAACTATAAGATAACATATGGTAATTCTATTATTGAGCGATTGCATGAGCTCATACATATCTTAAATAATTTTGAATGGCATAGATGACAACATTATAATCTCTTCTATTATAGACAAACCTCATTCTTAGGAAGATTTTAAAAGAACCTTAAAATACAAGGAGAAATATATTTCTCTTGAGTAATTAGCTAATCATCTAGGGCTTGAGAAAAAATATCGAATGCAAGATGATTTTAAGAATCAATCTACTCAATGAAAATCCATGTTGCGGGAAAATCAAAATCTAAAGAACCCTAAAAGAAAAAAATCGAGATATTGGAAAATCTCATGAAAATCATGATACAAGTCCACAAAAAGGAAAGGTAAATGCTACCATTACAGAAAACCTAGCCATTATAAGATTAGGTGCCTATACTTCAAAAAGTAAGCAAATAAAAGGGTCATAGTTTTGGTAAGGGCAACCTTGTGGTCGTAATAGTGAAAGTGAATAAAAAAGACATTGGATCTCGATGGATTAACTCTGGTACTACCTGTTGTATATGTAAAAACCAAAGTCTTTTCAAAATTTTAATTAAAATAGAAGAAGTATATTGATAATATTTTATATATCAAGTGAAAGGCAAAGGAATAGTTAAATTCAAATTTACTCCATGTAACATTTTTACTCTTAGCGACATGTTCTTTGTACGAGATGTAAAGAAGAATTTTATATCACTTTAGTTTAAAAGTATATTTGAGAGAGGAGAAATTTATTTTATTTAAGGGAGGCATGTTTATTGTGAAAGATTAGCTATATGAGTCTATATTCAAGTTGATTCTTAACAATAAGAATGTTATTTATACTTATATTATTGACTCTTGGTGTTTATAGTACTTTCATTTCAGGTATGTATATTTTTAAAAATTACATGACATAGGTAAATTATATTTGAAACCAATAACACATATCCTATTAATATAATGGTTAAGTCAAGAGATAATTTTTTAAGAATATAGATTTACCTCAATTACTAAACCTATAAGACATTTTCATGAAACATACATAATCTTGAAGATATGAAACTAGTAATAACAATATAGAGAGTTTGATGCTTAGACTATGCAAAAGGTAAAAAAATGCAAAGACCTTCTGATTGATTTTCATATGTTTCTAGTTGAAAGAACATGTGGCTCAATTGTGAGTTATATGACATTTTATTATAATATGTAAAATAACCTCAAAACTTAAAAAAGAGGTTATGAAGTCTCTTAATCTAACCTTTTAGAAAGAAGTCATTTAAAATAACACAATAATGGGTAACAAAATTTAGAAAGTAGTAGATCTTCTTCTCGCCTCTAAAGCAATTAGCTGTAATTGATTTTAAAATAAATTAAAAGTTGAGAGGACAATTACTAAGTTCAAAGCTAAGATTGTTGCTTGAGTTTTTTATCAAAAAAAGAAATAAATTATTTAATACATATGCATTGTTTGCCAAAATTATTTTAGTACTTACATATATAATCTTGTTATTTATCAAATAGATGTTAAAATGGTATTTTTAAATAGTGATTTAGACGAGGATGTATATATGGAGCAACCCGAAAGATTTTTTTGTCCTTGAAAAAAACTTAATGTTTAAAAATTAGTCAAGTCTATGTACGATTTAAAGCAAGTCTCTAAGTATTGTCATAAAAAAAAAAGATCAAGTTGTTCTTGAAATGACTTTAAAATAAATGAATCATATAATTACATTTACTGTGAATGTCATCATAGACAAGGTTGCTTGATTTATTTATATGTTGATGGTATAATCATAATATTAAAAGATTTTTATTTAGCAATTTTGACTTGAAAGACATGAGAGAAGCAGATGTTATTCTAAGTATTATAATAATAAGAAAAGGAAACAATGTAAGTCTTTCATAATCTTTTTATATTGATGAGGTCTTAAAACATTTAATCACTTTAATTATTATATTGTCTCTTCTATATTTGATATAAATATTAAATTAATACCAAAAAATAGGTTCCACATGATGTGCATGCAAAAGTCATCGTATGCATATGCAGTAAGTAGATTGAGTTGGTATATAAGCAATCTAAGTAAGGATCACTGGCATGATATTTTTCAAGTATTAAAGGAATAACTAAATATAGCTTAGTCTATAGTTGAAGTCTTCAATTTTAGAAGGATATTTATATGTTACTTAGGTTGATAAGGTTCTAAAAGACAAACATGTATAACCAACTCCACCATCGCTACCGAGTTCATAGTTCTAACAGTGGTAAAAAAGAGAGTATAATGACTAAGAAATCTGCTTCGTGAGATTCTAATATGGATAAAGCATACAGCACCCATATCAATGAGTTTTGATAGTCAAAGTACATTGTTGAAAGCTTATTGCTAAGTATATAATGAGATATCTATATATATTGGTCTAAGCCATACCTATGTAAAAAATCTTATAAAGAATAAAATAATTTCTATTATTCATAGTATTAAGATTAAATTTTATAGATCCTTTGACCAATTAACAAGGGATTGGATGTGAAAGGTACCAATGAGGATGGCTCTATGCTCATTTTGTAAGATCGCTAATGGTAGAGCCTCAACTCACACTTGAGAAGCATCAAGTCTTAAGTTTAATAAGAAAAGTATATTGTTAGAGTAAGCACCTAATGATTATACATCCCAATATAAAGTACTTTATCCCATGAAGTAAAAGAACAATCTTACCAGGTATATCTATCTATCTATCTATCTATCTATATATATATATATAAGTTTGTGTGTATATGTATGTTAAAGTGCTTAATGAGGTGCTTTTGGTAGACACTATCTATGTGTGAGAAATAGAGTTGCTTCATAGATTCTTGGGCTTAAATATTAAAGCATTGACGAAAAAGGATACATGACACGATACAAATGTGTTTATTATTATATAATAGATACTAACATTGAAATTTTAAATGTAAGATATATACACTTGTTCAAATGGATTGGATAACATAAAACGTCTCTACTATTTGATTCAAATAAGTAAAACATGTCTTACTAGGTAAAGGTTCAAATCACAAAATATCATTATTAAAAGTATAAGATTTCCAAATTAATGGATTTTTAAAGTAATTTTGAAAATGGTTCCAAACCTGTTATATCTAGCATTGAGGATATCTTTTGAATAAATCTTTTTTAGTGAAGTTCTTTTTCTAATGAAAAATTGTTCAAAGTAAAATTACTTTCTTGTTAAAGTTAAGGGTAAAATTACACCTTAGTTCTTTAGTTTTTAATTTTTCAATTAAAAAATAGCAACTTAGCAATCAAAATAATTGATTAATGTTTGAAAATTTAGGGTGTGTCTTTGATTAACAAGAAAGGATGGACAAATTTGGAAGAAACCTAAATTTTATGGTGTGGTTCTAAGAAGAATGTTATGCCAAGTGGTAACCCTCATTCCTATCCTTTGCATCTCGCTTTTCATGCTGAATTCTAAAGAAATTCTTGTGTTGACTATACGACTCATTTTAGTTTTGATATAGTGGCTTATTTCTTCATCCCTTTTATATTTAGTTCATTAGTGCTTAAGTAAACTTTGAGAGATTAAAGTCCATCTTACTACGTAAAGGTTCAAATTGTAAGATACTTTTATAAAAATTATAAGATATCCAAATTGACAAACTTTTGAATTAAATTTAAAAAATGGTTGGTTAATTGTGAGGTGTTTTTCAAAAACATGACCCTTAATATCATACTAGATGACATTTACAACCACATGATCTTGTTGTTGAGAAGTTACATGGCATTTATGGCCGATGTATGTTCATGGAGTTAATGCTTTTAGAGGCTATCAAATAGCTACTAAAGTCATGGATGAAATGGCCTGTAGTGCCATGCTTGTTCATGGCATATGATAGCTCTTTATGATCACTACTTTCATGGGATACATGCTTGTAAGTGGCTTAATAACCAATGTCTATATAAAGCTATATATTAGCATGGTTTGGGGACCAATGGATTTGGTTATCCTCACTAATCTTTATTTAGAGTCATCTCATATGAAGTATCCTCTTTTTTCTTAACTTTGAGTTATACCCGTTATGTAGTTTTCTCTAATCAATATATCTTTTGTAAAATAATTTATGTACACATTTTTCAATACAATCAAGAGCTTTACACATATCTTAAACCCATATGTGTAATATGTTCGGAAGACAAGTCTTTCGATATGCTTTTTATCAAGGGGTCTACTATCATTCATGGGATAAACATATAAGACACTGAAATTTTGTTCTTTTGAACTACATCATGTATATAATGGTGTTTAACCACTATATGTGCTTAAATTATCAAACAATTTATACAAACAAAATTAGTTGCAACAATACTACAAGTAATACACTCCACTTCTAGTGTATGTAAAGTATTACATTCATTTTTCTTAGTCATTTTCTTGCATGACTAAGAAACATCACCACCTTTAAATAAGAAAATATGATGAATGTTGACTTACCGTCATCTTTGCTCATAGCAAAATCATCATTTGTGTATCCAATTACTTTTAGTTCATCCATTTGATAGTATAATTTTAAGTCTCTTGTTTCTCATAGATATTTCAAAATCCTTTTTATTGCAACTCAATGTTACAAATTCAGATTACATTGATATCTACTTACAAGACCAATAGTAAAACTAATATAAGATCTTGCATATAGCATAACATGCATCAAGATAACCAATAGCTTGAGCATAAAGGACATTCAATTTCTCTTACCCCTCATTAAGATGTAGTCAATATATCTCTCTTGAATAGGACAAAGTCGTCATGACATTCTAATATAAGATGCCTCTCCCATACCCTTAATTTGTAGATTTGAATTAAATCTTGGTTTTGACAATCAAATCATTGTCAATCCTGATCAAAATAAAGTCATCTAAATATAAAGATAAAATGACCAAGTGACTCTCTCTATTCCAAACATAGACATTCACTAATGACAAATCTAAGATTTACAATAGCATTTTGTAAAGTCAAATACCACTAGCAAGGTGATTGCTTCAAACTATATAGAGATCTTTTCAACTAATAAACTTTATCTTCTTAGCCTTTAACAATATATCCTTTTTGTTGCTTCATATAAATAGCTTAATTAAGCTCATTATTTAAAAATGCAATCTTTATATTTCATTGATGTAAGTCTAAATCATAGAATACTAAAATAGCTAGAATTATCTTTGTAATGTAAATTTCACAATACTAGAATACGTATCAATATAATATATCATCTTATTTTATAAAAAAAACCTTTTGCAACCAACTTCACTTTGAATTTATCTATTGAGCCATCAACTTCATATTTTTTTGAGTACCTATATACATTCAATAACTTTTTTTACTTTAGTTTTTCTCAATGGATTCAATTTCTTCATCCATTGCTTATACAATAACAAGTACATATAAATACATACATATATCTCAAATAATCATCTATAAATATTATAAAATAAACTTTTTCTTGATGAATTCTTACTCTAAAAGATCCACAAATATCTCTATGAATTATTTATAATAAACTTGTGACTCTAATAACTTCTTTGAGAAAGAGTTTTCTCATAATTTTTTATTGTATACAAACCTACCACTTGTTGAATGAAGTTTCATCAACTTGAGATAATAACTTGAAGTTAGCAAGCTTCTTCAACTTGTTTAAGCTAACATCTCCTAAACTTATATGTCACACATTCACATCAATAACAAAGGCACAATATACATAAGAACTTATTTTATTATTAAAAATATTAAGTTTAAACAACAATAATCAGAATAAAACTTTCTAGAATAGATAATACGACCATGTTTTCCTACAATCACTTTCCACAAGCACAAACCTAATCATAAAACCCTTCTTAGTCAGAAGAAGTATAAATACTAAATTGTGCATAATAGAAGGAACAATTAATACATCAGTAAGCAATATAGAGGTATCTGAAACATAAATCTTATAGGAACCAACTCTTAGGAGATCATCATAAGTATAATTTTTCATATAAACATGGTTCTATTGGTATTCCTTTATGTCAACGGTTTCATCCTTAGTCATTGCAATATGCCGAATAGTTCTTGTATCCATCCACCATCCAGAGATATCACAATCCATTAAGAGACATTTCAACACAATGAAGTGAATGGTTGATATGCATACATCTCCCACTTAAGCCGATTCATGGTACAACAAATTCCTCCTATTTAGTGGCTTTCCTATACCAATGTTTGGTTATATAATTGTAGTCATACATGTGTGGTTTTGGTATGTCTTTTGTTAGCTCTACTACCATATCTTGAGTAAACACATAAGACACTTATGTCCATTCTATTGAACCATACCATGTATATAGTGGTGTTTAACCATTATGTACTTGCTTTTGGAGCTACCATCTCTATTTTGTATAAAACTTATAGTTGTACTATTATCACAATATATAATAGTTAGTTATGTCCATGTATAAGCAGTTTATTCAAACAACACTAGTTGTATCCACATTACAAGTAACATACTCATCTTCTTGTGCATGCAAAGCTACACATCCATATTTCTTATACGACTAAGAAACAACACCATCTCTAAATAAGAAAACATGATGAAAGGTTGACTTGTCATCATCTTGCTCCTAGTAAAGCCAACATCTAAGTGTTCAACTACTTTTACTTCATCTCCTTGCTAGCAAAAGTTTAAGTCTTTTGTCCCTCTTAAATATCTCAAAATTCCTTTTACTACAACTCAATCTTACCAATCAGGATTATATTGATATCTACTTACAAGACCAATAGCAAAGCTACCAATATAAGGGACATTTGGTTTCTCTCTCATTAGGACAATCAACTTTACTCAACTTAACCTGTTTAGAACTAGGCGTAAACTTGCAATTATTCATTCTAAACTTTTTAAGCATGTAGCCAATATATCTAATTTTACTTAGACATATTAGACATGATGCTTGATCATGAGTTATGTTTATACTCAAGATATATGATATCTCTCATATATCCTTCAATTTTGAACTTAGAGCTCAATTATGACTTGCTTTCAACAATCACATCATTGTCATTTTAAGTAAAAATAATATCATTTATATATAACGATTAAATGACAAAGTGGTTCATACTATTCTAAACACAAACACAATGATTAAGTTCATTGGCCATAAATCCAAGTTCTACAATGGTATTTTGAAAAGTCAAATACCACTAGCATGGTCAATATTTTAGGCTATATAAGTATCTTTTCAACTTATGAACCTTATCTTTTCAACTTTTGAAAATGTCAAGCTTAAATACATCGAATATCCATAAATCTAAACAATCCAATAAAAATGGTGCACAACCCATCGAATACAATTTCGAAAGTCAAAAAAATAATTATCTAGATAATTTAACCCTCATCTATATTATACTATCTCAAAAATATAGCTTGACCAATCTTCTACGCAACTCTATGCACTCTAGAGGTACTAGCTTTAGGATAAATTATAAAATAATAGGGTGATCTCTAACCATAGTTCAATAGAGAAGTTATAAACCCTTCAATAGAATTCATACTAAAAGCATGCAAGTTTCATATATGTTTTGTAACAAAACAATATTCACATTTCAATTCATGTTTTTAATCCATACACACGCACCCAACACAACAGTTATGATAGTTACAACCTATGTTGTGTCTACCCCAAAGCCATGGGAGTCGTTTAACCCTCTCTTACGTAACTTTAGTCACACTATCCACAATGGTCAAACATAGAGTACCCGGGAACATACTTTATATTCGCCTCAAATTGGAATGCTCGAAGGACCTACAAGTTTCTAGTGACTCATACAAACCACACAAGTACAACATATGCATTCACACATCATTATGTTTCAAAGTCAATTACATCTTATCACATTCACAAGTTTATATCCAGATTCTTATATATCCAAATCTATATCCATACAATATTCAAATACTAATTTCATATTAACATATGCATATCAAAACATGCTCTTTATCAACCAAGCTATAAACAAGTTTACCTAAAAAATATATCAAATAACCCATAATTTCAAACATCACTTAAGAATCATCAATAAAATATTCAACAATCATGCACATTAAATCTATCTAAAACAAGAAAAATAACTTGCAACTGATTATATTAAAGAATGTATAAACCTCTACTTGAAGGAGCACCAAGATCCAATCCCGAAAACCATTGGGTCGCTTTTATAACCACCAAATCATATAATCTCTAAACAATTATAAATAATAACAATAAATTTTTTTATTCAACTACGAGTTTAACGCAACAAACTGGATCAAAATTGGATCCTAAACGAGCATGTAATATGACCCAAAACTCAACATAGATTCAAATAAGTTCTCTTAGATCTAAATTATCACTTGGATCCATTTCTGATCCATTTGGACAAGTAGGTATTCTATGTTTCTTATTCAATACAAAACCTAACCCAGACCTGAAACTACTTAAACAAGTTTTGTTTCTAACCCAAAACCTATTTCAAGACCCAACTTGAACCTTACCTACTTCTAACACAAAACCCATGACCTAAAATATGTTTCTAACACAAATAAGAACCCATTTGACATAATACTGCTAGAGTGACATAAGACGCAATACAATACGGTATCATTTCATAGTGCATTGGACACAATACAACATATGAACCAGGACATGACCAAAAGGGAGTCGTGTTCATTGGTTTTCTTATGACTTTTCGCCATTTTCCATTAGTGAACAAAGCTACCGTGATACCACATTGTCTGTCTGCCCCTTCTCTCTCAATCAAGCCTAAGAATGGGTCTTCATCAAATAACAAAAACAAAAAAAGATGTTGCAAAAAATAGAAAATCCGGAGAATTGAAACTGGTTTCTAACCAAATTGACACCCATTACTCACTTTAGTCCTCTAAAAGCCTTCGTCCTACTTTATTTGTCAACTCAAACCCAAAACGACAATTGATTGCAAGTATTTCACTATGAAATCGAAGATAGACAAAAAATAGAAAATGATGAAAAAAATACCTTTTTGGCTAATTTTTTCGGCGTCTTCTCCCGTTCAACCCTCTTCAACATTGTCAATCTTTAATGCTCTCTTGCGAGTCTGATATGCACGTGAATCACCTTAAAATGGGGAGCATCGAAGTTGGATGGGTTTTCTGGCAAGCCAACTTGGCTTTCCAAAAGGGATTCCATCATGCATTGATGGAATCCCAATTTAATCGGGTCCAAGTCAAGATGTGGATCGTGACTCGACCCACTACGTTACAAAATCTGCCTTATTTTATGGCAACTCTTAATGCGGAGTTGAGGATCGAAGCCCCATGATCATCCCTAGTTAATACTATCCGGTTGACCTACATAGAAGATGAATTGATTAGAATTTTTGAGAAATATAAAATAGAAAAGAGATGTTTGATTTGGTGTCTACCAAGTATGATACCATAGTCGGAGCTACATGTTTAGATTCTCCTTGAAAAGTATAATTTTTATAGGATAAAGAAAGGAGATGATGTGGTTGAGCATGTATTAATATATTCATTATGATTAGAGATTTAATCATAAACAAAATTGTTATACTTGACCCTATGCAAATCTCTAACATTCTAAACAACTTGTCACCCGGTGGAACATAGTAACCACAACACTCAAGCTAAACTCTAACTTCATTCTCATTATGATCGTCCAAAAATAGCTACTAAGTAAGAGCACTTGAATACGGCCAAAAAAGAAAAAGTCGCTATTAGCTTAAGATGATATCTCGTCTAGTTCCAAAAACCTGTGAAAACAAGAGACTACCTAAAAGGCCTAGTAAAAGTATTGCATACATTTAGCATGCGGATAGTTTATATTTTCTTCTTATTGGTATTGCATACGTTAGTTATTTCATAAAAGCCTTAAAGGTTTAATTTAGAAACAACAGAATTATGATGGAATGGGATGCTAGTTATTTTACTTTTTCTTTTTTGCTGATTTTCTCTTAATTTTGTCTTGTGGGCTATGTTCCGTTTGGTGTGTAAGATTCTTATTTCATCTTTAGACACAGAAAGAAAAGTTATAGCTTCCTCATTCCATTGCGGTCCAGGTGTTCCCTTTTAAAGATACCCAACATATTTAATATACTTAAATCGGGTAGTTGCCTGCAATACTACTGGAAGTAGCTGGTACCAAACGTTGTTAAACTTTCTCGAGTCTCTATTCACTGATTGTATCAGTGGCCATCAGCTTTCAACTTTCATCCTATGTCGTACATGGATGTTTCCATTAAAAGGAAAAGCAAAAGGATCTTCTACAAGTTTAATTCTAGTTGATTGATGTAGAAATGTAGCACTCTGTTTCCGAGAACCGCATCTCATGTACAAACGGACTCATTTCTTGTTCTATGTTGATATTGCTAATTGTCATCAACATTCCCATCGAAAACAGGATAACTACAGTGACCATGAGAGCTTTGAAGAACCATCTTGATTGCCAAAGTATGCCAAACTCGTGAGGCACATATCGGATTTCCATCTGCTGGTATTTTTTGCTTGATGTCGACTCAGACGTCCCCATATTGTCTCATTGCGTTCAGGCACACAAGCTAGTGCCAGAAGGGTACTCCACTCTTCTTATTGAGTCGTTAGCTAGTGCTGGTGGACATCGAGGCCGTCATTAATTCTTATTTAGGTTAGGGTTTTAAGGTAAAAAAGACATGAATCCCAAAAGGCCCAACTCCTAAAGTGTTGTTTCTCATATAAACATGATGCTCTCTAAGATAGCATTCCTTTAGGTCAAAAGTTTCAACTTTGCTATTTGCAATATATTGAGTAGCTTCAAAGTCCACCCATTGTCTAAGACATGATGATCTACGTAGAGACATTTCAATACAATGCACCATGCTTTTCCTTCTTTTTTTTTTTTTGCCTCTCCCCTCTTGGGGTCTCTAGTCTCAACTTTGCACGATTGAAACACTTCACCAAAGAAATGAATTCCTACAACTTCTTGAGGCCCCTTTTTTTTCAAAATTTGTTAGGCTTTTTTATTAGCCTCTTTCTATTTTGGTAGGTTTTGAAATTAGACTTGTTATTTCTGGAGCAAATAGCAAGTTTTCTTTTTTACCCTTATATGGTTAATTTCAGCAAGTTCAGTTAGGCTAAGGTTAGAGATTAGCATGATAGTCTTAGCTAAGATATCATATCATCCATTGTCGTCCATATGTGTTCCCCTTTAAGTCTACCTAACATGTTTTTTTTTGTTACAAGAGGAGGTTGATGCCTAACACACACCCCATACATGCACTATTTGGGAGTCGAACTCCCCACCAACCGCAACAATGCTAAAGCACCCTATTGTTGAGCTAATGCTCTTGGTGCAAATACAACAACAATAACAACAACAACTAAGCCTTTTCCCATACTAGACGGGGTCGGCTATATGGATTCTTTGTTTCCATAGATCCCTTTCATGTGTCATGTTAGCAGTTAACTCACAATAAGTTAGATCATTCTTTATTGTTTCTTTCCAACACTTTTGTGGTCGTCCTCTACCTCTTTTAATACTTTTCAAATTTAGTTTTTCATACCTTCTTAAAGGTTCTTCTTTTGATCTTCTTTCTATATGTCCAAACCATCTTAAACGATATTATCTCATTTTATCCTCTATTGGTGACACTCCTAATTTGTTTCTAATAACCTCATTATGTATACGGTCTTTTCTTGTATGACCACTCATCCATCTCAACATCTTCATTTCTGTCACAAACATCTTTTGTACATATTGATGATTAACTACCCAACACTCAGAACCATAAAATATGACAGGCCTAATTGTTGCTTTATAATATTTACCTTTTAACTTTAATGGTATCTTCTTATCACAAAGAATACCTGATGCTCCTCTCCATTTTAACTAGCCTGCATTAATTCTATGCATAACATCTCTATCAATTCTTCTATCACTTTGAAAAATTGACCCTAGGTATTTAAAACTTTTCTTCTGGGGGATGCAATGTGTGCCAATTTTAATTTCTATATCCTTTGAAGTAACCAAACGATCAAACTTATATTCCATATATTTTGTCTTTATTCTACTAAGTCGGAAGCCTTTACTTTCTAATGTTTCTCTCCATAGTTCCAATTTTCTATTAACTTTTTCCTTAGAGTCCTCCACTAACATAATGTCATTTGCAAATAGCATATACCAAGGTACTTCATCTTGAATATGTTTTGTTAACTCGTCCATCACCATTATAAATAAGTATAGACTTAAAGTTGATCCTTGATGTAACCCAATATTAACTTCAAAAAAGTCTGTTGTTCCTTCATGAGTCCTCACATATGTTTTTGCACCATCATACATGTCTCTTATAAGGTTAATATATGTCAATGGGATACCACTTTTTTCCAAAGTTCTCCAAAGAACCTCCCTCGGTACTCTATCATAAGCTTTTCTAGATCAATAAATATCATGTGAAGTCTTTCTTTTTTGCTCTGAAATGTTTTATAAGACGTCTCAAAAGGTAAATCGTTTCAACAGTAGATCTGCCTGGCATGAATCCAAATTGGTTCTCTGTTGTACTTGATACTTGTCTTAACCTACATTCAATAATTCTTTCCCACAATTTCATAGTATGACTCATTAACTTGATACCTCGATAATTCACACAATTTTGAATGCCTCTCTTGTTCTTATATATGGGTATAAGTGTACTTACTCTCCATTCCTCCAACATCTTTTGGTTTTTCCATATTTCATTAAATAGTCTTGTGAGCCAAATGATTCCTATTTCTCCTAGTATTTTCCAAACTTCTATAGGAATATTATATGATCCTACCGATTTACTACCCTTCATATGTTTAAGAGCCTCTTTGACTTCATTCTTTTAAATATGTCGATAAAAATTGTAGTTTATATACTTTTCTGATTTGGCTAACTCTCCTAAGCTAATACTAATATCTTTATTTTCATTAAAAAGCTTATAAAAATAGTTTTTTCATCTATTTCTTATATCATCATTTGCCATTAGAATTTTTTCATCCTCGTCCTTGATGCATCTAACATAATTAAAATCTTTAGTTTTCTTATCTCTAGCCCTAGCTATCCTAAAAATATCTCTTTCACCCTCTTTTGAGTTGAGTTTTTTTATATAAATCCTTCCAAATTTTAGCATTTTCTTCATTGACGGCTTTTTTCACTTCATTCTTTGCTTTCTTATAAGCCTCTAAAGTTTCACTAGTTTTCTTAGCATAATGTAATTTGTAACATGTCTTCTTTGCCTTGATTTTATTTTGCACTACTTCACTCTACCACCAAGCTTCTTTTTGTGCCGGTACACCTCCCTTAGATTCACCCAACACATCTTTTGCCACTTTCCTAATATGTATAGTCATATTGTTTCACATATCACAAGGTGCACCAACATAATTCCAAGTATCTCCTTGAAGGACTTTCAGTTTAAATATATATTCTTTCTTGTTTTTGAGGTTCCACCATTTAGTCCGAACAGTTCGATGCACTCTTTTCTTTTTTGTCCATTTTTTTACCTCTAAATCCATAACTAAAAGTCGATGTTGGGTGGTTAAGCTTTCTCCTTGAATTACCTTACAATCTTTACAACACGCTCTATCTTTTTCTCTACAAATAAAGTAATCAATTTGTGTTTGTGATAAGCCACTCTTATAACTAATTAACTGTTCATCCCATTTTTTGAAGATTGTATTGACTATAAAGAGATCAAATGACATAGCAAAATTTAAAATCTCCCTACCTTCCTCATTTATATCCTCAAAACCCAAGTTTCCATGAATACCTTGATATCCTAATGCCTCTTTACCGATATGTCCATTTAAGTCTCCTCCTAAACAAATCATCTCCCTTTGTGGAATCTTTTGAATCACCTTATCTAACTCTTTCCAAAAAACTGTCTTTATACTATCTTCTAGTCCTACTTGGAGTGCGTAAACACATATTATATTCAAAACCTATGCTCCTAACACTAATTTCAACGTCATGATTCAGTCACCATATCGTTGTATGTCTACTACACTATCATTTAAATCTTTATTTATGATAATACCAACTCCATTTCGAGCCTTTTCTTTACTTGAGTACCATAATTTAAAACCTGTATCCTCTATCTCCTTTGCTTTTTCTCCAACCTATTTTGTCTCTTGTAAACATATAATATGAATCTTTCTCTGAATCATAGTATCTACCACCTCCATTAGCTTACCGGATAATGTTCTGATATTCTAAGAACCAATACGAATCTTATTATCTAAGACTAGCTTCCTTACCTCCAACATCCGTCCATAATAAAATGCGAAGACCCTCTCTCAAAATTATTCACTACATTCGGGCGACAATGTAGCTGGACTAACTTCTTTACCCATACCCGTCCATGATGTGGGAACCCTCTCTGCAATTGATTCACTACATTCGGGAGAAAATGTAGTGACCCTTGCTTACTTATTACTGCATTCGGGCTATGCAGCATGTTACTAGGCGGGGACGCCCCAAAGCAATGCTCATAATTTTTGTAATCCATGTTATAAAATCCGACAAAGTTTTATACTGGTTGTCGGAAGCCTAACACAACCCTCCTCCTTTATCCGGGCTTGGGACCTGCAATGCAAGGGTGATCCCTTACATGGGTGGAGTTACTCTTGGTGCAAATACTGAACATATTTAATATAATTAAATTAGATAATTGTCTACAATATTATTGGAAGTTGGCGATACTAAATGTTAAACTTTATCGAGTCTTTATTCATTGTTTGTATGAGTGTCCATCAACTTTTTATTAAGCCGAGAAACTAGCTATTCTCAGTAGTTTCACTCATGAAAATGGCTAAATCGACCATCTAGCTGTTTCTTGTAGAGATTGTTACGGAACAAATCTGTAAGAGTCGGACTATTACATGTTTGTTTTGTAACAGTAAGATAAGGGCTCCATAATGAAAATCCCAGCCTAGATATCCAAGAGAAGGAGTCAGGCACTACTCTATAAATTCAAAGCAGTGCACAAAATAAAAATAGAAGTGAAAATCAACAAGAAAGGAACCTCTCTCAGAAATCATGGGAAACCAGGAACACTTACATACCTCCTCTTCTGTTCTACGTCTTCAAATATAGAGGTCATCTACTGCGTGATAGAAATCTGTCAACAGAACTGTTGTAGAAACATGGTGAAATCATTATCGTGATTCCAATAATGGTATCAGAGCCTCGTTACTTACAATCAAAGGTATGATATTACGTTTTGTAAAGAGAAAATAAAAAAAATGAGAGGAAGACAAGAGGGAAAACTCTCTATTCTTGAGAAAAAGAACAGGCTGTCTATCGAAAACCACAAACTATGGTTTGACTAGTGATAGGACAAGATCGGCCAGAAGGGCAGGTCGGCCAAGTTCTACGAAAGGCCAGAAAGCCGAAAATAGAAGGCCAGAAGAAAGAAAGAAAGACAAAAAAAGAGGCCAATGGCCGGTGGTCGTCGGTTAAAAACATTAGCCATAGGGAGTAAAGCTAGCAACCAACCATTAGCAGAAGGCATAAGAACAGAGTCAAGGCCAATGATTAGTGGCCGTTAGTAGGACACAGAAGACGAAGGGAGGCAACAATCTCTCCCCTCTCTCTCACTACTCTCTCTCTCTTCCCTTTAATCCTAGAAACTGCCTAGTAGTTTCAAAAAATTGTAGGTGAAAAAACACACATTTCTAAAATCGCTCTCTGTTTTGAAAAATTATAGGCGGTTTTTAAAAAAATGCCTTGGGCAGCAGACTAAAAAGTTTGTTCTACCCTTCACTAGTTTTGGAAATTATGAACTATCACGAGTAAAATTACCAAAATATCTAAATATTTTTGTGTAAAAAGTCAATGTTACCCTCAAACAAGCGAAAAGTCGGTTTTCCCATCTGGTTGTTTATAAATTATGAAATACTTGGAGGTTAAATTATTTTCCTACCCTTACCTGATAAAAGATTCATAATTTTGTCACTGTGATAAAAGATAAGGTTGCTCCTGTCTTTTTGAAAATTTACAAATTCGGATTGAATGACAAAAGTACACATTTACTCTTGATCAATCACAAATTTTAAAGAAAAACCAGATACCAAGTTTACTGTTTTGCCCTTGGTATTTTTGAAAAAATATAAAATCGAATAGACAAATAAAATTACTAGTTTAACTATAATTTGGAGAAATTATCGGTGGTAGGAATTTTGAGAAATATTACAGATTTGTTCTCTATTTGATTCTATAATAACAAAATCAAGTTATGAGAAACTCAATAATGATACTTAAAATATTTATGAAATTGGTTTTAAGTACTATGAGTTATTTTCAATTCAGTAGCTATATATTATGCATTCTGTCATATAAAAATTTGCTATGTGTTGTTTGTTGTTTGTTAAATATTTTTCTTTTAAACTGTCTCATCGTTAATTTTGTCAAATACATAAAAATGAATTCAAGAATATGTGTATCTGAACTAGTAAAAATAGAAAAGTTAAACGGTCTAAATTTTCAAACGTGGAAGAAAAGAATCTTGTTGGCTCTTATACTAGAAAGTGTAGAGTATGTATCAAGAGAAATTGTGCGTCTTCTACCCCCTAATGCTGAAGAATAATAAAAAATATATATATAAAACATTCCTAAGAGATGACACGATAGCAAGAACTATCATGTTAACATACATGAAAGATGATCTAATTAGGATCTTTGAATAATATGAGACCGCAAAAGAGATATTTGATTCAATAACAACAAAGTACAATACTAGCTAAATTACATGTTCAATTGTTGCTACAAAAGTACAATTCCTATAAGATAAAAGGAGACAATGTAGTAGAACATGTGAACCATATGTTGATAATGGTAAGATATTTAGTTGTAGCCAAATCAGTAATTTTAGAACCAATACGGTCACTACTGTGCTTAGACAAGGGTCTAAAACAAACCTTTTAGAACTATTTATTAAAGTAGCAATTAAACAAGAACACATAAATAAAAATAGAAAGAAGAAATTGCTAGTAGTTTAAGATGAGATAGAGTCCAACTCCAAACCCGACTAGAAGAAAAATAAATCAAACAAGAAGTTTGATAAGAATAACAAAAAGGGTGATCAATCTTTTAAGAAAACAAAGAAAGCTGTTTCTCGGGTCAAGTGTTTTAATTATGAAAAAATGTGGTACTATAAGAGAAATTGTCGCAACAAGAAGAATGGTGAAAATACCTAACAATGCGAATAATCGGAGAAACATGATATAATCTACGTGATATATGAATGTTTGTACCTTGATCACCTGGATTGACTCTATAGAGACAAGACACATTTAAAAAAGCAAAGAAGGGGCATTATATTTAAAGGAATATAAACCAGGAAAACATCGGGTGTATATGAAAAATTTTACTTTCTCAGATGTACTTGGAATTGGGTCTTTTAGAATTTATGTACAAGGTACATCAGTCGTACTGATTGATATAAACTATAAGTCGCAATCTGGTTTCGGTCCCTAGCTTGGTTAAGAAGGGTTTTGAGGTAAGGTTTATTCATGACAAAGTGACTTTGGGGAAGCATGGGAGAGTATTTTTTCATGAAGAATTTGATATTGAACATGGTCTCTTCAAATTAAATATCAATGAAAATGAAAGTTCTTCTATATTGATTGTGTCTTTAATGTTGATGTGAATATGCCTAGGGCATATAAGTCTGAAAAAGTTGAGGAAATTATCCAACTTTGACTTATAGTTAAGATTTGAGGAAAACACTTATTATCCAACTTTGACTTATTGCTAAGATTTGAGGAAAATACTTTTGGTAAGTGTGAAGCCTATATACAAGGAAAAATGATGAGAATTTTTTTTTCCAAATAAACAAGGGAAACAACCCTGTTGAAAATTGTTCACACTGATTTATGTGAACCTTTTAGAGTAAGATCACATCGAGAAAATGTTTATCTTATAACCTTTATTGATGATTATTCGAGATATGTATACATATATCTCTTATCACATAAATATGAGGTAGTTGAAGTATTGAAAAAATATAAACAGGAAGTTAAAAATCAACTAGGGTATACAATCAAAGTCTTAAGATGAGATAGAGGTGGTGTGTATACCTCTTCAAAATTTCTAGAATTCTGTAAAGACTTTGGTATTTCAAAACAAAATACAATGCCTACAACACCTCAATAAAATGGTGTAGCTAAAAGATATAACTTGATCTTACTAAACATGACAAGGTTAATGTTAATAGATGCTTCTCTACCAAGGATATTTTGGAGATAAGCAATAAGTACAACTATGTATATACTCAATAGCGTACCATGTAAAGTTATATTCACTACACCATATGAGATGTGGTTTAGAAGAAAACCCAATCTAAGTCATCTCAAGAGGTGGAGATCTATCGCTCATGAACATCCTTGATCAGTCTAAAGACAAGCTAGACAATAGGTCCTTGAGATGTGTATTCATCGGATATCCTAAAACTCAAAAAGATATAATTTTTATCATAATGACCATGGATTGATAAGGAGCAGAGATGTTGAATTCTTAGAGGATACTAAGAATGACATCATTAAGAATAATGATTAGTATGTTGACGATCTAGTAGATCTAGATCAATCACCATTCGAAACCTATAGATGATCTTCCTGAATCAATCGAAACTTTAAATGGACATAAAAGACTAAGGGTCGCATCATCCTACTTAAAGGATTATCACACTTATCTTGCATAAGTGTGCAATTTGATAGATTTAGATGAGCTGACTGATAACTTGACTTATCGGCAGGCTATTAACTCATTTGAATCAACAGACTATGAGAAAGTCATGGGTAAGGAAATTGAATCTATTGAGAAAAACCAAGTTTGGGAGTTGAATGATTTGTAGAAAGGAAAAAATTCATAGACTGTAAATTGGTTCTAAAAAAAAAATATAAAGTTGATGGATCAATCGAGAAGTTTAAAGCGATGATGATTGCAAATAGATTCTTACAAAAAAAGGGGATAGATTATGTTGAGACATATTCTCCTGTTGCAAAATTTGTATCTATAAGAATAATCATAGCGATATTGGCATATTATAATTTGGATTAATATCAGTTAGATGTAAAAATTATTTTTCTAAATAGAGATTTAGATGAAATCATATATATACATCAACCCAAAGGATATAAAGTTGAAGGCCATGAAGACAAAGTATATAGGTTGAAAAAATCCCTATATAGCCTTAAATAGTCACCTCATTAATGGTATTTAAATTTTCAAAATACTATTATTGAACTTGGGTTTGTGGCTAATGAACTTGACCACTGTGTTTATGTTTGGAACAGTGAGAGTCACTTTGTCATGTTATCATTATATGTAGATGACATATTGTTGACTGTGAATGACAATGAGATGATTGTCAAAACTAAGTCATGGTTAAACTCAAGGTTTGAAATAAAGGATTTGGAAGAAGCATCCTATATCATGTGAATAAAAATTTCTCAAAATAGAGAATCTAAACTTCTATGCCTAAGTCAGGAGAGATATATTGACTATATTCTCAAAAAGTTTAAAATTGGTGAATGCAAGTTTGCATGTACACTATTGCGAAAGGAGTAAAACTTAGCAAGGTTGATTGTCCCAAAAAAGAATATGATAAGCCTAACGTTCCTTATGCAAAAGTTATGGGTAGCTTGATGTATGTTATGTTATATAGAAGACCTAATATTAGTTTCGTTGTTGGTCTTGTGAGCATATATCAAAGTAATCCTGGATGGCATCACTAGATAGTTATGAAAAGGATTCTAAGATATTTTAAAGGAACAAAAGACTTGAAATTATGTTTTCAAGCAGATGAACTAAAAGTGGTAGGATACTTAGATACTGACTTTGTTGCTTACAAAGATGACTACAAATTAACCTTAGGACAAATATTTCTATTTGAAGGTGGAGTTGTTTCTTGGGCTTTTAAGAAACAAGGTTTGTAACGTTACATACATAAGAAACTAAGTATGTGGCTTGCTTTATGGCTACAACAAGTGCCGTCTAAATAAGCCGTTTCATACGTGATTTGAAGTTGGACATAGCTAACGAGCCAATTGTCATTTATTATGAAAACAATACAGTAATTACTCTAATCAAGAGTGGAGCTGACAAATAAAAAAGCAAGCATATAATGGTTAAATACTACTATGTTCATAATATGGTTATGAGAAAGAAAATATCTATCTCATACATACCAACTATAGATATATTAGCAAACCCCTTGACTAAAGGCATAACAGAGGATTTTTTCTCAAAACATGTTACAAAAATAGGTTTGAGATATGTTTGATTGTTGTATAGGTAAGAAATCACACAATGGGTAATGTTTACAACAATAATCATAAAATGATATGACTAGGAAAAACCACAAAAGTGAGAGAAAAACCAGTATGTTAGATCACTTAGCTCGAATGGCCAAGTGGGAGATGTTAGGCCAAGAAACTATTCATTCTCAGCAGTTTCACCCATAGAAATGGCTAGATCAGTCATCTAGTCATTTCTCGTAGAGGTTGTTACGGAACAAATCTGTATCAGTCCGACTATTACAGATTTGTTTTATAACAACAAGATAATGACTTCATAACGGAACAACAAGATAACAACAAGAAAGGAGGAGTCATACAAGAAAAATAGAAGTGAAAATCAAGAAGAAAGAAACCTCTCTGAGAAATCTGGCTTTGGAAAACCAGGAACACTTACTTACCTCCTCTTCTGTTCTTCGTCTTCAAATACAGAGGTCATCCGCTGTGTGATAGAAATCCGTCTACAAAACTTTTGTAGAAATCTGGTGAAACCGTTGTCGGGATTCCAACACTTTCAACCTTCATACTTGATACAATATTATTTTGATGGCTGTTGCACGAGCTATATGTTACTGTTGTTAATGGCCACTGTCATCAACATTCCCTATTGAGAAAAGGATAACTCCAGTGACCATGAGAGCTTTGAACAACCATCTCGATTGTACAAAGCATATCAAATTCGTGAAGCACATCTCGGATTTTCATCTGCTGCTGTTTCTCGCTAGGTATTTGATGTCAACTCAGACGGCCCCATATTGTCTGATTGCGTTCAGGGACAGACGCCCATGCCAGAAGGGTACACTCTTCTTATTGAGTCGTTAGCGAGTGCTGGTGGACATTGAGTCATGCGCTATGCCCAATGAAGATTTGATGGTCCATGGTGAAAACCCTGAAATTCAATCTCCCTATGTTCCAGAAATCATTTTGTGGTCTAGGTATGCTTGATTGCACATGAAGAACTCTTTCTCACAAGAGTTTCGATGTGTAATTTCAAATTTGTTCTACAAAAGGCAGTACCGATAATTGTTTTAAATCTTCATTTCTATCCCAGTTATGCATTTCTTTTTCCTCCTTGGCAGCATTTCATTCAGATAAATGTTGTAGGTCTACACGTACATGGTTAGTTAATAGGAACAGAGTGAGATGAGCAGTGTAAAAAACGTTGAGCTGGTTTTTTGAATGGGCAAACAGTGGCAGGCGTTTCCCTGCTGATGTTTGTGATTCTCGGCGAAGAAGTCTAAATAGTTGAAACCTCAGCCTTTTGGCATTTCTAGGTTTCCAAAATAAAGGGGTTTCTAGTGAGGTTAGGTTATTCAAAGACCAAACATACTATGCTGATAATCGAATGTTGATTCCATGAGTATCAACATGGATTGGAAGCAAATAGGCAGGCAGTAATCCTTCAAGCTGGCTCAAGTACCAGTGGCCTGGGTCCAGTTTCAAGCCTATGCATCTTTTTCTTTTTCTTTTAGTTTCTGAATGAGTTGAGCAAAAGGCAGAGCCTGATTATACGTGCACCGTGTTGAATTCGTCCTTCAACAAGTGAAGCCCATATCGAGGAGAGCATGGATCTTTGTTCAGTTTTGCAGTTATGGAAGACGGTCGGTTCCCATGTTCCTGTCTGTCTTCACCTAATGATATAAACAATTCAGATATAAGTACTACTCAATACTCTTACGAACCTTGGATACATCATAATGGGACCCGGATTTGTATCAACAAAGGTAGGACTGGGTCAGAATAAATATGCTTGAATTGTATCAGAGATTCATCAATATTTCTCAAAAGTCTGTCAAACCAAATCCTGTACATTTATCAGTATGACCTTTATATTCCCTACCAAATCCAACTAAACGTAAAGTGATTGACGTTTCATCTCTGCCTTTTATGCTGTATTCCCTATTCTTTGAGACACTTAAAGATCTTATATCAGTAGCTTGGAAACGTAGAGTGACGACATTTAAATAGATTCTACCGAAGTTAGTGCTGGTTCACTCTCTGATTTTTCTTGTTTCGATATCTATATGCTGGCCTAATGTTTGGCAGAGCATCCTTATTGCATAACAAGTGGGGTTGCTACATGGATTCTTAAACCCGACCTAACTCATTGCCATTCTTATCTGGATCCACAATCAGTGTTATAAATATTGTATTCGGCCCTGTGCCCTAGCAGGTATTGGCCTATAATGTATCATATTGCACGCTATAAGCCAAAATATTTGTAATGTATTTTCTACTTTGGTTAAACTCTTAAATTTAAACAAACAATTTTGAGAATAAATCATACCGCCCCCTCGTTTCGACCCATACCCAGTCAAAGACGTTCAGATTTTACGCAAACCAGAACTCAGTCAAGCAGGGTAATCCCTGTACATTCGGATGGTCGTGTCCCCATGGGTAGGGTCAACGTTGCCATCCCTATCAGTGATTATCTAATTATTTGCCGATCTTATGAATGGAACCGTCGTTTATTAAGTCACACCGATCACCAGCATGACATGCTGCTTTTCTTTTCGGTGATAGGCAATGACCCGTGTGTTTATAGCTAAGATAAACAGGATCCGGGTATTTTAAGAAAAGAAAAAGAGAGGATCTGGTTGTCAAAACGAGCACCAAAATCAGCACTTGACTTTATCCAGTGGCATGGTTTTCAAAGAGAGCAGAGTTCAGCGACTCCTATGCGTCCACGGTTTAGTTCCCAAAAGAGGTTGTAACTGTTACCTGTGTTTTGAAGAGGGTTTTGATGCTCTTCCCCCTGTCTCCATAGTTGATGCTCCCATTCACACTGGGAGAAGGAACAGGGCTCCTCACAAGTTCCATAACTTAATATGGCCATTAACGAGAAGGAACAGGGTTCAGGTCGACTCATATAAGATCTTAAGTAATATTCACTGTATAAACACACACACACATATACATATATATATATATATATATATAAGAGAAGGGTTGCATTAGCGCAGCATAAAACTTTGTCAGGTATTCAGAAGTAAGCCATTTTGTGCATAAATGCACCTGATCCTATCCAAACTCCAAAATTAAGCATGCTTAGGAGATGGTACTAAGCGTGTTGCACTTAGTAAGGGACCTGTTATAATTAAAGGAGAAGGGAAAGCTAAAGAAAAATGAAACAGCTAATACCCTTGCAGAACCACGTAGAGTGAGTCTGCAATCAGAATCCAACTACCACAACGTCCTAACAAGAAAACAAAAACATGCAAGACAGGATAAAAGTGTTCACTTCATTTTTGCCTCTGTAAAGAGAACATGCTTGTTCACCCGTGGGTCATACTTCCTGAATTCAAGCTTCTCAGTGATCTTCCGCGGGTTCTTTCTTTTGACATAGAAAAACCCAGTACCTGCCGCTGACACCAGCCTGATGAATATGGAGCCACCTTTTGCTTTGCCCATCCCTTAGCAACAGCAGCAGCAGCACAACTCGAATCAAATGAAGCTGATACCGATACAATATCAATCTGTATCCAAGAGAAGATATTCTAAAGATACAATGCATAAAATCATTTCCTTATTATTTGAGACCCATTACACATGAGAAACTAATTCGATGGGATTCAGATACCATTTATGTATGTAAGAGGACCAATGTGAGTGACACATGCACACCACCAAAATAAGATTCCCATATCAGAAATTTTCAGAAACTCACAAATTGTAATAGACAACATGTCAATCAACAACAGACCAAATGGACAACTACATAAGAGGAAGGCAACACAGAATTCCTCAAAAATTATTAAATGTATGTCTTTGTTTTAGAAAATTTCATGTGCAAACGATGCCGACAGACCAACCTTTTTACTATGCAGATCAACAGTTGGCAGCTGCAAGAGTCGAACAATTTGGGGACCATCTACTCCTAGAATGCTTTCTTTTGTGGATGAATAACAGCTATTCCCCTTATCTTCTCTTTCTCTGGTAGCTGCAAGGGTCAAACAATTTTTAGTTTTAAGCCTCGTTCCTCGAGTACAAGTGGGCTGGGTTCAGTTTCAAGCTGTTGGTAGCTATGCCTGGATGGCAGCTTTTCTTTTCCTTTTGGTTTCTGGATGAGTAGCGCAAAGGCAAAGCCTGACTAGATGGGCACATCTGGGTCTTGAATTTGTCCAAGTTAAAAGATTCTGTCAAATGAAACCCATATCGAGGAGAGCATGGCTCTTTGTTCCGTTCTGCAGTTATGATAGACTGCTTGGTTGAATACAAAAGAGCCATGCTACAACTGCTTGGATACAACTGCTACTCAATAATCTTACGAGAAATTTTTTTGACAGAATATTTAGCACTAATAAGCTTATTGAGTAGCAGTTGTATCCAATAATTTTGATGTTATATCCACATACAAAAAGTTCTCCTCAATATGAGTAGCACAAATAATTTTCTCGAAGGTCTGTCAAGCCGAATCCTTTTGTTTTATTGAGGAGAACTTTTTGTTTTGATGTTATATCCAAAACATACTAGCAGGGAAGAATATTTAGCACTAATAAGATGGGAAAACCTTTTGTTTTGATGTTATAGCATGGTACAAAAGTTCAAAAACAAAAGTGCTGTTTTAGGGCACATAGCAACTCCGACCATCCTCCTAGGTATGTGAACCCACCCATCTCATGATCATTTTAAGCATCTTTTAAGCTTGATTTTGGGAGCTCAATCCACTCTACCCACTCAAGCTTCTCAAAGTTCCAAGAGCTGTCTCCTTTTTATGTTCTTGAGCAATATCATAGGGCTGACCTTGTCAACAGCAAGTAAGCCCTTTGAGAAGCCTGCATGCATCCTAGAGGTTGTAAGGGCTACTCTGTCTATTCATCTGCATGAATTATGCTGAAGTTCAGGATATTTCTGATGGATATGTGAGTCTCAGAACACAGACTGATGGAGTAATTGAATAGATCATGAAATAGAAATATAGGTCTTCAGTCCCTTGGGTAATCAGATTGGAGGACATGGTGTGACAAGGACTAGCAGGTGTTATTTGATGGATGTATCTGCTAGTTTTCCATGTTTTGTTAAATCAAGAACGGTATAGATCAGAGCCAGTAATACTCATATCTGAATTAATTTATCAGATGTAATAAGCCAAACTGATCTGAATGGATGGGATTGGACCTTGGAATGCATTGCATTCAACTCTAATATGGGCCTGAACTGAACCCCAAATTCATGTGAATTGATTGCATTAGAAATATACTAGTATCTAATTGCATCCAGATTAAGTATTGAATTTTCCATTCAAGCACAAACCTGATTAGTAAAAGGTAATTGGATCAATTAAGTAATTCATAAAGTAGGCACACTTGATTGCCAACCACCAGATGCTAGTCTAGTCAGGCAAGAGATCTGCGACAAAGATGTTCAGAATGAGGATAATTTATATTTTCTTATTTGTTACTAATAATACATTACAGTTCTTTCTTAAAAGCCTTAAAGGTTTAATTTGGAAACAACAGAATTATGATGGAATGGGATGTTAATTATTTTACTTTTTCTTTTTTGCTAATTTTGTCTTAATTTAGTCTACTGGCTATATTCTGTTTGGTGTGTTAGATTCTTTTTTCATCTGTAGGCAAACCAAAAAGGTGAAGCTTTCGGTTGCTTGGTGATTACAATCTGCAAGAAACCATGTAGATGGCAAGGTTATTAAGCACGGTGTAGTGTACCAAAAGGAGCTTGAGTGTTGCTTTCTTGTTGATCCAACATTTAGTTGGATTACAGAACACGTTATAGAACTGCAGCATCATAGTGCTGGGGGTTATTGGAGTGTCTTGTATTGAGCCTATTGGCACCTGGCAGTTGCTCAATAACTGTTTCATTGGACAAAACTGCCTAAGAAAGTATTATGGATATGCTGATGAGTTGTTCCATTTTGGGTAGGAACATTCTTACTTATGTTCCTAGAATACCAAGAAGAATATGAAAACTTTATATTGTTGTAAATGTACTCTTTAAGAATATTTGCAAGCATTCACCTTCAACAAGGGCCTAGCACAACTATCATTGGTTACCGGCCAAATGCCTATCTGAGTGCTTGTATACGGTTATAATTGTGAACATAGTTCGTGAGAATCTGGTTCTTGGCTTGACACAAAGATCTGATTCTTGCAAATGTAAAACAAAGAACAGAATAATCAAACACAATGGAAAACAAGATTTATAGCAAGTCTTCCTTTTCACGCCTATTTAGGTGCCCAAATAAAACTTTGTTGGACTTGTTTACCATGGATTCTACAGATTATGGTAGGGCTCTGTGAAAACAAAGAATCCATGTAGCCGACCCCATCTAGTATGGGAAAAGGTTTTGTTGTTGTTGTTGTCTATATTCAGTGTTTGTATCAGCGGCCATCAGCTTTCAACCTTCATCCTTTGTCGTACATGGATTTTCCCATTGAAAGGAAAAGCAAAGGGATCTTGTAGAAGTTTAACTCTAGTTGATTGATGTAGAAATTTAGCATTCTATTTCCGAGAACAGTGTCATATGTACAACGGGACTCATTTCTTGTTTCATTTTGATGACTGTTGAGAGTTATGTTACTACTGTTAATGCAGGGGCAGTGTCATCAACATTCCCCATTAGAAAATAGATAAATCCAATGACCATGAGAGCTTTGAAGAACCATCTTGATCACCAAAGCAAGTTAAATTTGCGAAGCACATCTCAGATTTCCATCTGTGATGTTTCTTGCTAGGTATCCTGATGTTAACTCGAGCGTCCCCATAATGTCTGAGTGCTTTCAGGCACAGACGCCCATGCCAAAAGGGTACAATCTTCTTATTGAGTTAGTTAGCGAGTGCTGGTGGACATTTGAGGCCAAGGTTGATTCTTATTTGTGTTAGAGTTTTAAGGGAAAAGGGCATGAATCCTAAAAGACTTAACTCCTATAACATTGGTACAAGTGTTGTTTCCCATATGAACATGATGTTCGCTTGGTCATTATTCTTTTAGGTCAATAGTTTCATCCTTTCTATTTGCCATATATCGAGTAGCTCCTAAGTTCACCCACCATCCAGAGACATTGAGATCTATGTAGAGATATTTCAACACAAATACTTCATGCTTCTCCTTATATCGGCCTTTTTAGTGTTTAACTCATTCCTCTTGCAGCCTTGATAGCCCTCTTATAACGCCCCAACTTTCCATAATTGCATCACTTCACTCAAGAAGCAGATTCCTAAGGCTTCTTTAATGTCAAACCCTCTTTTTTGCCAAAGTTGTTATGCTTTTTTATTGGTCTCCTTTTGTTTTGGTAGGTTTCAAGCTAAACCCAACATATCTTGAGCTAATAGCAAGTCTTCCTTTTTGCGCCTATTTAGGTGCCCGAATAAAACTTTGTCGGATTTATTTACCATGAATTCTATAAATTATGATAGAACTTTGTAGAAACAAAGAATCCATGTAGCCGACCCCATCTACTATGGGAAAAGGCTTAGTTGTTGTTGTAGAGATTTGTATAGAGTCAGGTATAGCAGTCTTGGCTACACATAAATCTTTGGTTTTGGTCATAGCCAGCATCTTATTTAACATTCAACCACACTATATCCTTCCCTCATAAGATTGAACTTTTGAAGGAGGAGTTCAATATGTAATTCAATTGTGGTTTATACTTAGTACTTAGTACTTAGTAGACATTGTATCAAACATCTCTTTGTTGTTTTACATTCCATGAAAACTTTAATCAAGTCATCTTCCATATACGCCGGGGTGATAGTCTTTAAACATCTTATAACATTTTTTTTCAATCATTGCATCAGCAGCTAGTTGTGTTCTTGTTTCCTTTAGGATATAATCAATGCCGTCAAAGATTAAAGCCAATGGAATTCTTCTCTTCCAAGTCGAGAAGTTCAGTTGTGATTTTTGGTCTTGTCTAATAGTCTTTGCAAATTTCACAAATAGAGGGTTTACCAACCTAAGGAAAAATGAAACAAGAACAAACAAATATTATAAGCAACAAATAAAGTATCTATACTCAAAGCTAAACGAACAAGTCCAATCAATAAGTCTAAGTTGGAACACCAAAGATATACAATTTATTGCAATTTTGAAATAAATAGCACTAATGTACAATTTCTACAAAAGTGAGGCAATAGCATGCAAATAATACCATGCACTAGTTTGTAAATATAAGATAATTCAAGTACTTAATTGGAACAACAACAAAAATTAAACTTAAGTGAACTTGAAACTAATTTAGAATTCCCAGCAAATAAGAAAGCAAACTCGTGTTTTTACTATCATTTATATATATATATAATATTATTCTTTTTAATTAATATGGAGAAACGAGGTGTTCTCCTTGTTTAGGTTGTCTCTAGTTTTAAAAAAACAAACATTGTCACTCGAGGTTTCACATATACTGGGTGGTCTCTAGTTTTCCTAAAAATGAAGTGCTCTCCGATTTATGAAACCAGAGAGAGGAACAAGCTATCCGCCTGTAGAAGAGGAGGAAGTGTTGGAGCAATGGCAGAGGTTTCGAGAGGCTGAAAGGTTGGTTGTGTTTCCCTTCAGTTCACACTCGAATTTTATCCTCTTCAGGTTTTGTCATGTCACCGCCTGAACTTTACTTGATGGGGTTTCTCATCATAAAAAAGTTTATTTACCCAATCCTTTGAAGCTTTGTTGTCTTGTTTATTGAAATGGTTTGGCTTGAGATGGGAATTTGCATGACTTCAACTAGTTTATTGTGTATGACTCTTTAAAGCAGTTTTGCAACAAGAGGGGGAGACAAAGACCGCTAGGAAGAAAAAGGCTCTCAAAACAAAAAAAAAGAGAATTCTAGCAACCTTTGAGCACAATACTATTAGAGAACCAAGATTTTAAACTAAAAATTGTTTGACCCTTGCAAATGCCAGAGAAAAAGAAGAAAAGAGAAATAGTTGCTATTCATCGACAAAAGGAAGCATTCCAGGAGTAGATGGTCCCAAAGTTCTTTGACCCTTGCGGCTGCTGATTGTTGATCTGCCTAGCCAAAATAGTTGGTTTATCAGTATTGTTTGTACATGAAAATTTCTAAAACTAAGACATATATTCAATGATTCTTCAAGAATTCAGTGTTTCCTTCATCTCCCTTCCACAACTGCCCATTTGATCTGATATTGATTGAAATGTTATGTCTATTACAATATGTGAGCTTTTGAAAATTTCTCTAGATATGAACCTTATTTTGGTGGTGTGCATGTATCACTCACATTGATCCTCTTGAATTAGCTTCTCGTGTGGAATTGGTCTGAAAGAATAAGGAAAGAATTTTGTGCATTGTATATTTAGAATGCATTATCTTGGGTACAGATTGATATTACATCAGTATGAGCTGCATTTGATTTGAGTTGTGCTACTGCAGCTGTTGCTACTTGCTAAGGGATGGCAAAGCAAAGGGTGGTTCCATATTCATTGTGCTGCTGGTGCCAGCAGCAGGTATTGGGTTCTTCTTCGTCAAAAGAAAGAATGCTAAAAGGATCACCAAAAAGGTTGAATTCAGGAAGTATGACCAGCGGGTGAACAAGCACGCTACATTGCATGGATACAGGTAAGGTACCTGTATCCAATGGCCTATGTCACACGGGTGCGGCTGCGGCTGCGGCTGCGGCTGCAGGATACGGCAAATTTCAAAAATTTTGGGTGCGGCGACACGGCTAAGGTATATAATATTATATATTATATATAATATTCAACCTAAATAAATCAATCATAATACAACTAGTATTTGCTAATTTTGGGTGCACATAGGTATCAATTAGCAAGTTCTCACATAATGATACGAAACTTACAATGATTTTATGAGCTACAAAATATTGAAGTTATGGATTCAAAGAGTTTTGAGATCTTTAGTAGGATATAACATATACTAGTATTTGTGCTAGGATCCACTAGTGATGTCATACTCTTCTGTTCTATTGATAAGGTAATGTTCCTGGTCTTTAAATGTGTTTGGTGACAAAGATTATTCTGTACAAAGGCATACAGTATGGAGTCAAGAATCCAATCAGATTGAGTAATAAGAAACCTAAGAAACCAATTGTTCGCACCCAAAATCATTAAAGCTAATATGATATACAACTACAATAGCAAGTACACAACTTTATAAGTTTATATTAAAGCAAAACATATAAATGGTAAACAACTACTAATTTCATCATAATACACAAATCAGTTTTCATTATCCGGACCCATTTAACCGTGAGTTACAAAAAAAAATATTTTTGCAAAAATTTTTTTTTTGCAAATTTTTTTTTTGCCATGCCGCACCCGACACGGTGTCGGTGTCGATGTCCGTGTCCAACCAGTGTCGAGGTCGACACTCCACCCCTTAGAAGTGTCTGTGTGACTTAGCCAATGGCGGACCCAAGATTTTTTTTGGGGTGAGGTGCACTTATATGAGTTATAACGGTTATTTACTCATTAATATCATTATTTTAAAATTTTTTATTTAAAAGTTCTTCACGTACTTGATTAATTGATTTTGTAACATAATAGTGCTATTTAAAATGGCTTAAGAGTTAACATCAACATCAAATGAAATAATAATAACTTTAACATCAAGTATAAAAGTAATGGAGCTAACAATACAGCTTTAACAATACAGAGAAACCTAAAATGTTATATTATTTAATAAAAACTTGTTTAATTGCTCTTAAAATTAATAATACTTAGCAGCTTTAACAATTTTCAAAGTAATTAATCACTATTAGCAGCTTTAAGAAATATCAAAGTAATGGAGCTAACAATGCACAGAAACTTTTTATCAGAAATACATATCTTCCTTCTCATTCAAGTGCATTTCTCTTAAAGGGAAAAAAATTGAAAATGTAACATTTAAGAATTTGGATGTTAACGAATTAAAATGAGAAGGTTCAAGGTAGCCTTTCAAAATGGCCCAAACATAATCAAGTCGACTGTTACCGGATATATTTTCTTTGGAAGAACTTAATTTCGTTTAGTTTTTTCCCATTTGCTTTCTTGTTTTAATAACAAGTCTGGCTCACCACTTTTGGCATGATAAAAATGCTATCGTTAGTGTGTGATTCATTGGAAGTAAGTCCTGCAGCCTTTCCTAGTAGCACGTGATAGAAATCTAAAAGGAAAGGTCAAGATCCCCCAACAAAAGCAAGAATATAATCTAACAATTACAAAAACAAGAATTTCACAATGACTGATCTTAAAAATTTGTGGGTTTTAATGTGCCACGGCCCACAAATCACAATGTTTTACACTTCGATTCGCACATGTTAAATCACCAGCAATGGGATTCGAACTGCCAAACAAAGTTAACAAACTAGAGAGAGACGATTACCTTAGTCGCTAACTACTAGTGGCGCTCCTGGCGGAGCATTACCCACGCACCTTGCTGTTGGCTCGTCGTGCAGATTGCAGCCGGAGGTGAGACGGCGGTGAGATGCTGACTTCCATAAATCTCCTCAAATTTTGTAAACCCTAAACCTGGGATCGTTTTTCTTCAAAGACCCGTATCTGATAAAGTTTTAAAATCACCTTAATGTTTAAATTCAGGTATTTGCATGCCGCCACCTTTCCGTTTTCAAAATCTCAGGTGCGGCAAACTTTACGTTTTTTTCGAAATTAAAGTGCACTTTCATCTTTTTTCAAATTTCGAGTATGGAGCACGCCCCGCCTTAACGTGTGGGTCCGCACCTGTCACGGTATTTTTATGAATCGGAATTCTCTCAATTTTAAAATTACGTGTGATGGGAGTCGCACCCGATTTCTTCAGCCTACTTATCTACTGCTATGCGGCTGTCTTCAGCTGCAAGTTTTGTTCGGAAGCCCTCCTCACTCACCTTCTACCTTACGCACGCACACGAAGGGGATAGCATCTCTGCTCACTCAAATTGTGAAGGAAGCTGGAACACATCTTCTTTATTCAACTCGACACAAAGTATTACAAGACTCAACAGATTCACTCGGCTGACCTCTCAACACTAACCCCTCACACAACTAGTAGACATCCTTTCTCACCCTTGGAGACTCACGGATGTACTAAGTCTAAGGACTTTAGGAAGTGTTGGGAATGTATTTTCCCGCCTAGGCTAGGTAGGACTCAAAGTGTAGGGATGGAATGAAATTCATTCAGCCGCAAGGGTCCTATTTATAGACCCGACTGGGAGTAGTGTCCAGCCCATGGTTGGGAGAATATTATATTCTCCTTGGTCTAACTACACCTAGTTAGACTTAATCTCTAGCTAGGTCAATCCCTAACTCAAGCCTTAACCCAACTTATAACATGTGTGTCTAGACCTACACGGTTAGACTATATACATGACTCGGTATATACAAGATGTACAAAAGGAGTTTAAGTCACACCAAGGTCGTCCGGCGCGTGCATCTCCGCTCATGCATCATTTGGTGCACACATGTTGTGAAGCTATTGGAGGAAGGGTGTGCGTGGGTGCATGCCACGAAATCACGTCTGTGACAACTCTCTCCAACTGAATTTGGACTCGTCCTTGAGGTCGTGTGATAGTAACATAGCAAATGTTTGTACTGTCAAAGTTGTGCGCTGGGCACCCAGAATCATCGTCCGCACTCTTGCCTATCCACCTCACAAGATACTTTGTCTATCATCATGTTCCTGCGCCCTGTACTCTATGCGTCGTTATTGTCTCGATTGTGGGTATATCTTGTCTCACTAATGGTGGTGGTTTGTGATCAAGCCTCTATGGGTCTTCGAAGTACTTCTTTAGTTGTGACACATAAATGACCGAATGGATATTCAATTTATTGAGAACTCCAATCTGTAAGCTACCTTACCCACCCACTATATCACTATAAAGGGTGTGTGTTATTTCTTAGTCTACTCAAGGAGAGGCTGAGACACATGAGTGTGTGCGTAAGGGAGGCATCGAGGCAATCTACTTTTGCAAGTGTCAAGTATGCTTAGTGCAGTCTGTGGAAACCTATCTTGCTGTAGTTTTCTGTACTGGTGTAAAAGGCTCAGGTAAAACGGGTTTTACCTGCCATCACGGAGCATTGAACTTCTATTAGGCCAAAGTCTGGAAAGGTGTCCGTGACAAAGTGGTATCAGAGCGTGGAAGCTCGATTTCGAATAAGAAGAAAAGAGGAAACACTACAGGTCAGTGGATCTAGAGTTCCGATGATGTCCTATAGAATTTTAGAAAATTCTAGCATCAATTCTCTGGAAGACGGCCAGGTAAGTAAATTGTTTTCTAATACCAAACTATCACGGGTATTTTTTTAAATCGAAATTCTCTCAATTTTGAAATTACCTGTGATGGCAAGGAGTCGCACCCGATTACTTCAGCCTACTTCTCTACTGCGTTGTGGCTGTTCTCATGGACTCAACCACGCTTCAACTGTAAGTTTTGTTCCTTGCGAAAGCCCGCCTCACTCACCTTCTACCTTACGCACGCACACGAAGGAGATAACATCTCTACTCACTCGGATTGTGAAGAAAGCTAGAACACATCTTCTTTATTCAACTTGACATAAAGGATTACAAGACTCAACAAATTCACTCGGCTAACCTTTCAACACCCAAGAAAGTTCGTGTCATTGAGGGATGAGAGACTCCAAGGGATATAAGAGAGCTACGGAGTTTTCTAAGGTTAGCTAACTATTACTGGAAGTTCATTCGAGATTTTTCAAAGATAATTACATCCTTGACTGAGTTATTGAAGAAATGAAGAACTTGTGAGTGGACAACCAAGTGTATAGAGTCATTCGAGGCCCTCAATGCCTTGATTTGTTAGGAGCTAATACTACATCTTCCTGACTTCAATAAAGCGTTTAAGGTACACAGGGACGCGAGTGATAGAGCACTCGGAAGTGTTCTCACACAAGATGGTCATCCTATAGCTTTCGAGAGTCGAAAGTTAAAAGATGCGGAGACTCGGTATCCCGCTTATGAGAGAGAGTTGCTGGCAGTTGTACATTGCCTACAGATCTGGAGAGTATATCTTCTCAGATCTCACTTCTCTATCCTCGCCGACAATGTGGGGAATACCTTCTTCAAGACTCAAAAGAAGCTAAACATGCGATAGGCACGTTGGCTTGAGACTTTGGAGGAGTATGATTTCGACTGGGTGTATAGGTCAGACAGAGAGAATGTCGTAGTAGACACCTTGAGTTGAAAGAGGGTAGAGACCCTTACCACTATCATGAGAGTACGTGGAGAGATAATTGATCAGGTTAGGTAGGTTATTGACCAGGATACCTCGTATACTCACGTTATGAGTCAAATCAAGACCGATGTGATCGATAAATATGAGATTAGAGATGGCTTGGTATGGACCAAAATACGTCAGTTGCTCATACCCGGAGTAGGTGACTTGAGGCGAAATCTTATGCGTGAGATACATGACGCGGAGTACGCGAGATATCACAGGGTAGAGCATATGATCGCTCTTCTAGCGCGCGGGTATTACTGGCCTCGCGTGGTGCGCGATGTCGCTGACTACATACGAATGTGCCCCACTTGCTAGTAGTTCAAAGTAGAGCGTCAACGGCCTATTGGGTTACTACAACCTCTTCCGATTCTAGAGAGACCATGAAAATCTGTGTCCATGGACTTCATTTTAGGTTTGCCTCGAGTGGATGACTTCGATATGATTCTAGTTGTGGTAGATCGTTTCTTGAATTATGACGTCTTCATGCCCACACCACAAGAGTGTAATGCGAAAGAGATCGCACGTCTATTCTTTAGAAATGTGGTCAAACATTTTGGGGTACTAGAAGAGATAGTGAGTGATTGCGATGCTCGATTTATCAGTCGATTTCGGATTGAGTTGTTCAAACTGATGGGAACACGTCTCATATTCTCATCAACACAACACACACAAATTGATGGACAGACCCGGAGGCTCAACGCAATGCTTGAGGAGTACCTACGCCACTATGTGTCAGCTAGTTAGAGGAACTGGGTGTTACTCTTAGAAGTGGCTCAGTACAGTTTTAATTCCCATAAGAGTTCGGTCATAGGAAGAGTCCCTTTGAACTCACTTTGGGATGACAACCATTAGGACCCTTAGAGTTAGTACAGGGAGATGGGATAGGAAATTGTCCAATAGCCTTGCGTGAGTTACGAGACAAGCAAACCCTGTACCAAGAAGCGAGATCTTGGTGAAACACGCGAAAGACCAAGTTTGTCTTCGGATACCTGAGTATATCTGGAAGCAGGTGTATAAAGGCAGTCATATGGGACTGAAGTCAAAGTACAATGGACTGTTTAGAGTGATACAACAGGTAGGTAAGGTAGCTTACATATTGGAGTTACCCGATCGACTGAAGATCCATTCGGTCATTCATGTGTCACAACTGAAAAAGTACTTTGAAGACCCATAGAGGCTTAATCATAGACCACCACCATTAGTAAGAGAAAATATACTTGCAGTCGAGGCAGAGATGGCGCACAGAGTACAGGGTGCAGGACCACGATGACAGATGCAGTAGGGTCAGAGGTAGCTTGAGCTTGAGCTTTGGTTTGGTCGAGAAGGCAGACCACCAATAGCTTCGGTCTAGCATGACATGGCTTGGGTGTTGTCCATTATAGCTAAGGTAAAGATACCTGAACCCAAGCAATTCGAGGGAGGGAGATATCGCAAATTTGTCAACAATTTTATTTGGGATTTGGAACAATACCTATGTATGTCCCAAATCTAGGGCACAGACCGAATACAGCTAGCCACCCTTTACCTTGCAGGTGACGCCAAACTCTGGTGGCGCACGCGGGAAAGGTGTGCCATGGAAGGGGGCCATAGGCTACCTTCTACATGGGATGAGTTCGTAAACAAACTACGTTTTGAACTACGAACGTAGTTTTCACCCACGAAATACACGGACTCGTGAATTACTCAAACAGTTGAAGCAAACTGGGTCTCTTCGTGACTATGTTAAGAAGTTCAGCACGATCCTCTTGGAAGTTGAACATATGACTTAAAAAGACAAAATCATCTATTTTGAAGATGGTTTGCAATCGTGGGCACAGGTGGAGCTACGATGTAGAGCTCCCGTATCGATTGTGGATGATATGGCAGCAGTAAAGTCGTTTGTCAACCTTAGGAGCTCATGAGAAAGTGGTGAGACGTCCAAAGGAAAAAAATGGGACAAGACGACTAAAATCCACAAACAGAAAGGGAACGAACAGGAGAAGAGTATGACATCTTCTACGGGTAAAAATGGAGGCAAGAGAGTGGGACCATGTTTTGCATGCAATGGGCCTCATCTCATGCACAATTGTCCTAAAAAAGCTAAGTTAGCTGCCTTGGAGTTGAGTGAGCAAGTGAAGGTGATCCAAGTCACGCAATTCCATCTCCTCAGTACAGTGAGTTGTGAGGATCTAAAGCGAGTCTTGAGCTTTGTGAAAGTGCAAATAGGCCGACACACCATTCGGGCATTGGTAGACTCGGGGGCGAGCCATTCTTTGATATCGCCACAAGTTGCTAAAACGATGGGTTTGAAGGTGATGTCATCCACCAAACAATTAAAACTTGTGAATGTCGCTGTGAGTTCCATCGGGGAGTAGCACGGGATTGCAAGTTGAGGGTTGGACCATGGAAGGTTGTGATGGATTTAGCCATAGCTGCCATAGAAGAATACCCGATGATTCTTGGGTACGACTTTATGGTAGCTGCACATGCGATGGTAGCGCCACACCTTCTGGGATTGGTCTTCATGCATGAGGGTCAGCTAGGGTTTGTGTCTTGTATGGATCCAGGGAAGGCACCGGAGACGGTCACATGTGTTGAACTATACTTGACGGGTGACAGGTTGGGGAGTGGGCCGAGGGTCACTAGGGGCAGGAGGTCATCGAAGGGGGATAGGACCAGGCGTCAGGTCAGGGCAGGACAGGGATAGGAGTGATATCCATAGGAAGTAAACCCCCTTGGGCATGGAGGTTTAAGTCAGTCTATTAGCGCCAAACACAACGCACTAGGGCCAACACCATGGCAAAGCCGCAAGGAGTAGGTTGCAAGTGCCAAGCCGGGACTGACGAGAAGCTTGAGTCAGGGTGAGTGTCATGCGAACCAAATCACATCCAGGGGAGGTTTTGATGTGCTAGCAACAGAAGCTGAAGGTGGCAATGGAGCAGATGGCCAAGGTCGTGGGAAGTGCTCAATCGGGGAAGTGCCTTGGGCAAGGCACACTCTCACGAGACCTCGAGGGCGAGGTCCTACTTGGTCGGGGGAGAGTTGTCACATGACATTTTCCTGAGCGCTAGCGCCATGTGACGATTCTCACTTTGGCATGTCTACGCACGAACAACTCACGGGAAGATGCACACATTCCTTCATTCCGGAGGCAAGCATGCATGGAGGTGGGCAACGCATGCGCACGTGAAGTTGTACATGTCTCTTATCATATAGCTAGGGTGTGGATCGAGTCCATGTAATCGAGGGTTCAAGTGTGTGTAGAACACTCATACTAGCTAGGGTCAGTTAGGTTCAGTTTGGTTCATTTTGGGTTAGCTAAACTAGCTAGGTTACTGTCTAACTAGAGGGGTTAGGGACTAACCAAACCCAAGGAATATTCATGGAATATTCTTGGGCTGGTTAGTTGCACCCTTGCCTATAAATAAACCAAGGGGGACTGCGTGAATAGTAATCCGAGAAGAGGAGCAGTACGTGAAGTCCATTGGGGGAGAGGGAGTGATGCTCAAGCTTGGTGTTCCTTGGGCGTAGATAGGCACTAGGATATGCTAGACGTGATAGTAATAGCTGGAGAGGGTGTTTCTCATGAGTCCAGGATCAGCTGCTTGGTCTAGGCATGTGTGTGTGCTGTCCCAAATCAGTTGTTGTGAAATGCAGTCTTGTGAGCCTTTGAAATAAAAGAGCTTTGATCTTGTTCTTACTTGTGTGTGTCATTCCTTAGTCTACTCGAGGAGAGGCTGAGACACATGAGTGTGTGCGTAAGGGAGGCATCGAGGTAAGCTACTTCCGCAAGCATCAAGTATGCATAATGCAGTCTGTGGAAACCTCTCTTGCTATAGTTTCCTGCATTGGTACGGGAGGCTGAGGTAAAGTGGGGCTTTACCTGCCATCATGGAGCATTGAACTTCTGTTAGGCCGAAGTCTGGAAATGCGTCCGTGACAAAGTGGTATCTAGTACAAGTATAAGTATGAGGTACACTAATTTGAGAAAATTTAAGGTATCAGTACACTACTATTGAAAAATATAAAATTTCAATATATATATATATAACATCACACCTAACTAATATGATAACAAAGAACAACATATTAGATATCTCAAAATAATTTAATATATTAGACATCTAAAAGGTAGATATTAGGATTTAATGAAAGTTAAAGTGTGCACATGTAAAGCACAAGAAAATTTGAAGAAAAAGGATGAGAATATTCACCATTACTACTGTCAAATGTTTAAGAACACCGAAAAGAAGAGAAAGACATCATAATCTGCAATAAATTATAATGGAATGTACCTCTATCGACACCCTTTTTCAAGAGGGAACTCCAAAAAAACACGTTGTGGTTAGCAATAAATCTTAAAAATATTAAAACAGTCAAATATGAATGGAGGATAGTTAAGGATCAAACCTAAAGAATAATGAAAGGAGCGAGATAGACCATTGTACCTTTCTCAGATTGAGAGTACCACTGATGGGACTAGTAGAATACCGTCAGCACTATGTGAAAATCGCACCTCGACTCGCCAAAAATAGAGTGTGAAAGGAGAAAGAGATTAGGAATTCAACACTAGTTTGGTTTTAATTCCCATTTAGGTGCAAATAAGCTCCATTCATGAATTTTAAAAACTTAGTATCGGATATGGGTGCTTAACATACTCAAAATGTGGGTATGTGTGCCTAAACGTGCTAAAATTTTGGTTTTAAAATATCATGATTGATATGCAACTCCTTTTACCATCTGTAAACACCCCAAATCTTCTATTTTTCAAAAACTCTCGAAACACCAAAAAGCTCATTTGAGCCAAAACGACGACCTGTTTTGAAATGTGAAAACAGGTACAGAAGGCAAAAGAAGACCCTAGGCCCGAAGAGGATTCAAGCCCAGAGCTTCAGAAGCCACTCCCTGATAAAAAAACAAAAGAAAGCAGAGCCCATTTGATGAAAAGCTCAACGGAGTCCAGAACGGCGAAACGGAGTCCGAACGACAAAGTTGGGGAAAACCCAGCACCAGACGGAGCGCTGATGAAGCCAGTGCCCGCACAGATCGTTCGCCTCAAGAAGCCAAGAAGGACTGTCCGAAGAAATTTTGATTTGGATCTGGACCATATATATCCAGATCCAAATCCATGTAATGAATAGTGTTTGGATTTGGGCCAATCCAAATAGTGTTTGGGTCGATCCAAATAGTGTTTGGATTTGGATTGGATCCAAATAGTGTTTGGATTGGATCGGATCTAGATCAAAATATCCAGATCCGTATCCATAAAAATATTGGGTTTGGATCGGATACAGATCTCAAAATATCCGAGATCCAATATCCAGATCCAAATAGTGTTTGGATTTGGGTATGGATCCAAACCCCAAACCCAAACCCAAATCCAAGACCCACCTCAAATCTCTATAAATAGAGGTGAGGGGGTCCATGTAAAGGGTTCATGCAAATATTTGGGAGGAGAGAGAGGGAGTGATAGACCTAGCCATGTGGGCTCATTGGGTGAGGTGGGTTCAAGCCATGTGGGCTAAGTGGGTCTAGACCAAGGGTCTGCAACCAAGGTGGGCTGGACCAAGTGGCTGCAACCGTGGAGACGTGGGCTCAAGCCAAGAAGGACCGGCTCCAAGAGGTAAACCTAACCCCAACCTAGCCTAGGTTCGAACCTACCTAACCCCAACTGAACCTAACCCTAACTAAACCTAGCCCTAACCCAACCTAGGTTCGACCAAACCTAACCCTAGACTTGAACCAACCTAAACCTAACCGGACCGCGCCTGCCGTGCGCACCCTGACGCTGTCCGCGCGCCCTGACTCTATCCCGCGCCCTGACGCCATCCCGCGCCCTGACGCCATCCCGCGCCCTGACGCCATCCCACGCCCCAGCGCCCAGCGCCAGACGCCCGCCAGCGCCCAGCGCCCAGCGCCCAGCGCCAGACGCCCGCCAGCGCCCAGCGCCCAGCGCCAGGCGCCCGATTGCTGCGCCCGACGCCTTCCTGCCGACTTGACCACCTTCCTGCCGACCTAACCTGCACCCTGGCCGTGACCTGTACCCTAGGACAGACCCTAGGACAGACCCTACACAGCCCCCATCTTGGCCGAACCTTAGTTCCCCTAAGACCCTAATCGTGCCCCATAGAACCTCCCTCAAAGCCCCCTAGGATAACCCCCTCTTGGCTGCCCAAGGTGAACCGTGAGCCCACGTGCAAGCAAGTTGAACATGGACCAGCTATTTGTAAGTGTCTAAACTTGGTCTATTACATTAACTTGCTTTATATTCAATTAAATTTTGATACGGGGTTGTAGTAAAGGAGCTTCGTCTCCCCCCGATTGTAATAACGTGGTTTGACACACCCACACACACACGCACTTGAGCCTTTTCGCTCTTAGTCGTACACTTCTTGCACACACACGGGCCTAACAAGCCCTTAATATATAGTTATATTTATATATTTTAAGTCAAGGGGTTTTTTAATTAAGTCGTGTGTGTTGTCGTTCCATTTTCCACACGCACACACATTGAGCCTTCGCTCTTACTCCCAAGACCTTAGTAAAGGCCTTATTGCAGTTATATTTGGGTTTCATTTATGTCGTGTGCGTAGTACTTCAATTCTACACTCACACACATTGAGCTTTCGCTCTTACTCCCAAGACCTTAGTCAAGGCATACTGCAATTTATATTTGGGTTTCATTTCATGTCGTGTGTGTAAGTCTTTCAATTCAAGCACGCACACACATTGAGCCTTCGCTCTTATTTACAAGACCCAAGTAAGGGCCCCTACATATACTCTATATAAAGTATTTCTTTCGGCTACGTCTTTAAGATTCGGGTTTTAAGGTTCAAGTCGTGTGCGTTGTCTTTCAATATATACACGACACACACTTACACAATTGAGCCTTTCCGCTCTTAAGATATAGCCATATTTCCCCTTCCGCTATTTACTTTACAAGTCATTTCCCTTCGGCTATTTACTTTACAAGTCATTTCCCTTCGGCAATTTCCCTTCGGCATTGTCTTTTAATTTCGGGTTTTCCCTTTGGAGTAGCGTGAGTTTGCATTGCATCTACGCCATACCACGAGGTAGGACGCATATTGCATCGAAGCAAGCCCCGTACTCCCGCTCAAATTCGCCCCATGTAGTGGAGTGTTCATAACACACACCTAGGTGGCCCATAAAGGGATAAAGAGAAAGACTTAGGCACGTGCAAATCCACGTGATCTAAAATCTGAGAATCGTACAAACCCGAATCAAATCGTGCAAGACTTAGGGTTGTCCAACCCTTACAAAGTCAAAATCGCCCAAATGCATGGTTTTCAAAAGGTTTTAAAACACTTCTTCATTCAAAATATATTTTGAGTTAAACTTGTTTCAAAACGAAGTCTCTAAGCGTACAGACTGACCCTTGCGCATCGGTGCAAGAAGGTCTGCGACGTAAAAATCCCGCTTGCCTACAATCGCCTTTCAAAAGTCAGATTGTTTTCAAAACATACTTTGCTAGTTAAAGTAAACTAGCTGGCACGCCCATAAAGCGAAGTAGATTGCGAAAAGGTTCACTTTAGGCCTAAGAACCCGCAAGTGAAAATTTTCGGTGTCTACAGATTTGGCACGCCCGGTGGGACCCGGGACTTAAGCAGACTTCAAACAAACGAGTTATACTCAAATTTTCGAAAAAAAGAGTGTTTTTCAAAAATCGTGCATACTTAGGAAAATTGCATGAAAATGGATAGAAAGCTACAAAAATCTTCGTTGAGTAAACTAAAAGAGGTTTTCAAATCAGATAAAGCCCAAAGAGAGCTCGATGAGATTGAAAAAATATTTCAAAAGATGGATGCTTTAAGCAAGGAGCTTAAAGCCCATCGAACACATAGCAGCTCTTCGAGGGCACATACAGATCGTGAATTGAAAACCGATCTCAAACTCAACGAAGGATTGGAGATTAGAGACAAATCCCGGCAAAGGGATAAGTCGTCCACTCCTACAACTTCAAGCTTTTGAAAATCCATAGAAAAACCAAAAAAAGATTTTTCTATTTCAAAAAACCAAAAAAATCTTGAAAATTTGGAAAAAGACCAAAAAATTGAAAAACAAAATTTTGGAATTTCGAAAACTTCAAGTAAAAGTCCTAAGTCTAGGCACACACATACAGTGGGACATGAAGTCCACACCCTACAAAGGAACGAGAGTGAAAAACAGGAAGGTTTCGAAAGGAAACGCCTCGTTAAACCCCGGGGGCTCAAAACAGAGTTACCCGGGAAATCGGCTTGCTCTCACCCTGAAAAGGTAGACAAACCACAAAGAGGTATGCCTGAAACCCATCCTTCTCAAGACTCTCTTCTTCATGTAGGGTCATCAGATGCATTGGATAACCCCTTTGCACACACAAACCCACAAACTGTGCCAAAACTTGAGGATTTTCAAGGTGCGTCAACTGTTGTGCACCATTCAAAGGAATTTCAAAAACAAAAAGAAGTTTCGAAAATGGTAGACATGGAGACCCCTAATGCATGCATCGACATCTTAGGAGCTCATAACCCTACCATAGAAAAACCCACTTCTTCGAGCCTAGTCTTGTGCCCTGGAGCCAAGGCTATGGCTTTAAAACAAAAAAATCAATCCCTAGGGGCACCACGAGTTGAACCTAGGGACCAAGTCAAAGACTTCAAGGGACCTTGCATGGCTCCCCTTGAAGTAAATTTTTCCCAAAATAGGGTATGGAACCATAAGTTTTCCATAACCCTGCTATGTCCAAAACTCCTCAAGGAACCAAGCTTGGCTTTCCTTGAGGGCAAAGTCTCCCAAACCAGGTTTGTATGGAAGCCCAAGTCTTCCATCACCCCGGAATCCAAACTCCCGATATCTAAAAGGGTATATATCCCCAACATGGACGATTCCATGTTCCAAGACCATGATTTATACCAAAACTTTTCGAAAAACAAAAAGTCTTGGAACATGATTCTGAATATGGGATATAAACCCTACGCGGGCCTGGGAACCCGAAACCAAGGTAGGCTTGAGCCTGTCCTACCTAAAACCAATAGGGAACGATATGGACTGGGCTACAGCCCACCCATACCACCAGAGCCGCCACCTAAGACCATCTGGGTCAAGGGTGCCTTGTAGAACCTCTAAAACCGAAACCCATGTCTTAGACCTATCTGATTAGAGTCTGATTCATGAATGTTTTCTTTGAAGGTTCAATGGAAGATCCCTACTTTTGAAAAAGACAAAAAAAGTTGAAAACTCTCAAAATCTCAAAAACATTTGGAAAAACGAAAATTACAAAAAGAAATTCATTTCCAAAAGCCTTTGGCCATGTACAAAGCCCATTTTCGAAAAATTGTAAAAATGCTTTCGAAAATTGTATATACTCCCTGAAACCAAGTGTGCAAAAAGCTGGTCCTATCTACCCTTTTGCCTAGAGCTTTTTCAAAAATGAAAAGCTCGAGAATCACCAAAGCAAGGAGGAATAAACACCTCCAAGCTTCCTGAACTTCGCAAAAATCCTTAACTTATGGAAAATTGGGGATTTTTAGAAATAAGTTAACCCATAGTGTGTGCATAAGCATCATGCATTACACTTTGAAATCATTCATATGCATCGAGTCTAGACATCATTCTAGAAATCGAATTCAGGGTTTTGCAAAATCAAAGGGGCAATAAGAGTCGACCCCCTAAGTATCGAGCCTTCATAGGCATGTCTCCATACAAATCAAAACCAACACCTTCGAGGCAAATTTTAAAAAAGGAAATGAGAATCTTGAAAAAGGGTTACACATTTCACAAAAACCTTTCATGGCTTTGAAAAGAAAGATTTTCTTCAACTTCTGGTTTATATAAAAACCTTGATTGTGTTAGGATAAAGAACATGAATCTCACGATGAAATATGGAGACCATGTCAAAACTAAAACCTGATGGCCATGACGATCACTTAGGGCTGGTTATGTTTCCCATCCTTGAGCAAAAAGTATCATGATCATGTTAGAAAAACCATGGAAGTGCATGGACATGAACATACCATTGTCCATCCAAAATCCCTTTGAAAAACCATGGCCCTTCACCATATGGCCATGCGAAATTCCCATCGAGCTAGGGGCATTTTTAAACACAGCCCCTAGACACTTTCCATGGATAAGTGAACGCATCTCCTTCATGATTTGTGAGATACATTTCATGTGTTCATCATTGCATAAACACATGTATTTCCATTTTAAATCACATGGAGTGCATAGCATGCATCATATCACCCCGAAGAAAGCCCAAAAGGGTGGCAAACTCGAGTAGAAATGTCCCCATGTCTTCGAAAGGGCAACAAAAATTAGAAATTTGTTGATATTGTGGATAGAAATTAGCAAAACCCCGAAAATGCCCGAATATTCAAAAGGGTTTATGCTGAATTCTTTTTCAAAAAGATTTTGAAAAATCGAACTCCTTTGAAACTTCTTGAAAGAAGGATCGAAGTAGATTGTATAACCCCGAATGGAGGAATCTATACTTTTCGAAAAGTAGAGTCTTCCAAAAATGAATTGGCTATATTTCAAAGAACCCTGGCTTACAAGATTAAGCCTTGTTCAAAATATCAAAATATTTTCGAATAGCAGATGCTATTAAGAAATAGGACGATCTCGTTTGAATCGAGTAACCAAAGGGATAAGCCCTCCTCCATCCTACTTTCTCTCCGAAAAGGAAAATTGGCTGTTTTCAAAAGAAAAACAAAAAAACGAGAATGCAAAAACTCCTCCGAAAGTGGTCTTCCCTTCATAAACAGGGAATACAAAAACTCCTCCGAAAGAGGTCTTCTCGTTTCAAAAGAAAAAGGAGATATAAAAACACTCCTCCCAAAGAGGTCTTCCCTTCATAAACAGGGAATACAAAAAATCCTCCAAAGAGCTGCTCTCCTTTAAAGAAAAGAGGGATTAATGAAAAAATACTCCCAAAGGGAGACCCTCTATGAAAAAGAAACAAAAAGCCAAAGCTCCAAAGAGCGATTTTCCGATTCTTTGCCTAAAACCACGGGACACTTCAGAAGGGACCGTGGTATCTCTTTCCCATATCCCTACGGCTTATCCCCGAGGAAAAAGATGCAAATTTGCGAAAATCCTAAAGTACGAATAAAATCGGCTTATTTGGATTTCATTTTGTTTGAGAACTCGACTCTGTTTTGTAGGAAATGGAACTTTGAAATGTTTTCCAAGTTTTCCTACCCAAAAACCTCTACTGAGTAGCAGGTATTGAAACCCGAATGAAGGGAAGTATGAAAAATGGAAGTCCTTTTCGATACAAGTTAAAAGGAGTTCCTTTTCAAAAAGAAATTTTCGAAAAACCCACGAATGTCAAAAAGACATGGGTAAAAACCTGCTCGGAGCAACCAGCCTCAAAAGGCTCTCTTCGGGCTCAAAAACCAAAAATAAAATTTTTCTCATGCATGCATTCAAAGAGTCGTTCGTGCATGATCATACATATAGGGAAATAGCTAGGAAAAGCCCCCTTTTGCTAAAAATCCCCACCTGTGGAAAAAGAAAACAGGGTTTTTGCGAAATAAATGGTGTATTCTCGAGAAAATTTGAGGGAAAAACCAAAATGGGGTGTTTCTTCTTTGCCATTATCCAAATACATTTGGATAATGCCAAAGAGGGGCATCTGTAAACACCCCAAATCTTCTATTTTTCAAAAACTCTCGAAACACCAAAAAGCTCATTTGAGCCAAAACGACGACCTGTTTTGAAATGTGAAAACAGGTACAGAAGGCAAAAGAAGACCCTAGGCCCGAAGAGGATTCAAGCCCAGAGCTTCAGAAGCCACTTCCTGATAAAAAAACAAAAGAAAGCAGAGCCCATTTGATGAAAAGCTCAACGGAGTCCAGAACGGCGAAACGGAGTCCGAACGACAAAGTTGGGGAAAACCCAGCACCAGACGGAGCGCTGATGAAGCCAGTGCCCGCACAGATCGTTCGCCTCAAGAAGCCAAGAAGGACTGTCCGAAGAAATTTTGATTTGGATCTGGACCATATATATCCAGATCCAAATCCATGTAATGAATAGTGTTTGGATTTGGGCCAATCCAAATAGTGTTTGGGTCGATCCAAATAGTGTTTGGATTGGATCCAAATAGTGTTTGGATTGGATCGGATCTAGATCAAAATATCCAGATCCGTATCCATAAAAATATTGGGTTTGGATCGGATACAAATCTCAAAATATCCGAGATCCAATATCCAGATCCAAATAGTGTTTGGATTTGGGTATGGATCCAAACCCCAAACCCAAACCCAAATCCAAGACCCACCTCAAATCTCTATAAATAGAGGTGAGGGGGTCCATGTAAAGGGTTCATGCAAATATTTGGGAGGAGAGAGAGGGAGTGATAGACCTAGCCATGTGGGCTCATTGGGTGAGGTGGGTTCAAGCCATGTGGGCTAAGTGGGTCTAGACCAAGGGGCTGCAACCAAGGTGGGCTGGACCAAGTGGCTGCAACCGTGGAGACGTGGGCTCAAGCCAAGAAGGACCGGCTCCAAGAGGTAAACCTAACCCCAACCTAGCCTAGGTTCGAACCTACCTAACCCCAACTGAACCTAACCCTAACTAAACCTAGCCCTAACCCAACCTAGGTTCGACCAAACCTAACCCTAGACTTGAACCAACCTAAACCTAACCGGACCGCGCCTGCCGTGCGCACCCTGACGCTGTCCGCGCGCCCTGACTCTATCCCGCGCCCTGACGCCATCCCGCGCCCTGACGCCATCCCGCGCCCAGCGCCAGACGCCCGCCAGCGCCCAGCGCCCAGCGCCAGGCGCCCGATTGCTGCGCCCGACGCCTTCCTGCCGACTTGACCACCTTCCTGCCGACCTAACCTGCACCTTGGCCGTGACCTGTACCCTAGGACAGACCCTAGGACAGACCCTACACAGCCCCCATTTTGGCCGAACCTTAGTTCCCCTAAGACCCTAATCGTGCCCCATAGAACCTCCCTCAAAGCCCCCTAGGATAACCCCCTCTTGGCTGCCCAAGGTGAACCGTGAGCTCACGTGCAAGCAAGTTGAACATGGACCAGCTATTTGTAAGTGTCTAAACTTGGTCTATTACATTAACTTGCTTTATATTCAATTAAATTTTGATACGGGGTTGTAGTAAAGGAGCTTCGTCTCCCCCCGATTGTAATAACGTGGTTTGACACACCCACACACACACGCACTTGAGCCTTTTCGCTCTTAGTCGTACACTTCTTGCACACACACGGGCCTAACAAGCCCTTAATATATAGTTATATTTATATATTTTAAGTCAAGGGGGTTTTTAATTAAGTCGTGTGTGTTGTCGTTCCATTTTCCACACGCACACACATTGAGCCTTCGCTCTTACTCCCAAGACCTTAGTAAAGGCCTTATTGCAGTTATATTTGGGTTTCATTTATGTCGTGTGCGTAGTACTTCAATTCTACACTCACACACATTGAGCTTTCGCTCTTACTCCCAAGACCTTAGTCAAGGCATACTGCAATTTATATTTGGGTTTCATTTCATGTCGTGTGTGTAAGTCTTTCAATTCAAGCACACACACACATTGAGCCTTCGCTCTTATTTACAAGACCCAAGTAAGGGCCCCTACATATACTCTATATAAAGTATTTCTTTCGGCTACGTCTTTAAGATTCGGGTTTTAAGGTTCAAGTCGTGTGCGTTGTCTTTCAATATATACACGACACACACTTACACAATTGAGCCTTTCCGCTCTTAAGATATAGCCATATTTCCCCTTCCGCTATTTACTTTACAAGTCATTTCCCTTCGGCTATTTACTTTACAAGTCATTTCCCTTCGGCAATTTCCCTTCGGCATTGTCTTTTAATTTCGGGTTTTCCCTTTGGAGTAGCGTGAGTTTGCATTGCATCTACGCCATACCACGAGGTAGGACGCATATTGCATCGAAGCAAGCCCCGTACTCCCGCTCAAATTCGCCCCATGTAGTGGAGTGTTCATAACACACACCTAGGTGGCCCATAAAGGGATAAAGAGAAAGACTTAGGCACGTGCAAATCCACGTGATCTAAAATCTGAGAATCGTACAAACCCGAATCAAATCGTGCAAGACTTAGGGTTGTCCAACCCTTACAAAGTCAAAATCGCCCAAATGCATGGTTTTCAAAAGGTTTTAAAACACTTCTTCATTCAAAATATATTTTGAGTTAAACTTGTTTCAAAACGAAGTCTCTAAGCGTACAGACTGACCCTTGCGCATCGGTGCAAGAAGGTCTGCGACGTAAAAATCCCGCTTGCCTACAATCGCCTTTCAAAAGTCAGATTGTTTTCAAAACATACTTTGCTAGTTAAAGTAAACTAGCTGGCACGCCCATAAAGCGAAGTAGATTGCGAAAAGGTTCACTTCAGGCCTAAGAACCCGCAAGTGAAAATTTTCGGTGTCTACACCATCCAAACACCATTTTTTTCCGAAGTTTGCAAAATACCTTTGTTGTTTTTTTGTTAATTATCAAATTGTCAATGATGGAAAATATCATGTGTTTCTTTCTCTTCTCTCTCACATGCCAAAAATCACTCTTATTTTCTCTCGTTTTCCTATTCATTCGTTCTTCTTTGATTTATTGAAGTAATCTTACCCGGTCAACGCATCAAAATCCATTGAAAAGAAGACAGAAGAAGCAAAGAGGATAAGAATACCATATTCGAAAGGGTGAATCATCGATTTATTGAGATATGGTGTTGATTTACTTTTAGTTTATTCTTTTTACTTTTTTCTTAGATTTTGAAAGATTTCCTACCGAAAAACTCATCAGATTTGTGGCGAGACACACCTCAAGTGTGCCATCCAAACACAAAAGACATACCCTGGGTGCATCTCCCATGTTTGAGCGACGCGCTTGGGATGCGTCTTGATTGTTTGCATATGGTATCATAAAAAATTTCTTTTTTGCTATGTAGATATGGCTAATAGGACACGAGTAGAAGGTTGTAACATTACCACTTTATCTACGAGACATAGTGTTTTATCCTACACAAGACACTCCTATAATATTATAGATAGTGAGAATGAGAGATCTCCTGATATGTCGGGATCACTCCCTAGCATTGAACGTCACATTTCCTGTAAGATGTAGGAGGAATAGGTAACTTTTAACTTTAGTTAAATTTTATATTCTATATTAACACTTTCTATTCTAATTCAACTATGTAAATATGTATTTACAAACAATATGAAACATGGTAATAACTCACACATGCTATAATATTGGCAAAGCTTTGCCAGTAAAGAGGTTGGATGTGAGCTATAGTAACTAAGTTGAGATTGCATATAGGAAGTAAACTTATTAGGCAAGTGAATTTGCTATATTAAGTGATAGATCATGCTTATTTACTACTTTTATCGAGCGTTGACATAAGTTTAAGAATACTGAATAGGAAGCAAAGATATCATAATCTCATTTATCTAGAATAGGAGGCAATAGATTGCAATATATTATTAAAATTGAGAATGTATCTCTACCGACTCCTTTCCTTAAGAGAGGGAAATCTAGAAAAACACATTATTATCGGTACCCGATCTTAAGAATATTAAAACAACAAAATATCAACAGATGATAGATACGGATCAACAACAATCCTTAAAAATAATGAAAGGAGAGAGATAGAACATCATGCCTTTTTAAAAGAGAGAATATCACTAATGGGCTAACAACATACGGCCAGAACCTTGTGGAAACTATGCCTCAACTTACCGAAAAAGAGAGAGAGTGAAAGAAGAAAAAGATTAGGGATTCGATACTAGTATGGTGTGTCTCCTATATTTAGGAGATACACTTGGGTGCATCTCAGTTGTGTATAATTTTTGTAAATTTTTTTGCTATGCACATATAGCTCATACGGCATGAGTAAAGGTCATAACATTATTACTTCATCTAAGAAACACAATGCTTTATTCTATTAAAGACACATAGATGATAACGATGAGAAGAAGTCGACTCTTCATGTTATGAGGAGGATACATCAATTTCATATATTGAGATTGATATTACATATAGTAAGGATGAGGGATCTCTTGATATGTCAGGATCACTCCATAGCTTTAAAGGTCACATTTCCTATAAGATATAGGAGGAACATGTAATTTATAACTTTAGTAAACTTTTATATTCTATATCAATACTTTTTATTCTAATTGACTATGTAAATGTATATTTATAAAAAATATGAAAAGTAGTAATAATTCACACACGCTATACTATTGGCAGAGCTTGACCAATAAAGAGGACGGATGTGAGGTCTGTTAATTGAATTCATATTGCATATAAGAGTGGGTTGATTAGGTTGGCGGATTTGTTATATAAAGTAATAGACCATGCATTGTTTACTACTTTTATCGAGCATTGACATAAGTTTAAGAACACTTAATAGGAGGCAAACACATCATAATCACATCTATCTAGAATAGGAGAATAGATTGCAATATATTATCAAAATAGAAAATATGAATACTTCGACAATCCTATCTTTCTTCCTTATTTTCATCCATGCATTATAAATATGCCTAACCATACTCACATTTTTCTCATCAACCCATTTCAAATGCATCAAAATATAATTCGGTTTGTAGTAGCTTTTTGTAAAATCCTTTGTTACAAAGTATTCAAAACCAGTCAATCTCCATATAAAAGTATGTCCTTTAATATACAAGCTTAGTGAGTAGTTATGTCTCATTTACTACATTTAACTTCTAATGGCCATCATCTATACCCTCTCCTCTTAATAAAAATGGACAGTCTACTTTCTAAGTATTTGTCCACCTAGTATTTTCAACATTAATTTTTTTTTCTCAACTTATATTTGTCACACCTTTCACACACAAGTCATACCTTGCTTGTTAGGTTTTTTTCTTCAAATGTCTAATAACAATAACAATATTATGCTTCCTCCTAATATTTTTTATATACTCAACAAGTTTATTGTGACTCTTAAACACATCCAACCACAAACACGAGTGAATAGTCAAATTCATCACTTTCTCAATCAACAAATTGATCTTCTATCTCTTCAGCCAACCAGTTAATGAGTACATCATCCTGTTTCCGCTTTTCTTAATCAATACCTTGATTAGTTGTTGTCTTTCCTTAATTAAGTCTATTATAAGTACTTTTGTTCGAGTTGTTTGTTATTATGCAATATATACAAGGATATAAGGCTTGAAGCATAACACAAACAACTTCTATTCGGTTAAGAGGGACACAGACAGGGGAATCTCCCATTAAAGAGAAAAAGTGGTGGAACCATTTCTCCTACTTAAGGAAAGACGTGGCTGAACCTTGTCTCTTCGTTAATAGGAGACGTAGCCTAAGCGCGGAGACACGCTTGTATCATTTTGAAGCAAAATTTTGACAAGTGAATGATTTTACCCCAAAATCACAAAATATCTTTAAACATTGAAAAAGACAAAAAATATAGCAAACCTACGAAAATACAAAGATATTACTATGAATCAACCTTTCAAAACCAAGAAAAATTCAAAAATCGATCGAATCTATTGCCTCTTCATTTTCTTCTTTCTTCTTTCGTTTAATTCTGGTGAGGTTCATAAGAAGCTAATCGGTAATAGAGTTACAATTAAGGTAGTAGTAACTCAATGGATGAAACGTTAGTCATCGAGCAACAACAACAACAATAACTAAGCCTTTTCCCATACTAGACGGGGTCAACTACATGGATTCTTTGTTTCCACAGAGCCCTATCATGTGCTATATTAGCAGTTAACTCACAATAAGCTAGATCATTCTTTATTGTTTCTTTCCAGCACTTTTGTTATCATCCTCTACCTCTTTTAATACTTTCAAAATCTAGTTTTTCATATGTTCTTAAAGGTTATGCTTTTGATCTTTTTTCTATATACCTAAACTACCTTAAACGATATTCTCTCATTTTATCCTCTATTGGTACCACTCCTAATTTGTTTCTAATAACCTCATTATGTATACGGTCTTTTCTTTCATGACCACTCATCCATCTTTTGTACATGTTGAAGATTAACAACCCAATACTCAAAACCATAAAACATGACAAGTCTAATTACTACTCTATAATATTTACCTTTTAACTTTAATGGTATCTTCTTATTACAAAGAATACTTGATGCTCCTATCCATTTTAACCAAGCAGCATTAATTCTATGCATAACATCTCTATCAATTCTTCTATCACTTTGAAAAATTGACCCTAGGTATTTAAAACTTTTCTTCTGGGGGATGCAATGTGTGCCAATTTTAATTTCTATATCCTTTGAAGTAACCAAACGATCAAACTTATATTCCATATATTTTGTCTTTATTCTACTAAGTCGGAAGCCTTTACTTTCTAATGTTTCTCTCCATAGTTCCAATTTTCTATTAACTTTTTCCTTAGAGTCCTCCACTAACATAATGTCATTTGCAAATAGCATATACCAAGGTACTTCATCTTGAATATGTTTTGTTAACTCATCAATCACCATTATAAATAAGTGTAGACTTAAAGTTGATCCTTGATGTAACCCAATATTAACTTAGAAGAAGTGTGTCATTCCTTCATGAGTCCTCACACATGTTTTTGCACCATTATACATGTCTCTTATAAGGTTTATATATGTAAATGGGATACCTCTTTTTTTTCAAGGTTCTCTAAATAACCTCTCTCGGTACCCTATAGTAAGCTTTTTCTAGATCAATAAATATCATGTGAAGGTCCTTCTTTTTTGCTCTAAAATGTTTTATAAGATGTCTCAAAAGGTGAATCGTTTCAACAATAGATCTGCCTAACATAAATCCAAATTGGTTCTTTATTGTACTCAATACTTGTCTTAACCTACGTTCGATAATTCTTTCCCATAATTTCATAGTATGACTCATTAACTTGATACCCTAATAATTCACATAATTATGAATGTCTCATATGTTCTTATATATGGGTATAAGTGTACTCGCTCTCTATTCCTTAGGCATCGTTTGGTTTCTCCATATTTCATTAAATAGTCTTGTGAACCAAGTGATTCCTGTTTCTCTTACTATTTTCCAAACTTCTATAGGAATATTATCTAGTCATACTGATTTACCACCCTTTATATGTTTAAGAGCCTTTTTTACTTCATTCTTTTGAATACGCCAATAGAAATTGTTGTTTATATACTTTTATGATTTGGCTAACTCTCCTAAGCTAATATTAACATCTTTATCTTTATTAAAAAACTTATAAAATTAAATTTTTCATCTATTTTTTATATCATCATTTACCACTAGAATTTTTTCATCCTAGTCTTTAATGCATCTAATAGAATCAAGATCTTTCATTTTCTTATCTTTAGCCCTAGCTATCTTAAAAATATCTCTTTTACCCTCTTTTGAGTTGAGTTTTTTGATATAATCGTCCCAAAATTTAGCTTTTGCTTCACTAACGGCCGTTTTCGCTTTCTTCTTTGTTTCTTTATAAACCTCTAAAGTTTCACTAGTTTTCTTAGCATAATGTAATTTGTAACATGCCTTCTTTGCCTTGATTTTATTTTGCACTATAATTATAACAATGCTGGCTTATATGTATATCCTTACTTTACTTAAGTGTAATACCTGTAGTACTATTTTTACCTAAGCACACTTAATTTTACGGTTCAGACGCGCTCAAAATGATGCACCCGTCTTATATACGGGTATATGTGCAGAGTGAATATTACTTAAGAGTCGAACTGAGCCGAGTCTTGATTTGTCAAACCTTTTCGTTAATGGCCGGCCATATCACCGAAAGAAAAGCAGCTCGTCATGCTGGAGATTGATCGAACAAAGGGATGGGACCCGACCTATGGGGACACGACCACCCGAGTGGATAGGGATTTACTTGGTTTGACTGAGTTATGGTTTACGTAAAACCTGGGCATGGCGGATACGAGATAAGACCTAAATTGTACCTGACGTAAATTATATAAATGTATATGAACATGTAAATACATTATATATATGACGTTGAATTCTCAGAATTATCTTCAATTGTTTAGTTAGATTTTAAGGTTTTAATCCAAAATATAATTTTATTGGGAATAGATTAGGATACGAGACGTTTTGTCAGGGAAAAAGACACAAAACCATTCCTCTACCTGTTGGGTAATAAGATGGATGTGGGACACAGAAATTGAGGTCTTGGTATGGGTACCTGCTACATTGCCATCCTTAACTTGATCTGCAATCAATATTATAAATATTGTCTTGGAGCATGTGCCCTACTATTGGCCTAAAATGTATATCGCATACTATATGGTACAATACTTTTAAAGAAGAAAAACTAGCTAAAGATAAAAAAACTAAAGTATCATAGATAGTTTGAGGTTGAATATTTGATATATATATATATACTGGGAAAATGACCAAGTTTCATAGAAAAGCTCTTGATCATATTTGAACCGATGCCTTATGTCTTACCATGGTGTTGCTCTACTGCCGAGTTGAAAGGGCCCATTCAATTCAATCCAATAATTAGCCCACTAAAGAGTCTAATGGATATACTCATGCAGTAGTTATATCTTGTACATATTATATATAATTATACTAAAAATAATATATGAGTTTCATTATGGAATAATGAATAGTATATACAATAAACAACAATTGAGCCATTTTTCATACTAGATGCGGTCAATTCTTTATTTTCATAGAGTTTGATCACGTCTAATGCTATTATTACAATCTAGTTTCATGTATCATTATTTATTATTCTTTTCAACACTTTTATGATTCTCCTATTCTTCTTTTAACATTTTTACAATCTAGTTTCTTCACCCTTCTTAACTCCGCCCATGTAAGGGATCACACTTGCATGGCCGGTCCCAAGCTCGGATAAAGGAGGAGGGTTGTGTTAGGCTTCCGACAATGAGCGTAAAACTTTATCGGATTTTTATATAATAGATTACACAAATTATAAGCATTGCTTTGGGGTGTTCTCGCCTACCGACGCAATGCAGAGCTCGAATGCAGTGAAAAGTAAGCAATGACCACTACATTTTCGTACGGATGTAGTGAATCAATCACAAAGAGGGTTCCCACATCATGGACGGGTGTGAGTAAAGAAGTTAGTCCCGATATATTGCCACCCAAATGTAGTGAATAAATTACAGAGAGGGTCTCCACATTTTCAATATGGACATATGCGGGGGATAAGGAAGCTAGTCCTAGATAATAAGATTTGTATTGGTTCTTAAAATATCGGAACATTGTCTAGTAAGTTAATGGAGGTGGTAGATACTATGATTCAAAGAAAGATTCATATTCTATGTCTATAAGAAACAAGTGGGTTGGAGAAAAAGTAATGGAGATTGAGGATACCGGTTTTAAATTATGGTACTCAAGTAAATAAAATGCTTGAAACAGAGTTGACATTATCATAAATAAAGATTTAAAGGATAGTGTAGTAGACATACAATGATATGGTGACTGAATCATGACGTTGAAATTAATGTTAAGAGCAGAGGTTTTGAATATAGTTTGTCCTTACGCACCCCAAGTAGGACTAGAAGATTGTATAAAGACGACTTTTAGGGAAGAGTTAGATAAGGCGATTCAAAGAATTCCACAAAGGGAGATGATTTGTTTAGGAGGAGACTTAAATGGACATGTCAGTAAAGAGGCATTAGGATATCAAGGTATTCATGAAAACTTTGGTTTTGGGGATATAAATGAGGAAGGTAGGGAGATTTTAAATTTTGCTATGGCATTTGATCTCTTTATAGTCAATACAATCTTCAAAAAACAAGATGAACATTTAATTACTTATAAGAGTGGCTTATCACAAACACAAATTGATTACTTTATTTGTATATAAAAAGATAGAGCTTGTTGTAAAGATTGCAAGGTAATTCCAGGAAAAAACTTAACCAGCCAACATCGACTTTTAGTTATGGATTTACAAATAAAAAAATGGACAGAAGTAAAGAGTGCATCGAGACTAAATGGTGGAACTTCAAAAACGAGGAAAAAGATATATTTAAACAGAAAGTCCTTCAAGGAGATGCTTGGAATTATGTTGGTACACCTTGTGATATGTGGAACAATATAGCTATACATATTAGGAAAGTAGCAAAAGATGTGTTAGGTGAATCTAAGGGAGGTAAGCATTGAAGTTGAAAAAGGTTATAAGTGAAGCAAAAACTAAAATTTGGGAGTACAAAAAAAGCTTCGTGGTAGAGTGAAGTAGTGTAAAATAAAATAAGGCAAAGAGGGCATGTTACAAATTATATTATGCTAAGAAAACTAATGAAACATTAGAGGCTTATAAGAAAACAAAGAAGGAAGCGAAAACAGCCATTAGTGAAACAAAAGCTAAAATTTGAAAGGATTTATATAAAAAAAACTCAACTTAAAAGATGGTAAAAGAGAGATTTTTAGGAAAGGTAGGGCTAGAGATAAGAAAACTAAAGATCTTAATTCACTTAGATACATCAAAGATGAGAATGAAAAAAATTCTAGTGATAAATGATGATATAAGAAATAGATGAAAAAATATTTTTGTAAGCTTTTTAATAAAAATAAAGATATTAGTATTAGCTTAAGAGAGATAGCCAAATCAGAAAAGTATATAAACCACAATTTTTACCAACGTATTCAAAAGAATAAAGTCAAAGAGGCTCTTAAACATATGAAAGATGGTAAATCAGTAGGACCAGACAATATTCCTATAAAAGTTTGAAAAATCGTAGGAGAAACAAGAATCACTTGGCTCACAAGACTATTTAATAAAATATGAAAAAACTAAAAGATGCCCGAAAAATGGAGAGCAAGTACACTTATACCCATATATAAGAACAAGGGAGACATTCAAAATTGTGTGAATTATCGAGGTATCAAGTTAATGAGCCATACTATGAAATTATGGGAAAGAATTATCGAACGTAGGTTAAAACAAGTATCAAGTACAACAGAGAACCAATTTGGATTCATGCCAGACAGATCTACTATTGAAGCAATTTACCTTTTGAGACGTCTTATGAAACATTTTAGAGCAAAAAAGAAAGACCTTCACATGATATTTATTGATCTAGAAAAAACTTATGATAGGGTACCGAGGGAGGTTCTTTGGAGAACTTTGAAAAAAAGTGGTATCCCATTGACATATATTAACCTTATAAGAGAAATGTATGATGGTGCAAAAATATGTGTGAGGACTCATGAAGGAACAACAGACTTTTTTGAAGTTAATATTGGGTTACATCAAGGATCAACTTTAAGTCTATACTTATTTATAATGGTGATGGACGAGTTAACAAAACATATTCAAGATGAAGTACCTTGGTGTATGTTATTTGGAGATGACATTGTATTAGTGGAGGAGTCTAAGGAAAAAGTTAATAGAAAATTGGAACTATGGAGAGAAACATTAGAAAGCAAAGACCTCCGACTTAGTAGAACAAAGACAGAATATATGGAATGTAAGTTTGATCATTTGGTTACCTCAAAGGAGATAGAAATTAAAATTGGCACACATTGCATCTCCCAAAAGGAAAGTTTTAAATACCTAGGGTCCATTTTTCAGAGTGATGGAAGAATTGATGGAGATGTTACACATAGAATTAATGCTGGTTTGTTAAAATAGAGAGGAGCATCAAGTATTCTTTGTGATAAAAAGATACCATTAAAGTTAAAAGGTAAATATTATAGAGTAGCAATTAGGCTTGTCATGTTTTATGGCTCTGAGTGTTGGGCAGTTAATCATCAACATGTACAAAAGATGTCTGTGACAGAAATGAAGATGTTGAGATGGATGAGTGGTCATACAAGAAAAGACTATATACATAATGAGGTTATTAGAAACAAATTAGGAGTGACACCAATAGAGGATAAAATAAGAGAATATCGTTTAAGATGGTTTGGACATATAGAAAGAAGATCAAAAGATGAACCTTTAAGAAGGTTAGAAAAACTAAATTTGGAAAGTATTAAAAGAGGTAGAGGACGACCACAAAAGTGTTGGAAAGAAACAATAAAGAATGATCTAGCTTATTGTGAGTTAACTGCTAACATGGCACATGATAGGGATCTGTGGAAACAAAGAATCCATGTAGCTGACCCCGTCTAGTATGAGAAAAGGCTTAGTTGTTGTTGTTGTTGTATTAAGATTAATTAGATTGCAATTAAGGAGCTCATGTCTCCATTATGATGTATTAATTAAGAATGATACGTTGCCCCATCTCTTTTTCATTCATATGCTATTTGTTATATGTTTTAATTTCAATCCTTTCTACTCCATAATATAATATAAGATTATATATCTCTTAATCTCCTCTAAGCTCATATAGTAATTATAATTTTATTTATTTTAAAATGTTGTAGATTAATTTTTAATTCGGATGAAAACACATGCATGAATATGAAAATCTGGTTTTTGCGCTTTGTACACATCCGATAAATGAATTTTATTTCATTATCTCCTACTCCAAATGTTCCAACATTTTGCTTGTCTATTTTACACACACCAACACACTTTTCATAAATTTTTAAGAAATTTAGGCCCGTGCATCAATGCCAATAAAATCGTAAAATATTTAATGAAAATGAAACAAAATCTGTAAAACCATAAGTTGTTGCAATAGAGGTTAAGTTATTATCTCATATCTTTATACACAGAGAACAATTTTTATTGAAAATGGTCTCATTGGAAATCCATAGCTTTCCAACAAGATTAATTTTATAGAAATCAGAGATCTTAGCATCAAGATACAATCTTTTTTCTAAACCTCTAACTTTCTAGTAAAAGTCTATCCCGAATGTCTGAGTGGGGTCTATTTTCGGATTTAATTGTACAAATCTACGATATCTAAAATAGATATAAAAATAGTTTCTGAATTTGTACATCAAGCTCTATTTTCTAGAATTTTTGGAGATTCAGAAGCTTTATAAAAAAATCAGGAAATAAGTCTTTGGAAACTGAAACAGGTTCTGTTTTTCAAGACTTAGAATGTTTTTGAGTAAAAATCACGATTTTTGTCAAAAATTTGAAATTGAAGTTTGGTTTTGAAAACTTATCGGATCTCGAACAATTTTCAAAGTATCTAGGCTGACCCTTGAGCATCGGTTTAAGAAGGCCTACATCAAAAAGAGCTCACTTGTCCACAATCACTACACGAAGTCAGAAATTAATCTTTGTTAGTTTGAGCAAACTAGCTGGCATGCTCGCGCACACGATGTAGTTTGAGAATTTAATTTGAAGTCTCTACTTCTGAATAAAAATTCACATCTATAGGTCCTACAGATTTACCAACCTTTTTTTGCTTAACAAGCTCTTTGACTTTATTTTTTAATATGTCAGTAGAAATTACAATTTATATAATCTTTTGATATGATTATATCTCTTAAGTTAACACTAGCACCTATATTTTTGTTTAAAAGTTTATGCAAATAATTTTTCATCTATTTTTGATACCATTAAACACAAACTATATTGAAATTCTCTACTCCTAACATAATTTAAAACATATGTTCCGATTCTCCTTTGCTTTTTCTCTCATCCACATTATCTCTTGTAAAAATCGAATGTAAATCTTTCTCCTAATCATACTATCTACTACTTCAATTTCAATTAGCTTGCCCGTCAAACTTTTATACCCCTGTATCTATCTATGATGAAAATGTGAACTCTTTTTATAATTTATTCACTATATTCGTGCAAGTGAGACTAACTTCTTTATTCACACACATCCATGATGTGAGGATCAATTTTATACTAGTTGTCGGAAGCCTTACACAGAGTTGGGACCAGCCATGTAAGGATAATCCCAACGGAGTTAATAATGAATAGTATATAGATAGAGAGAGAGGGAAGGAGAGGGTGGGGTGGGGGGGGGGGGGGAGTGGGCCCATGTTTTGGGCCGATTGTACCAGCCCCCTCAATTTTTGTCACTGGACGGCTTCCGATGGTACAACGGCCAGCCATGCCTCTTTTTGTTCGATTCGGCCAAGAGGTTTATTTCTTCCACCAAGGAACAACTACAATGCTCGGGAGCCCTGAGCTATAACCTCCCCAACGCTAGCTACATACGATCTGTCTGAGATGGAGGTGATTGACTGAAGAAGGGAAGTCCAGGACTTCCACCCTTCCTCTTCTTCCTTGAACCTTCCGTGCCTCCCTAGAACCAAACCAAAGATAACACAAACCTCCGCATGAACCAAGTAGAGCTTGGTTCATATCATGAAAGGTGGAATTCATGTCAAGAAGTCTAGCCTATGACTGTCACTGAATAAGACTTATGTCTCTTGATTAAAATCAAGTTTATGTACTTCTTCATCCAAAGGAACTCTTCATATGTTTCAGGCTTAACAATGAACTCTACTTCCATAGTAGATAATATAACATACTTTTGCAATCTTGATTGTAACTCCCACTACAAAAATAATCAAATAACCAGAAGTAGACTTTTTTTAATCAATATCTGTAGCTTTGGCTCAATCACTATAGCCACAAAGAATAGGTTTTGGATATCTCAAACAAAATTTCAAACTAGAAGTATCATGAAGATAGTGGAAAGTCGACTTCACACTTCCAATACCCTCCACCTGGACATAAGAGAAAACTGCTCACTACTCCAACCATGAGCTAGATCAAGTCTTGTACAAACCATTGCGCACATGAAACTTTCTATTGTAGATGATATGAAATCTTCTTTCTCCTTATCATTTAAAGGAGAATACTTAGAGCTAAGCCTAAAGTCTGAGGCGAGAGTTGTTCTTACCACATTAGATTTATGCATGTGAAATTGTTGAATCACCTTCTCAATTTTTTTAGATCACAATTTTTTAGTTGCTCTATTACGAGTATTATGCATGTTAAGAATCAATTTTGCTAGTCGTAAGTTTTCATGGCAATACCTTCTCAATGAACCTGTCAATTCTACAAGCATTTTGATCAACAATCAACATATATCATCAACATAAACAATAAAATAATAAAATTATTATCAAAAAGTTTCTACATAGAAACACATTAGTCAAAAATAATCTTTTTGAAGCCTTGTAACATACTCAAGCTTCTTATATCAATTCCTAAGAGTTTGCTTTATCTTGTGTCATCTGCTTTTAGAGAACCAAACCATCAGTACTGGTTTGGCTCAGTTCTGAACCATGGTTCTATATATTTTATGTCATACCCATTGTCTTGGTTCTCATGTTTGGCTTGTTCTATGACCCATACTTGATTCTTCTCTTGGTTCGCACCTTGAAAAGCTTCTTAAAGAAAACACTATCATCTGTCTTGCAACTGCAATGAGCAAATTGCGCTTTGATATCCACCATTTGGTTAATTGATATGTTTCGGTTGGAGGGATGAATGGTTCAAATAAAAAAAAAATGCTACTTTTGAAAAAGTAAATAGTATGCTAAGTACAAGAGTTCAACTCTCTCTCTCTCTCTCTCTCTATATATATATATATATATAACCAAATCTAGATCCTTGGATGGCCCACAATTCTTTGCGTTCCTCTTTGTCAGAGCATAAAAATCTTTAAATAGTTCCTTTCCCAACAACCTCCTCCTCACCTCTTCTCTACCTAGTACTGCTTTTATTTTCTCCTCCATATATATGGTAAAGACCTCAGTCGAAAAGTGCTGGCATCTCAGAAAATCTGCCATGGTCTTTCTCTTTCTAGTTGCTCAAAACATGTGTTTCACAATTGTTTACCTACGGAGGTAATGAAAATTGCATAATCTTCACCGTTCTGTTCTTGGTGGATATCAAAGCGCAATTTGCTCATTGCAGTTGCAAGACAGATGATAGTGTTTTCTTTAAGAAGCTTTTCAAGGTGCGAACCAAGAGAAGAATCAAGTATGGGTCATAGAACAAGCCAAACATGAGAACCAAGACAATGGGTATGATATAAAATATATAGAACCATGGTTCAGAACTGAGCCAAACCAGTACTGATGGTTTGGTTCTCTAAAAGCAGATGGCACAAGATAAAGCAAACTCTTAGGAATTGATATAAGAAGTTTGAGTATGTTACAAGGCTTCAAAAAGATTATTTTTGACTAATGTGTTTCTATGTAGAAACTTTTTGATAATAGTTTTATTATTTTATTGTTTATGTTGATGATATATGTTGATTGTTGATCAAATGGTGGATATCAAAGCGCAATTTGCTCATTGCAGTTGCAAGACAGATGATAGTGTTTTCTTTAAGAAGCTTTTCAAGGTGCGAACCAAGAGAAGAATCAAGTATGCCTGCCGCGTGACTGTAGGACCCCTGGAATTGGTGGTGTAACAGTCTTTCTCGTATGGCACGGGTCTCGCACATATGGGGCTATAGGCGCCATGTGCAAATCCAAATCTCCATATACTGCATGAGGTTTGCCTGTGGAAGGAATTCAACGATTCACTTCTGACATGAATCCCTTTCATATTCTTTGAGAGGAGATCTGGATTTTCTCTGGTTGAGAAAAGTCAGTTACCTTAAGTTAAAGAGGTGAATTCTTCTCTCGTTTGGTTAGGTTGAGCTTCTCTGTGGTTAAAAGTATGATTTGGATTCTCACAAATTGAGAAATCGGAAAAACTGCTGTCAGATTTCTTGATTCACATAAGCCTAACACCCTGCTTTGCGGCATATTTTCCGCCCAATTGCCAACTAACTAGGAATTAATATGCTCGGTTTTTGGTCATTTGAATAGGTGGAGCTCCACCGAGAAAGAATCCATGTAGCAACCCTACTTAACATCTACTTAACACCGAGAAACACTGTAGAGGAAGTCTCACTGAAAGAAAAAGATAAAATAATCTTGCATTTTTGAAGTTAAATGATAATAACGTACAAGAGCGAACACAACCACGACTAAGAATCTATGTAGCAACCCTACTTAACATGCAAGGAGGATCTAACACATATGGCCGGCATATGGATAACGATAGGGTGACTAACCAAACCAGGCAAAAAGCAAAGTAAGCTAGCAATAACTTCGGTAGCATTGAGTTAAATGCTCTGTCAAAGAAACGGGCAAATCAGAGACTTTGCGTTTCCAAGCTACTGAAGTTCAAAGCGAGTCTTTTGACATTCTTACTGTAATATCTTTTAGGGCTTTAAAGAATAGCGAATACGACAGAAAAAGCAGAGACGAAACATCAGCCTCATCTCATTCAGTTGGATTTGGTAGAGAATATAAAGATTTTACTGATAAACGGACAGGATTTGGTTTGGCTTTCAAGAAAAAATTGATGAATATCTGATACAATTGAAGCATATTTATTCTGACCCGGTCCAACTTTCCTCCAATTGTGTTGTATCCAAGGATTGTAAGACTATTGAGTAGCAGTTATATCCAACACGAATCTGAATTCTTTATATCGTAAGGAAAAGGCTAATATAAAGCGGGGAACCGTCCACAATAACTCCAAAACTGAAGAAGGAGCCATGCTCTCCTGGATACGGGTTTCACTTGACATAACCTTTTAAGTTGAAGGACACGACTTCAACACTCAGTGGGTGCACATCTAGTCAGGCTCTGCATTCGCTCAACTCATCCAAAAACCAAAAGAAAAAGAAAAGCTGCCTTCCAGGCAGGGCTACCAACAGCTTGAAACCGAACGTGACTCAATGGTACTCGAACCAGCTCGAGGGATTACTGCTGATTTGCTTCCAACCCATGTCGACCCTAGCAGAGTCAACATTTGATAGTGAATAGAATATGTTTGGTCTTTGAATCACCCAACCTCACTAGAAATCCCTTTATTTTGGAAAAACTAGAAATGTGACCTTACAAGAATCACAAAAGTCAGCAGGGAAACGTCTACCACTGTCTGCCCATTCAAACTCCCAGCTCAATCTTTACAGTAGTGCTAAGCATCATGCCACTCTGTTCCTATTAACTAACCATGTATGGATAACGTGCAACATTATCTGGATGAAGGAGGAAAAAGATATGCATACTTGTGATAGAAATGAAGATCTAAAACAATTCTTGGCACAGCCTTTTGTAGAATAAATAGGAAACTACAAATCCAAACTCCTGTGAGAAAGAGTTCATATGCAATCAAGCATACGTAAACCATGAAACGATTTCTGCAAGATGGGAAGACTGAAGATGCAGTGACTTGTTCATGTCCTTCTTACGTTAAAACTCTAATCCAAGTAAGAATCAACCATGGCCTCAATGTCCACCCGCACTCGCTAGCGACTCAATAAGAAGATTGTACCCTTCCGGCACAGGTATCTGTGCATGAACACACTCGGACAATATGGGGATGTCTGAGTTGACATCAAGATATCTAGCAAGAAACAGCATCAGATGAAAATCTGAGATACGCTTCACGAATGTGACATGCTTTGTGCGATCAAGATGGTTCTTCAAAGCTCTCATGGTCACTGGAGTTATCCTGTTTTCGATGGGGAATGTTGATGACAGTGGCCCCTGCATTAACAGCAGTAACAAACCTCATGCAACAGTCATCAAAATAAAACAAGAAACGAGTCCCTTTGTACATGTGACAGTTCTCGGAAACAGAATGCTAAATCTCTACATCAACCACCCAGAATTTAACTTCTACAAGATCCCTTTGCTTTTCCCTTTAATGGAAACATCCATGTACCATATAGGAAGAAGGTTGAAAGCTGATTGCCACTGATAATAGTGACTTGAGAAAATTTAACAACGTTAGCAGCTGCTTCCAATAGTATCAGACAGTTATCCAATTTATTTATATTAAATAAGTTGGGTATCCTTAGAAGGGAACACCTGGACCGCAATGGAATGAGGAATCTATAACTTTTTCTTCATTGTGTTTAACAAAGCCAGAATGAGATTATTCCTGAGCAATATTATGAAATCACATCTTTATTCCGTCTGGCAGACAAACATTTGGATGAAAACAAAAAGAACGCATTATAGGAAATACTCCGTCTAGTATGGGAAAAGGCTTAGTTGTTGTTGTTGTTGTATAGGAAATACTCCCTGAACCATTGGAAGTTGGAAAGTGACTAGAAATTTCATGTCATTTGTCCTTCCCATTATTGAAGCAGGTGGTCCTGCAGTTGAGGAAATCCAACTTGCACTAGAATATGGTTCTGAATTTGTTGACCAACATATAACAAGATTTGTAAGAATTTTCACGTAAATTTATTCTTATTTTTTGGGGAGGGGGTACCGTAAATGCACCATTTTGGAGGAGGCATTCTGATCTTCTACACTGACAATGAATAGGGGCTTTTCTCTGAGGCCTTGATGGACGTAGGAGGGTGAGGAATCCTATCTCCAAAGCACATAAACCTTGTTTTTTCTGAGATTGATTATTCTGTTATTTGTTCTTCATTCCCAAGAATCAGATCTCTGTGTAAAGTCAAGAACTGGATTCACATGTACTATGAGAATCAGATCTCCATCTTCATTCCCAAGTATAACTGGATATAAGCACTCATGGCAATAGGCCAGTAACTGATAACAGTTGCACAAGGCACTTGCTGAAGGTGAACACGCTTGCAAATATTCTTAAAAAGTATGTTTTCAACAACATAAAGTTTTCATGTTCTTGATATGCTATAACACAAGAATGTTCCTACCAAAAAAGAGCACCTCTCAGCATATCCATAATACTTTCCTAGGCAGTTTTGTGCAAAGAATCAGTGAGTGAACAACTGGCAGGTGCCAATAGGCTCAAAATAACACACTCCAATAACCCCAGCACTACGAGCACCAGCTCTACTGTAATTCTGTAACTTCATACTTGTTCTATCAAACAAACAACAACAACAACAACTAAGCCTTTTCCCATACTAGACGGGGTCAGCTACATGGATTCTTTGTTTCCACAGAGCCCTATCATGTGTCATATTAGCAGTTAACTCACAATAAGCTAGATCATTCTTTATTGTTTCTTTCCAACACTTTTGTGGTTGTCCTCTGCCTCTTTTAATACTTTCAAAATCTAATTTTTCATACCTTCTTAGAGGTTTTTCTTTTGATCTTCTTTCTATATGTACAAACCACCTTAAACGATATTCTCTCATTGTACCCTCTATTGGTGCCACACATAATTTATTTCTAATAACCTCATTATGTATACAGTCTTTTCTTGTATGACCACTCATCCATCTCAACATCTTCATTTCTGTCACATACATCTTTTGTACATGTTGATGATTAACTGCCCGATACTCAAAACCATAAAACATGACAGGTCTAATTGCTGCTCTATAATATTTACCTTTTAACTTTAATGGTATCTTCTTATCACAAAGAATACCTGTTGCTCCTCTCCATTTTAACCAACCAGCATTAATTCTATGCATAACATCTCCATTAATTCTTCTATCACTCTAAAAAATTGACCCTAGGTATTTAAAACTTTCCTTTTGGGGATGCAATGTGTGCCAATTTTAATTTCTATGTCCTCTGAAGTAACCAAATCATCAAACTTACATTCCATATATTCTGTCTTTGTTCTACTAAGTCGGAAGCCTTTACTTTCTAATGTTTCTCTCGATAGTTCCAATTTTCTATTAACTTTTTTCTTAGACTCCTCCACTAACACAATATCATCTGCAAATAACATACACCAAGGTACTTTGTCTTGAATATGTTTTGTTAACTCATCAATCACCGTTATAAATAAGTATGGACTTACAGTTGATCCTTGATGTAACCCAATATTAACTTTCCTACATGTTTTTTTTGCATATCATAATCACCAAGCAAACAAAAGCTTCACCTTTCTGGTTTGCCTAAGGATGAACTAAGAACCTCACATACCAAACAAAACATAGCCACTAGACAAAATTAAGAGAAAAATCAGCAAAAAAGAGAAAACGAAATAATTAACATCCATGCCATCATAGCTCTGTTGTTTCTGAATTATACTTTTAAGACTCTTATGAAAGAACTATAATGTATGCAAAATAAATAAGAAAATATAAATTATCCTCATGCTGAACATCTTCCTTGCAGATCTCTTGCCTGACTAGCATATGAGGATGTTAATGAACTGGACCTACTTTACGAATTATTCAATAATCAGCTTTTACTAGTCAGGTTTGTGGTTGAATGGAGAATTCAATACTTAACCTGGACGCAATTCGCAACTAGTATGTTTCTAGTGCAATCAATTCACATGATCTGACAATTTGGGGTTCAGTTCAGGCCCATGTTGGAGTTGGACTTGATGCATTCCATGGTCCAGACTCCAAACCCATCCAATCAGATCTAAGTTCGACCAGTTCAGATCTATACTGGCCTTGGTTTAACAAGACACAGAAAACTGGCAGATACATCCATCAAACCTGCTGGACAGTTCTCGTCATGCCTGATTACCTAAGGGACTGAAGACCTATCTTTCTATCTCGTGATCCATTCAATTACCCCATCAGTCTGTGTCCTGAGACTCGCACATCCATTATGACAGGTTAGCCCTGACAACCTCTAGGATGTCAACACAGGCTTCTCAAAGGGCTGTTTACAAGGTCAACCCTATGATATTGCTCAAGAACACAAAAAACAGACAGCTCTCGGAACTTTGAGAAGCTCAAGTAGGTAGAGTGGATTGAGCCCCCAAAAATAGAGCTTAAAAGATGCTGAAATGAGGGTGGAAGGAGTGGGTTTACATACCTAGGAGGATAGTTGGGCTTTTTATGTGCCCTAAAACAGCATTTTGTTATTTTTGAACTTTTGTACCATGATATAACATCAACGCGAAAAGTTTTCCCACCTTATTAGTACTAAATATTCTTCCCTGCTAGTATGTGCCAAAACGATCCCTCAACAATGTTCAAATAAAAATTTGAATACGGCTGTGTTTCTGTCTTGCACTTTATGATTTTCTAGTACACACGGATCTCCGAGAAGACGATTGCTACTAAGTTACTTGATATTTGTTAAGTCATAAGCCTTTTGTGCATCTCTGCAGCTTAACTATTGACGTTATTTGCACTTGTGAAGCTTATTTAATTTCTCTTCAGTGATTCCTTCATCGTTTATGTTCTTTTTTTCCCGATAAATGAGAATTAGAAAAAGCACCAAGATGATGCACCAAAGCATCAAAAGGGCAGTTTAAGGACTTTCAACTTTCAAGGACTCAACAAACTCTACAGCACCAAAAACAATCCCAACAAATTTCTCCCCTTCTCAAAAGGACAAAAAATTAAGCCATCTAGTCAATAATTCACTTGACGATTTCCCTGTCCCTTAAAAGGCCATCATATTCCTTACCTTTCCCTCCACAAAAACACTTCCAACAAATTTCCTCCCCTCTCAAAAGGACAAAAAATTAAGCCATCTCGTCAAGAATTCACTTGATGATTTCCATGTCCCTTAAAAGGCCATCATATTCCTTCCCCTCCAGGATAACAAAAAATAGCAAAGAGCACTAAAAGCATATAAGTTTTCCTTTTGCGATGCTTGAAAGCCAAACCCCATGCCCCAATCTCTTCTCTCACAATTTTGCTACACACCCACTGAATCCCCATTACCTTAAAGGGGCTGCCACCAAGAATAGTCAAGTCCACTCGCAAAACTCAGTTCACCATTGATGTTATTTTACGCATTGATGTTATTTGCACTTGAACTAGATAATTCCACTACTCAATTCGGTGATTTATGTATTATTGAAAAAATTATGAGAAGAAAGGTTTTTCCCTGTCCTAGTTACTGAATCAAACTTGCTTTGAGAGAATGAGTCTCTTGTTTGCCAATTATGCATTTGACACAGCGATGCTTAAGGAATTAACATTAGCACAACACCCTACCACGAGCGTTTGACTAGAGAATAACAGGTTCAACATCTATTTTTGTGCTTAGAAGATAAAATTTGAAGGAGGCGGAAAAAGTACAGTAATAGTCAATCTGAATAAATCCTAGATGTGAGAGGCAGAAACCCTAAACACCCAAAACTGAAATCGGAAGTAAAGATCATAAGAAGAGAAAACCTGGTGATCCAAAATCTTGACCACCACCAAGAAGAAATCGTTGTCCACATCCCTCGTATCCTTCCCCAAGATAACGACATCCTTCTTCATCCTCGTGAGCTTCGGATCAACATCGGTGCAATCCTCCGAAAACCATCCATCTTTGAACAGCTTAACGCACTGATCGCTCATCTGAAACGCTTCAAAATGCACATCTGCACCACCATCATCGTTCACCTCCAGTTTCACCACTGCAGTGACCCATTCCTTCAATTCGCTCTCGCTATGGAGCTCGGCCGATTGCCTCACTTCGGAATTTGACAGCGTGTAGTCACCCTTAGTCTGCCCGACGGTCTGCGTGAAGATAAACCCAACTCTCCTCATACCCAATCCCATTGCCACGGCATCGACCCACGACTCTTCGTCGAGATTCCTCAACAACAGCAAATTGTCCTCCGTCCCTTGCTGTGGCGGCTCGTATATGAACTGAACGAATACGTTCCCCTCACTATCAACAATACCATACATGAATCCCCCCCGTTTTACAGCAAAAGCGAGAGTTTCATTCACGTAATGCTGGAACGCGTTCGCGGCCTCGCGATCAAACGAGACGGAGAAGCAATGTGGGGTCTCCTGACGTTGGATTCTCATCTGCCGGGCGATCAGCTCGTCCATCGTCATCTTCCTTCCGAACGAGCCCGCTGGGCTCACCCGCGGAGCTCCCGCCACGGACCGTTCTCCCTCGTAGTACAAATAGACGATCGAACCGTTCGTGATCCCGACGGACGAAATCGGCTTGTTGGGCTCGTCCATGTCTCCGAACCGGCCGTTGCTGAAATTGGTATCTGATTTCTTCGCCAACAAGATATTCTGGTTGAGAGAGAGCTTTTGATGGCTGACCGGAACGCCGAGTTGGTGCTCGATTAGGGATTTCAATTGGAAAACCGTGCAATTAGGGTTGTCTACCTTCACTCTCTCCAACCCGTCTCTACTTCTTACTCTGATCATCATCTTGAACAAAACCCACAAAGTCCAGAGCACCAACTCAACAATCCACCGGTGAATCCGCAAAATAGCTCAAAAACCTCTGGAGAAAATCCAAGAAACTCGAAGAAGATTGAAGAGTTTGAGGTTGATTTGGGAAGGGAGTTCAGGTTATATAGGTAGGTGTGGAAGAGATTATTTACACGTTGCTGAGATTCTCGACTCCATGTAGATTTCTACTTCCTCCTCTCTCCTACGTGAACAAGGAATTTCCTGTCCTACTTTTCGCGTTGTTGACATATCCAGTACTTCCCTTTTGGCAAGTACACAACAGTCGGCAGTTTTTATTATTTTGATTCATAGCAGAACAATATTTGCATGCTCTGCATGGGTGACACATGATTTAGTTATTTATTTACCTCAATTTATGGGATTTAAGCTTGTACATTTGATTTTATGGAGTTATACAACCTGCCAATTTTTCTGATATCAAATGTGATGTTTCCGAATAAAATCGTGATAACTATAAAATAGGGAAGTAGATAATTCTTTTTCAATTAGGGCGTAAGGATGAACCACTTGCACCTACGAATGCTAGCACTTAGGTAGAAATTAATCTACATGAACATTTGTGAGAAATCTAATTGCCTTACTTGATGTTTACAAAGACAATCTTCTACCACTTTACGTGGTTCAATTGGAGGGTATGACAATGTCAAGAATATGTTGAAGACTATTGATAAATAATGTGATTGTTGTGATAGGGCCCTTGTATTGTAACAAAGTTATTATGAAGATCTATGGTGTAACAGGTGTGCAAACACACATAAGGACAAATGGTCAATCAATGAACTTCTGATCATGTGTGTTCAAGAGGAGAGGGGAGGCTTGCTCAAGAGATTGGTGAAGGTGCACTTACGCATAATTGTCTCAAGATTAGAGGTGTCAAGGGAAGCGAGAAGAAGAAAAAGGAAGGAAAGAAAGGCATTTCACCTGATTGCCAAAATAGAAGAAAAGTCTAGGTGCTTCTTTTGAAAACGAGAAAGGAGCACATGAAGAAAGGATTGCTACAAGTATATAAGGCTTGGCTTCGAAAAAAGAAAGGTAATGCTTTTTCATTATGTTCTACAATCCATGTTTCTAATACCATGCGAGGGCTTCGTAAGCTAGAGGAGCCAGACGAAAGTGAACAATTCATCTACTCGGAAATAGGATGCGTTCGCATGTGGTGGTTGTTGGCACATGTAGACTTATTTTAGAATCTAGTTTTTTTTTTTTTTAGAATTTGAATAATGTCTTTTATATTCCTGGTTTTCTAGGAATTTAATTTTTATTTTCAAGACTTATACCTTTGGGTTTTCAATAAATTTTAACATTCGATTTGATTTATTATTTAAGTCTACTATTGTTGGAAATGTGTGTTGAATGATGGTTTGTTCAAAATTAATTTATCCAACACGATTCCATATAATTTAATGCTACGCAACAAAATGCTAGTATTAAACATTGTGTTATGAATGAAAATCCTCATGTTATGGCATAGGAGATTAGGACACATCTCCATAGAAAGAATTAAGAGGTTTGTGAATGATGGAGTACTTGAGACTCTTGACTTTATTGAATTTCGACACTTGTGTAGATTGCATAAAGGGAAAGCAAACTAACACGACAAAAGAAAAAGTGCTAAGAGGAGTTCGAAATATTAGAAATCATACATACAAACATTTGTTGTCCCGACATGGACTCACATGGTCAAAAATACTTCATCTCTTTCATATATGATTACTCACGATTCATGTATCTTTACTTACTTCATAATAAAAATGAAGCTTTTGGATGCCTTTAAAGTTTTCAAGGCAAAGTAGAGAAACAATGTGGAAAACAAATTAAGATTGTGAGATTAGAGAGAGGTGGAGAATTTTATGGATAGATATACCGAGAGTGGACAAGCACCGGTCCATTTGCAAGGTTTCTCAAGAGTATGGTATTGTGACTCAATACACCATTGTTGGCTCACCAAATCAAAATGGGGTGGCTGAAAGGAGAAATCCAACTTTGATGGACATGGTGAGGAGTATGCTTAGCAACTCCAAACTTCCTCGAAGCTTATAGAGTGAAGCTCTTACAACATCAAACACAAGATGTTGAACAACCTTGTTGAACAACACCCTCCCCAAGAGGTTGTAGATGCAACATTAAGAAGATCAACTAGGATAAGGAAACCAGCCATTTCTAGTGACTATCATGTATCTTGCAAGAGTCCTGAATATGACTTAGGAGCCGAGAATGATCGAGAGACATTTTCACACAAGCTATTAACAAAGAGTAATCGAGTTGTGGTATAATGCTATGAAGGATGAATTAGATTCCATGGCAAATAATGGGGTTTGGGATCTTGTTGAGTTGCCTAATGGGGTAAAGTCATTGGATGTAAATGGGTCTTTAAAACCAAGAAGGACTCATTAGGCAACATTGAGCGATACAAGGCCCGACTAGTTGCCAAGGGATTCACTCAAAGTGGAAGGAGTTGATTACAGAGAAACATTTTCTCCTGTATCTAAGAAAGATTCTTTTCGCATCATAATGGCATTAGTTGCCCATTTTGACTTGGAATTACATCAAATGGATGTGAAAATGACATTTCTTAATGGTGACTTAGAGGAAGAGGTTTATATGATGCAACTTGAAGGGTTTTTCCTCTAGTGATGGGGCTCATTTGGTTTATAAGCTCAAGAAATCCATATATAGATTGAAACAAAGCCTCCGCATCAATGGTATTTGAAATTCCATAATGTGATCTCTTCATTCAGGTTTTGTTGAGAACACTATGGATCAATGCATATACCACAAGGCTAGTGGGAGTAAGATAATCTTTTTGGTCTTATATGTGGATGACATCCTTCTTGCAACCAATGACTTGGGGTTGCTACATGAGGTGAAATAATTTCTCTCCGAAAGAATTTTGATATGAAAGATATGGGGCAAACAATGACTTTTGCATTTAGCATTAAGGCTAAGTTCGTCTCTTATTTTGAGGCTACCTCACATGGTGTATGGTTAAAGATTTTGATATCGGAGCTTAGAAATTTAGGTTTTATTGCTAAGTTATTGAATATTATTACAATAAATTAGTTACACATGGCTAAGAGCAATAGAAGTGGTAGTCAAAGTGAACATGTCAACATGAAGTATTTAGACACGAGAATGTATGCACGAGAATAAACTGGTCATTAACATGTGAGCACTAAGTTAATGATTCACAATCCTTTAACAAAAGAAATACCACCAATGAAATCTAAGGATCATGCAACGCAAATGAGACTTAGACCTATCATGTGAGATTGATTGTACAAACCTTCATTTGTAAGAAAAATCCTATTCAATTACATTGTTTTTGCATCTTGGTTTATATTTATTTTAGAGAATAACAACTTGTGTACAAATTTCATTTACGCATAACCCTGATTCATAACAATCTTTTTAAAAGAAAGGAATGAATTAGAAATAGGTTTTTTAGGACTTACCTCCAATCGCTCTAAATACGTGCGGAGCTGTGTAGTTTTATTTTTCACAAAAAGTCTTCTTATCCTGTTAGAAAAGGGTCAACTTTTGTGCTAATATTTTATTGATCAATTTAAATAAGAAATTCTTACACATTTAAGAAAATATGATCAACAAAAGGAGGTTGTTTGTTGTCCGACTATAGTAGGCATTTTTAAGGGTATTCTAGAGTGATTTGGGTCTTCTAAAGGGATAACTCAGGTTCTTAGATGGAAAAAGTCTAGCGAAGTAGGTTAGATATCTTGGATTCCTAATTTGGGATACTTAAGGCACATTTGTGTCTTGAATATATCTAGATAGGTTTCTAAGGGTATATTATGACTGATTTTTGATTGGATAACTAATGGATAAAGAGGAATTCAACTAGGTTGAATTGTGGAGGATTGATTATATGGGGCTTATGGGATAATTTATATAATATGGTTAGGATTTTGGTTATGATTCAATTATGGGACAACAATATGAATGATTATTTGGATAACTTAATAACTTAAAAGATATATACATACCATGCAATTGATCAAGAAATTATAATAATAGGGTGGAAAAATTTAATGTATGCTAGATGAGATATTAAAGCCTAAGATATGCAAACCAATATACCTATGATATAATTATTATGATACTAATGCAAGACAAATCTTAACTACAATGCGATATGTATCTTAACTAATATGTGATGATCAAGGGCACAATTAGGCATGCAATATTTAATACTATATGAATGCTTTGGAATATAATGGACTTATGTGAATCTAATTAAGTAAAGATGATGAATATTGATAATGTAACCTATATGTAATGGTTGATGCAATGAAACTAACTAAGCCAATTGCTATAAAACCTACTAGAATGAAAAATCAACAAGAACTATGGTGCTATTTTCTTTTGTTTTCTTTTTTGTGCAATACAATGTTAATGATATAAGGGATGACCTATGGATGCAAGATAACTAGGATGATAATGGAGCTAGTGGAAAAGAAAATTAAAAATTTGCACGTTACTTAAATAAGATTTGGATGGAGCACCTCCTTTATTTATTGAAAACATCCACAAACACACACCAAACAAAGAAGGAAGAGAAACAAAAAGGAATCAAAGAGCTCTTGATTTTTCTGGATTTCTGTTGAATCTTTCTTGAATTATTTTGATTGTTTACAATAAAGAGGAGACCCCATTTTATAGGAGAGAGCTGAGGGTACCCTAATTTATTAAGTTTACAAAGATTTTGTAATAAAACTCCAGTAGCTACTACTTTCACTTCTAAGAAATAGGTAAGTCCATCAAGAGAATTACAAGTCTTCCAATGTAATGGTTGGCCCTTGTCTTTATGAAAAATCTGATATCTTAGCAAGGATTGACATCTCCTTGGTCTTGGGATTGGACTCTCTCTTGCCGTACCATAAGCTGGTCGACCTCCCTCTTGATATAGGTAACAGGAATGCGTTTTCGATCCCCACATGATGTGGACTATGGTTGTGCTTTGCTGCACCCAAGTTACTCGATCCACACTTGATATGGACCATGGCTGGATGTACTCCACCCCAACATGAACCTAGCATAATTTCCATTTAATATTAAACTTGTCATGATCTTGAAAGGGAGCTTGAATATTCCATATTAACTTGTCTTGATTCAACCATAACATTGCCTTAGCATGGGTCATCCACAATAGGTAAGTCAAGCATGAGTCAAGCCATGTAGATATGTGGGTTAAGTATTGGTCGAACCATATGGATATGGTATATGGTTTAGAGTATATGAATATAGGGTAACCAAGTGAGTCAAGGTCATCAAGGAGTGGAACCATAGGTCGAGTGAACAGATTAAGTGAGCCTATTGACTTTCCAAAATTTATTAGTTTTTATATAAGTATGTAGCATATAAATAAGTTTATAATTCAGATTTTTCACAAGGTAAATGGGTGCATTAACATATACAAATGGATCTTCTAAAGTTCTCAAGTATAAGACAACTTTACAAAACCTTGAATACATAATTCATATTTTATAACTTTCCAAATCCACAAACATATACTTCAGATTTTATGTACTTTCCAAATCTATATAATTCAGGTTTATGTACTTTCAAATTAAAAATAAGGTTTTTAACTTTCTAAATCCATATAATTCAGAATTATGTACTTTCTAAATACCTATATAAATTTTTTAACTTTCTAAATTCCTAAATCAGTTTTTTAACTTTCCAAATTAATGAACATAATTCAAATTTTTGTAATTTAGACAATAAATATATAATTCAGATTTATGTACTTACTAAAATCTAGAAATAAGGTTTTTAACTTTTCAAATCCAAAAAACAGATTTTTAACTTTTAAATCGATTAACATAATTCAAATTTTTGAAAATTAGAAACCATAAATATATAATTTAGACTGTGAAATTTTAGAAATCAAAGAATATATACTCAAATTTTCTAATCTTGGAAATTATAAATGTATAATCATATTTTAAAAATTATCATATACAAAAGAGACCATTTTCAAAATACATTTCCAACCAAATTTATACATCAAACACATCAAGCACATGTACTCAAGCTTGCATATACATACCCTATATTAATCAATCCCAAGTACATATGTGTATATGTTTTCATATGCATATACATATATACATATATATATATATATATATATATCTAGTATGTCAATATATATGAACATATACATATATATATATATATGTATATACATATATAAGTTATAGTTATATATAGCCTAATAGGTTTTCCTAAGATTAAACTTGATGAAATTAAGACTAGGACAAACATTTAAGTTAAATGAGGGGCACATTTAAGGCTAACAATGTTTAGTAATGAACCAACTAAGGAAGTCAAACTTGGTTTTACGAAAAATGGCAAGACTAAGGATAAAAACCTATGAATGACACATAAAAGAGAGTTGACTCAACTCTAGATGACCCACTTTAAGCCTGTGCTAGGTGGCGAATATGTTGATGGCAACATGCTACTATATGATCTCCTCAATTAAATACAAAACACTTATGTAGCTGCCTTTTTTGCTCAAATATCCAAGATTTTCATAATCAATTCACATGTTTTAAAAATGAATATTTAAAACTAGTCTTACGAACCAAAACAAAATTTTCTTAAGAAATTTTTTTAGGTGTTTATACAACTATTATTAGACCTAGAATAAATGTAAAATTTATTCACTAAGTTTCAATGGGCCAGTGATAATGGGATTAAATATATTGTTATTCATGAAAGATAATACTTGTTCTAGAGGACTTATCTCCATGTTTCATATATTTTGTCTCTTGCTTTAAGGAGATTTATTTATATATTCTTTAGACAGTGTTACATCAACATATATGAACCAACTAGAAGAATGTAGATCATGCAAAAAAGCTACACATAACTCAAGGTGGTTGTCATTCATATTAAGAGTGGAAACTACTCATATCTTGTAAGCACCTGTGTTGAGAGTGGTAACTATTGATCGAAACCACTTGAAGGTTGTGATTGATCCATATGTTTTTCACTTTGGTTATACCCATTTGTTTTGATGCCCACCTCTTAGATATCTATTTTCAATTTTTGTTGCTTATCTCTTTGATGGGAGATAGTTATTAGCAAACACACAAACACACACACACACACACTCTCTCTCTCTCTATATATATACATATACATATACATATATATACATATATACATATACATATACATATACATTTATATATACATATATATACACACATATATATATATATATACACATATATATATATACACACACACATATATATATATATATATACACATATATATATATATATATATATACACACACATATATATATATATATATATATATATATGTGTGTGTGTGTGTGTGTGCACACGCTTTTGTGTGTGTTGTGTTTGTGTAAAAAATGTTTTGAGTCCTTAAGCTTTACATCATTTTGTCACTTGCATACACCATTGACATCAAAGAGCAAAAGCTTAGAAGTATCCATATAATAATAAAGGCATAAACATCAATGTCTGGAAGTATGTAATATCCTACTCGATATTATCAGTTATACCCATTTTATTTTTGGTAACGACCTTAGATTACCACCTCTCATATGCATATTTTCAGTTTTTGTTGGTTAGAACTTCGATAGAAGATAGTTACTAGTGAAAACAATACATATGTTGTGGAGAAACTATTTTAGGTCCTTAAGCTTTGCATCATTTTGTCACTCAACATACATATTGATGTGAGAGAGCAAACATTCAGAGGTATCCATTCAACAACTATGACACCAATCATCGAAGGCTAGAGGTATGTAGTATCCTATTCCATATTTTCCTAATTCATGCATGTGCTTACGCAATGAAGAAAATCTAACACATCATGCTTGGATCGGCTTATGAAAGCTTGTTAGATGATTGAGATTTGTGTCTTTTGTTTATTCAAATATTAAGAAGTTACAGTAGTTTGATGAGCAACTTTGCTAGTTTTCTCTTCAAAGCACTCGTGCCGACATTGCCTTATATTAAAGATAAGAGTGTTAAGTAAGTTTGAAAAGACAATTGGTATATTGATGATAAAATTCTCCATTTGCATGTTTTTGTTTGTTGATTAGATATTTGATTTCAAGATGCGATTGGCAAGATAAATTTTCTTTGACAAGTCCCATAGATAACCAATTAGTTTAACATGAGCGATAAAACTATTCGAGATTTCAAACATAAAAAGAAAATGACAAAAATCACAATTTTGTTGTCAGTAGTAATTTATTCAGGGGATATGAGGATGACCCCAGCACCAACCCCTCGTTGGTTTCGTGCCCCATCGAAGTGCATTTTCCACACTTGGTTTTCGAAAGAGTTTGCCAAAATGTGGTTTTGAAAATGGTTTTGCAATATGCCTTCATCAAGCATTTCATCAAGTGTGGGATATGCATCCTCTAGGGGGAACTCAGCCACGTAGTCTGCTAGGGCTTGCCCCTTAATGGAGACGTGGTGATGGTATTTCAGGTCATACTCCATTAGAAGGAGTTGCCATTTGCCCAATCTACCAGTGAGAATGGGTTTTTCGAATAAGTGCTTGATTGGATCAAGCTTGGACACTATCCAGATCTCATAATCTAGAAAATAGTGTCTAAATTTCTGGCAGGCCCAGACTAGGGCCAAGCACGTCTTCTCCATGGCTTGATAATTTCTTTTGTAAGCCAAGAGAGTTTTCGAAATATAATAGATGGCATACTCCTTATGGGTGTCATCCTCGTATTGAGCTAATAGAGCTCCCAAGGCATTCGCATGCACGGAAAAGTAAAGCAAAAGAGGTTTTTCTTGCTTTGGAGGATTTAAAATGGGGGGATTAACCAGGTATGCCTTTAGTCTCTCGAAGGATTTTTGGCAATCGTCATCCCATGAAAATTTCGTGCCCTTCCTCAACAGCTTGTTGAAGGGTTCGCATCTAGTCGTCAGATTTGATATAAATCGGCGAATGGACTGTAATCGACCCTAGAGGCTAGGAATTTGTGTGAGATTGGAGGGTGGAGCCATGTCTATGATGGCTCAACACTTAGAGGGGTCGACTTCTATACCCCTTTGGCTCACCATAAAGCCTAGAAGCTTCCCCAACTCTACTCCGAATACAAATTTTTGAAGGTTTAGCTTTATTTGGTAAAGTCTAAGCCTTTCGAAAATCTTTTGCAAACATTCGATATGGGTTCATCGGGTTTTGGATTTTGCCAAGAGATCATCTACATACACTTCTACGAGCTCATGAATCTGATCATGGAAGATCATGGTCATGGCTCTCTGGTATGTCGCGCCGACATTTTTCAATCCAAAGGACATGACCGTATAGCAATACGTGCCCCATGGGGTTGTGAATACGGTCTTACCCTAATCTCGTGGACTTAATTTAATTTGATTATATCCTGAATAGCCATCCATAAACGAAAACATCTCGTGATTTGCAGTACTATCGACTATCAAATCTATGTTTGGTAAAGGATAATTATCCTTTGGAGTGGCTTTATTCAGGTTTCTGAAATCGATGCATATTCGAATTTTTCCATTGGTTTTTCGAATTACAACGATGTTTGATAACTAATCAGAATACGCAATGGGTTTTATAAATTCGGCTTATAGCAGATCTTCTAAACCCTCTTTAACTTGTGCGTGTACATTCAGATGTATTTTCCTAAGCTTCTGCTTTATGGGTTTCACATCCGCATCTAAGGGAAGACGATGTTCGACAATGCTGGGGTCTATGCCCGACATGTCTTCATACGTCCATGCAAACACATCTAAGTAGGTTCGTAGAAATGCAATGAATGTTGATCATTAATGCTCATGCAAACATGCACCTACCTTAATGGGTTTGGGATTGGAATCACTCCCTAGGTTCACCTCTATGAAATCTCCTCCTACTGAATTGGAAGGTCTTTTAAAATCGAGAATTTTATGAAATTCTGAGAGCTCAGAAGTGGGATCTTCCTCAAGGGGATCCACTTCTGAGCTTCGATCATTCTCGTGGGTTATAGACCCGAGGGAATTTGATGCGTGGATTTTTAAAAAACCTGGTTTTAGACTTGGAATTTCAACTGATTTCAAAATTTTTGGTCTGGTTATGCAGACGACGTTTCTTTCGAAATCCTTTTCTTTTTCCAAAGCCTTACCAGAAGCAACTATGTACAAAATCTTTTTGGTATTTTATAGATTTTTGATTTTTTTGTGTTTTTGCAAAACAAGAACTTTAGGAACTATACAAACTACTCTATTTTTGAGTTTTTGATTTTCCAATATTTTTGGTTTTGCAATTTTTTCATTTTTTAGATTTTGAGTTTTTCAAATGTTTTTGTATTTTTATAAAAGGGATCTTCCATCATACCTACAAAGGGAAAACACTACGGGTTAAACTCGGAATAAGAGGTCTAAATCATAGGTCTCTTCTAGGGTAGGCTCTAGGGCACCCTTGACCCACGTGGTCACAGGGGGTGCCTCTGGCGGTATTTTGGGAGTATAGCCGATCCCATATCGGCTTGGATTGGCCCTAGGAAGGATTGGCTCTAGGAGACCCTAGTTTTGTGCCCCTAAACTGATATATGGCATGTAGCCCATGTTTAACAGCATGGTCCACGACTTCTTGTCTTTTGAAAAGTTTGAATATAGGTCGTGGTACTGGAACTTGCTGTCGTCTATGTCATAGACATAGGGCTTTCTGTCTAGGGGTTTTGGAAATAAGGAATGTTTGGGTCTTCCTAGAAGGGTCAGGATTGGGAGGGGGCTAGCTTTGGGTGGTCCCCTGATCCATGCGACCTTCCTAGGATTGTTTAACACGAGCCTTGGCGGCTCAACCATGGTCTGCCCTAGGTTAGCCTCATGGGCCTGAAAACTCGACAAACAAGGGGAGTTTATGATCCCCTGAAGCTGAGGGTGACTCTCACCTAGGATCACCACGACTTGGTCCCTGAAAGGGATCTTGACATACCTATGGAAGGTGGATGGCATAGCGCACAAGCTGTGTATTCAGGGCCTTCCCAACAACATGTTATAATGGGGGTGGATGTCCAAGACATGGAACACCCCCGTGTGTGTGATCCCTCTCGTTTTCATAGGGAGTTCGATCAATCCTAAGGGTCTAGACGTATTCCCATCGTATCCAGTGATAATGATGGGACTTGGGTTTACAGAAGTCAAGGTGACTCGAATTTGATACGCCACATGAAGTGGAAGGATGTTGAGCCCTCCTCCTACATCGACAAGGCATCTGTCCAGAGAGTGGTTATTCAAAACCATCTCGATATGCAGGGCCTGGTTATCGGATTCGTAGGGTCTATCTACATCATCTTTCGAGAAAGTGATGGGCGATTTTGCTCCTATTGACGCCACTTGGTCAGATAGGGATTCAGGGGTTATGTTCAAACTAACCTTAGCTCTTTCTAGAATTTTTTCTAGCACGAGTCTATGCCTAGGTGAAGTTTGTATTAGCTCTAGGATAGACATGTGGATATAAATCTTTGAAAGATGGTTTTTGAAATCATAAGGGTTTAAAATGATTTTTCCATTGTCTGCTTTCGGTAGAACTCTAAGAATACATGCTTTTGAGGGGCCAAGCACACTGACCACCTTTTTAGCACTTTGTAGGTGCGGGGGTTGATAGATCCTTCCAGATCTTATTACTTCCCCCATAACCAACCTAGGGTTCGCACCTAATATGACTCTAACCTGAGTTTTGGAGTACCTTGAATCTTTAAAACTAGTTTAGCCGGGGATTCAGCTCTTGGTGGTCCCCGGATGATTACTTGGGCGGGTTTCTTGTAAAGTACAAGATTAGACGCACAAGTGGATCGACCAAACTCAGATAGATGCGCTAGATCTTTTGAAAAGGTGAGGGTATATACCTCTTTTTCTTTCCCACTGCTACTAGCATGCTTGAGAAAGGGTTCTTTAAAGATAGCTTGAGCTGGCTCGGGTTCCTCAGTGACCTGGAGCCAGCGCTCCGCTATCAAGTTCTCGATTTTGTTTAAAAGGGAGAAACAATGCTTTGTATCATGGCCTTTGAGCTGATGATACTTACAAAAGCGGTTTAAATATCCCCCTTTGGAAGTGACTCCCTTGGGAATTTCGAGGAGTTTAATCATGCCCTGGGCAAGTAGGAGGTCTAGGACCTCCGACATAGGTTGCCCCAGCGGAGTGTACTCCCGTTTTTCAAAAGGTTTTTGAAAGTTTTTCTTCCTTTTGTTTTCTAATTTTTCATTTTTGAAGTGGTCGCCGGGCTTGGATCCACTCGGACATTGGCAATTTTGTGGGGTTTTGCCCCTTTGTCCATCGTGGGTAGCCCATAAGTGATGGGCTTCTCCAAGCGAGTTTTTGAAATGACACTTCCTTTCCATAAGTGATTGTATATCCCTTTTTTTAAATTGGTTTCGAAAAGGGATGCCTTTTTAATCAACTTATGAAAAGTTGAGATTTCGTGAAGAGAGAGAAGGGTTTTTAGCTCATTTTTAAAATTATCCAAGATGAGCATGACTGCGCATCCTTCGGATATTGGCTCTCGCACTTGCCCTAAAAGGGACCTCCATCGAATAATGAAGGCATGCACATCTTCGTTCATGCATTGCTTTGTATCCCTTAAAGTGTTTAAAGTCGGCGTGACTTCTACGTTATGTACAAATCTTTGCATAAAGCAGTTCGCTAACTCCTCAAAAGTAGCGAACTGGCTTAGATCATAAGAAGCTAGTCATTTGGCAGCTGTGCCTTTAAGGGATAGAGAGAACCAATACACCCATTTCATCGAGTCCTTTTTCTTCTTATGGGCTCGACGTGAGGAAAGTTGCAGGTGAGACCTAGGGTCTCCCATGCCATCATACTGATGAAAGTTCAGTATTTCATCGTCACTGTCTGTTTCATAATCCATAGATAGGAAATCAGACAGGGCGTAACTCCTTTTCTCTTTACTTTGCCCTTTTAGCAGCTGTTGAAGGGCTTTACGATCCTTTTGTGTGAAAGACTCGTGGTATTGGTTGCCTTCCGTTACGGAGGCCTCTTTATGTTTGCGAGGTTTTTCAGGTCTTTTCTTGGCCTTTTGTTCACCATTCGATGAACATGAATCGCCTGCTTCAGCCTCTTGGCTAAGAGCATCGATTTTGGCCTCGAATTCCCTTCTCAAATCTTGTATCTCTTCTAGTTTGTTTTTATTTTTCAAAAACCTCTTAGAGTGAGAACTTGATGCGCATGAGCCCTGGATCGACACTTCACTTGGATTTGATTTTGACATGCTTATAAGCTTTCAAAATCCTACGTATGAAGTACAAAAAAGAGTTAAAATGACACCTTTGAAAAAAATTTCACAAGGTTTCTAATATGACTCGATTTTCAAAAGACTCACGTCCCACCAGGCGTGCCAAAATCTATAGACGCCGAAAATCCCTGCCTCTGGTTCTTAGGCCTGAAGCAAATTTTTTCGTATGTCTAAGTCGTATTTAAGCAAAAGGGCGTGCCAGCTAGCTTGCTTAAGCTAGCGAAGAAATGTTTTGAAATCTGACTTCTATCGTGGCGACTGTGAGCAAGCAAACTCTTTTCGTCGCAGACCTTCTTGCACCGACGCGCAAGGGTCAGTCTATACGCTTAGAAAATCGAGTTTTAAACATGATAACCTAGGGAAAATGTTTGAGGTGTTCGATTTGGGCTAATTTGTATGGTTTTCAAGTTTTATTTTCACGTGGATTTGCACGTGCCTATGTCTTTCTTTTTATTCCTTTTCGGGCCAACTAGGTGTATATGCACACGTGACCTAAGTGGGGCGATTTTGAGCGAGAGTGTGGGGTTTGCTTTGATGCAATATGCGTCCTAACTCGTGGTATGATATATATGCAATACAAACTCACGCAACTCTAAAGGGAAAACCCGAATTGAAAGACAATGCGGAAGGAAAATGACTTAATGTAAATTGCAAAAGGGAAATATGGCTATATCTTAAGAGCGGAAAGGCTCAATTGTGCAAGTGTGTGCCGTGTATATATGTAAAGACTATGCACACTACTGAACCTTAAAACCCAAATCTAAAAGACATAGCCGAAAGGGAAATACTTATAATATATATGGGCCCGAAGGTCCCAAAGTGTGCGTGGGTGTTGTGTGTATATTGAAAGACAACTCACACGACTTGTAAATGAAACCCAAATACAATTGCAATATGGCCTTAACTAAGGTCTTGGGAGTAAGAGTGAAAGCTCAATGTGTGTGAGTGTAGAATTGAAATACTACGCACACGACATGAAATGAAACCCAAATATAATTGCAATAGGCCTTGACTAAGGTCTTGGGAGTAAGAGCGAAAGCTCAATGTGTGTGAGTGTAGAATTGAAATACTATGCACACGACATGAATTTAAACACCCAAGAGAAATTGTAACACGGCCCTTACTAGGGTCTTGAAAATAAGAGCGAAAGCTCAATGTGTGTGAGTGTGAAAATTGAAAGACAACACACACAACTTAAAAAAAACCCATGCAACTTAAATTATATACGTATAACTATATCTTAAGGGCTGATTAGGCCCATGTGTGTGTCAAAATCGTGTGCAGCTAAGAGCGGGATAGGCTCAAGTGCACATGTTTGTGGGTGTGCCAAACCACATTATTACAAGCGGGGGGAGACAACGCTCCGTTATTACAACCCTGTATCAAATTTAATTAAGCATAAGCAAGTCTATAACAAGGACCGAGTTAGGTACTTATGTATAGCTGGTTCGGGTGTAACTTGCTTGCGCTTGGGCTGGTGAGTCGCCTTGGGCTGTAAGAGGGAGCTCCTTGGATGGGCGCGACAAGTGGAAGATGCTGGCCGAAGGATGAAAGTGCAGGTCCTGGCCGAGTGGATGCAATGCAGTCTTGGTTGGGCTTGGGGTACTTAGGGAAGGTAGAGGTGTTAGTTAGGGTGTGTCACTAAGGCTTGGGGTAGGTCTTAGGGAGAGGCAAGGTTAGGGTGTTATCTAGGGGTTGTGTAAGGGAAAGGAGGGGCAGGTAGTGCAGTCGGGTGATGTTGGCCGAACGGTAGAAGGTGGCAGGTGGTGGCCGGTTGGATGAGGTGCTAGCTAGGTTAAGGAAGGGTGGCGGGTGGTGGCTAAGAATGGAGGGGGAGTGAAGAACAGGTGGTGTTGAGAGGGGTACTAACCGGAGTGGAAGGTTGGCCGAAGGGTGAAGGTGGCGGTTGTCAAGGTGCAGTCAGTTGAGGGAAGGTGGTAGGTGCAGCCGGTGGCGTTGAGTGGAGTTGGCCGGGGGATGGAGGTGGCGTAGAGTGGAGCTGGCTGGGTTCCAAGGGGGGGGAGCAGGTGAGAGAAGAGAGAAAGGGATGAGGGAGGAGAGGAAGGGCTCAGCTGCCCAAGGATTTTTTTATGCAAAACCCGCCCACAAGGGAGGGGTTTTTATAGGTTTTTAGTGGGTCGGTTTGGGTTGGTATTGGGGAGGTCAGTTGGGCTGGTATGGGGAGGTGGTTTAGGGGTATGGTATAGTAGATATTTAGGTGGGCCAGATATTTGACTTAGGTGGTTTGGGAATATGGTGTGCTAGGCATTTAGGTGGGCTGGTTTTGTGTTTTTAGGGCTTGGTTAGGTGGGTTGGGCTTAGGGTGAGGTTTAGTGGAGTGGGTTAGGTGATTAGGCTAGGATTAGGGTAAGGTTAGGGGGATTAGGCTAGGTTTAGGGGAGGATTAAGGAGGTGGGTTAGGTGATTAGGTTAGGATTAGGTCGGGTTTAGGGGAAATGGCTAGGATTAGGTCGGATTTAGGGGGAAATGGCTAGGTAAGGTGGGTTAGCTTAGGCTTAGGGTTAGGAGCATCCCTTTGCATGACCCATGGACCTAGTTGCATCAAGTTGGTGCAGCCCTAGGTTAGGTGTAGGTGCATACAAGCTTAAACCCACACTCATTAGGCTAACCCACATGATTAACCCAAAACTTGATACACAAGTCAAGCTTAACACATTTCACTCATATCTTATCCTCCCCATTCTCTCTCATACCCAAGATTTCCACGTGCCCCACCTCCATTTATGAGAAGGTGATGTGGGCCCTGGATGTGGATATTGGATTGGATCTTTGGATCCAAATCCAAATCCAAATCCACATATATGTTTGGATTTGGATCTGGATATATATGGTCCAGATCCAATCCAAAGTTGAATTTTTGACTTCTTCATGGTGTGTTCGAAACGAACGGTTTGTGCGGGGCCTGACAGCATCAGTACTCCGTCTTGCGTTGGGTCTTCTCCAACATTGTCGTCCACTCCTCTTTTCACCTTCCGGAGATGATTTCAAGCAGATCATTTGATAACAGGGGCTTGGATGTTCGAGATTTTGGGGATGAATTTAATATGAGAGTTGATGTGCCGGGCTCGACATGTGCTCTGGTTCCGGGCTCTCTTTCGCTCTTCTGGTCCTGCTTTCATCAGGCCAAGTCGATTTGTGGGGTTTCAAAACATCTTTTAAAAGGTTTTAAAACTATATAATACATATTTTAAAACACGTATAGTTTAAACATATGTACAGGGTTGCCTGGAAGGCTCCTAGGTTTCCAGACTCAAAATAGCCCTTTGGAGCTGCTTTTGCAAAACCAGGTGTTTTGGGAAAATCGTGGGATTTTGGGGTGTTTACAGTAAGACAGGGCCAAGGATCAAGGTTCTTGTACCCATTTAGGAAGTCAACCCCAACCATGTGTTCCTACCTCTGTCGTGTTATTCAATCCCCGTTGCCCCAAGAGCAAGGCCCATAATCGCAGCATCATGACATGGTTCGCCACCCACAAACTGATCAATCACTCTCTATCTCACGCAACTCATCTCTCCCAAGAGGTCGTGACTAGGTACAACATTACAACATGTTGCCTATGTCGTTTATGGCCCTTGACTCGCCATTCTCTCATATCGCATACACACATGCATACTCCGGTTGAAAGCAAGAGAGGAGGAGAAAGAAGAAGAAGACAATTCCAAAAATGGAATTTCATTCAAAGTACTAATCCTCTACATCCACTATTACAAGAGCTCTAAGAGAGTTTATATATCCATCTAAACCAACTGGAAGCAGATCCTAACAAGCCACTCTAGCCCCAAACCAAATGGTGGACCAAATGGTCCTAACTAAGTCCAAATAAACAAGACTCGGATCCAAATGATCCGTCCCTTACATGGACTCCATAAAATATACTAAAGTTGGCCGCATATAAACACTTATTACATATCAACATAAATAATAAAGACCTATTGCAATGGCGTGTCATATGCGCAACGTGTGTATATGGACATGCTGGAAGAAGCACAATAATAACTCTCCCCGGCCAAGGTTGACCAAACCCTCAAGGTTTTGGCAAGCGAACTCCATCTTGGTGATCACTCCCTTAACTGAGTCAGGCTCTACCTCCAACTGCATGTCTCTAGCCTCCAAAGCGTCCACCATATGCCCACACACAAGTACACCCAATTACATAGCACTCACCAACATCCTGATGTACCAGTGATTATCTCACACGTCCACCATGACAACCCTACCACTCAATACCATCTAGATTGCACCGCCATCAAAGCTAGTGGCCCCAAGCCGCATAACTAGTCGCTCTGCCATAGCACCCCTAGGGTCACTAATGCAAAGCTACTGCCCTATTGGCGCACCATGCACCCAATGCCTATTCGCTGGCACACTACTTGCCTAATGCTGCACTCCATGCCCCTGGTGCGTTTGCCCACTTAGAAATGTTCGGTTTAGGATTTTGGTTCCATATTTGAAACTGGCCTGAAATAATATTTTTTTTTGAGAAAACAGACAGACACCTCCTCTTGGAATCAAACTTTCACGCAGCATCAACAGTAGCAAGACTTCCTACCGTTGAGGTAGGAATGAACTTGTGTTATTAAACTTCAAAAAATACATATATTAACTATTTAATGTCAGCTTATATCCGTTGATTCAACTAGTTTCTCAAAATTATGAACCGTCACCAAACCGGAGGGCCCCCAATTTTGGTTTTGGGGCCAGTTCATTCGATTCAATTTCAGTTTGAATCATTGGGCTGGTTCCAAACCGGCCATGTCTATGCCCAATTTCTTGCAATCACTCTACAACAATACTTGTAACACCTGCTGGCACCCTAGCCAATTACTAGCATTTGTAACAAGTCCCCGACCTCACACAAATGACTGGTCCTCTCACACCAAGTGCTACTGGCATCCCCAGGATTACTAGCCTCCCTATATATATTATGCTCTATTACAACCAAGTCATGCTCTTCCGACCATCATCCAACCCAAAGTTAGCATGCTCGGGTGATTCTCATAATTTTCTTAGATACCAAATTCACCATATTCACCTATTGATTTGAGGTCGTCACCATGAGTCCTATAAAATGTGTAATAGTGGGTGATATCAATAAATGTGTTGCCCTAGAATCAACCAAGGTATGTATGAGTTGTCAATCCACATGAACTACTACATACATGGCTCCTTGATGTGGCTTGATTGTCACCTATATGGTACTCAAGAAGTGATAGGAGATCGATCAAGTCTCACCAAGATCCCCAGGATTTTGTTCGACTGTCTCTACATGGGAAGGAGTCGCCTGAGCAACATGCTCACCATCAACCCGAGACTCCTCATTCTTGGCTGTCATCTCACAAGTTTGGCATTTTTTGGACCCTTTCGCATCAAAAGTAGCTCTTGATAAATATTGCAAGGCCCACGCTTCGGCAAACCACTTATTGGAGGAGGCTTTTGGCTACCTGAAAAAGCACTTGGTTGCTGCCCCAAAAATGTCCTCAACTGGATACCTTGCCTCTGGTTTGCACCCTTCGGGGATGACTACGTGCACCACCACCTCGGCCTGCTCCATCCTTGCTCCTTACATGGGCTACTCCTCCATCCATCTACCTTAAGTCCACAAAGGACACCACTACAATCATAACTTCCATCACAATCATGGGATTCTGCTGCCATAATTTGGTTTTCGCTCATAGTTGTAAACTCTCCTTGTACTGGTACAATTTATCCACCTTTGACATGTCATATACCTCCAACAATAGGCCACAAATTTCTTCACGTACTCATAGACAAATAAAGTTTGTCGCAATTGTCGAAGATTATCTTTCACATAGTGACCATTATCGGTGAGTAGGATTTACCTCTACAACACCTTCAACTGAATCCACAAAGAGATGGGCTCACGACCTTGTTCACATGCCAAAGTTTGGTAGATTCCCCATCAAAGCTTCATGTCTCCTCTAAAAAACAAGGTAAAAACCACTAGTTGCTCGGTGTCAAGAGCTCAAGCTTCTTGGAAATACTACTCCAAATCCCATATAAAATTCTCCACCATCATCTTATCTTAGGTATCATCAAAAGAACAGTGGTTCATTATCTTTATCTTCTATGTAGGATTGTGGTGGAAGGGAGTAAGGGTTGTAGCCACACTCAAACTAGCAACACCTATATGAAAACCTGAAGGAGTCGATGGCGTCCAATTCAATATTGCATTGTTAAAAAAAAGGGAACAAACAAGTGGGTTTTCTTTAGATAAGCTCGTTCATTGTAGTTTATACTATTTTATGTGAATAACTAAGAAAATTATGTTGGGTTAACTAGTTGGATGAGTTATTTTAAAGAAGCTAAGAGTTATATCACAATAGAGCTTCTATAGAAAAACTTTTCTAATTCATCTACAACAACAACTAAGTCTTTTCTCCTATTAGATGAGGTTGGTTGCATGAATTCTTTGTTTCCATGTGGCTCGATCCTTCCTTGCATGCATGAACCAGCCCTTGTTGCAAGGATCTATTATTTTATAACATAACTTGTATAACAAAATCGGGTGTTTGTTTAATGATCAGCTTATGCTTGGCTTGTTTAGCACAAATGCCACTTAATATTTGTGGAGCATACATTATTAGCAAAGAAGCCCAAGCTCCATTCAATTTGGTTAGCTTGGCTCATTTAGTAACCTGATTACATTTCATAACTTAAACCAAGGAAGATTTAGATAATGGTTTATATCTTTTCATTTTTGAAGAGATTACACATTCATATAGCTTTGTCCACATCTCATCTCTTCTCACATTCACTTTTACATTGCTTGAAATGTACTCACCCTTGCTTTCAAATGCTTCCTATTTTTTTGTCTATCATTATAAACCATAGACAAGCCTCATCTTGCACAAAATGGGGTTAGCATAGCAAAGTTAACTTGTCATTATGCATGTCTTGTATAATAGTTAACTCTATCTTTAAAAAAATATATTTTATGGTTCCTTCCAATACTTTTGAGGTTTTAAGGGATTAACATGATCCCCCAAGATGTCTTATAAGGCCTCCTAGCCCTGTTGCACTTTGCAAGCAATAAAAGTCTTGACTTCACTAGATTTGATTAAGCACTTGAGCAAATCATGTTAAGGTTTAAATTGATGGACATGCACATGTTATATATATAGTCTCTACTCAATACTTAATTAGGCTCAATACTTTGTTTTTCATAGTTTCACCGATTCAAGCACTAGCAGTATTGTTGCCTTCATTCACCTTTTATTACTCCTCCACTATCCAAAATTGCCTTTTATCATTCAAAACTGTTATTGGTATCACTAAAACTACCTAAAAATCACAACACCTATGTATATAAATATTACGGTTTTTAGGTGACTTTGATAGTGACAGAGGCAGTTTTGGGCAGTGCAAGAGTAGCGAATGGTGATTGATTGCAGTGGTCTATGGTTGAATTGGTGTAACCATGAAAAATGAGGGATTGAGCATGATTGAGTATTAAATAGGAACAACATTCTCCCTATAGAGAGAGCATGGTATATGATAACATATTCAGCTAACAGTATATCCAAACAAAACTCAACCATCTTTCTTTGAAAATAAATGGTTGAATTGTAATTAAAAAACAAAAGGTATACTTGTTTCACAAATCATTTATCTTCACATACGAATGTTTGACATTCTTTTATGTCCAAATATATACCAGAACCTCCCTCCCTCCTCCTCTTTCTCTTTATATATAAGGAAAGAGAAAAAGAGAGAGAGAGTAATAGCTCCATAATATTTAAATTATATGATACTACTAAAATATTTGCACCATCTTATCTTTGAGATCAATGATTGAAATTTAAATTACTTTACACTTAATGTATATGGTGTATTAAATACAAAATATAAAAGTATAATGGTACTTGATCTCAAATATCAAACAATGAAGATATTTATGTAAGAGTATGTACCGAAATACATTATGCTATACATTCTAGTTTTGATTTGCTTGAAACTGCAACCAAACCACCCCAAGGTTGGTTTCTCTACCAATTTTGGAACCTCTAGTTTCAGGGCAGTTCTAGTTTTAGTTTCAAAACAGCCTCAAAACAACTAGAACTAGTTAAAAAAAAAATTGACCAACTGGAGCGGTGGGGAGAACCCTATCATTGAGCTAACATGCTCTTAGTAATAAGGAACGTAGGGAAATATATTTAAAGCTTTTTTTGAAATACAAGGCCACAACCCTATGAGTGTTGGACTCCCAATCAGCTGTAGGGTGGAGTGTCCCACCATTGAGCTAGGATTTACTTTAATAAGAGATATAAAAAAAATATTTAAAGAATGACAACGGTTTGGAACCGTCGATTCTGGACCAATTTCTAAAAACCATGTACCATAATCAAACCGGAATGTCTTGAGTTCCCTATTCAATACTAGATCATCTCAACGACCGTCGATTCTGCACATATCCAAAGTTTTCTCGATATTAGTTTTAAAGAAGAGTCTAAGTTCCATGCTTAGATTTGATGAACAGGTGGTCATGCAAAATCAAGCGAGGAGGAGTTTGTAGAGACTTTATGAGGCCCTAATTGGCATTCCAAGAGTGCCCGTGCCTGAGAATCGGCGAACAAGAATGATGCGCAACATAAAACTATAAACCTATGCTTGTTGTGATCGAGACGAATTTTTCCCATTTCAATAAAAGAAGCAAGGGCTTTAGCGTCATGTTTGCGAATTTACTTTTATTGTATCGAGCGGCATCGTACCCAAAAGTGTCCTCGTTAATTCTTGGACTTTACAACGAAAGAGTTAACCGTTTGCCACTACATAATTCCATCTTCCCTCAACAATTTCCAGTGTTATATAGCTCATTTAGAAAACCATATCAATCAACTAAATATTAAATATTTAAAATTTATATGTACAAAAAATAATCTTTGACTTGAGAATTAAATTGCTTGATGAAATTTTGGTAAAAGTTACCTTAAGCACGACGATAAGGCTTTTACTTCGTTCACATAAAAAGCCCACTGTCATGTCTTCTAAAGGCTGGGTCGTACACAGAGAGTGGCATTCATGATATTGAGGACCAATACTAAGGGCATTTTATAGTAAAAAAATACACTAAAAGTAAAAGTAGACGTTGGAATTTGAAATCTGGTCCACAGTTCAAAACTCTTTCAAACTCATATCTCTTTGCTCTTCCACACTTCTTTCCACTGAGAGAGAGAGAAAGAGGGGAAGAGGAGGAGAAGGGGAAATGGAGATTTCCGCAACAAGCGAAAATGGTGGTTGTGGCTTCAAAATGGAGGAAGAGCAGCAAAAGAGCAGCCTGCAAGTTTCTTCATTGGTGGCTCTTCTTCTTGCTGCATTAAGGAGATCAATGGTGTCTTCGTGCCGACTAGACCGGCGAAGAGACGATGAGGACGTTGCAGTCTCCGTGACCCTTCGTTCCATGGAGATCGGTTGGCCTACCGACGTTAGACATATCACCCATGTCACCTTTGATCGGTTCAATGGATTTCTTGGCCTGCCCATTGAGTTTGAGCTTGAAGTACCAAAGAAGGTGCCGAGTGCAAGGTCTCTCTCTCTCTCTCTCTCTCTCTCTCTCTCTCTCTCTCTCTCTCTCTCTCTCTGTGTGTGCGTGTGTGTGCGCGTGTGTTTGATTTGCGGTTCTTTCTGATTGTGGACAGAATAGCCAACAAATAATTGACATTTTTGTCAGAAAATAGAAAATCGGCGTTGCTTTCCTTTCTTTAATCACGAGCTTTTCTGTTTCTTGGTTGTTCTGCTTCTCTTTTTCTCGCTATGATTTTCTGTTTTTCTTTTGCGCTTTTATTCTAGGGAATCCCACAAGGGGAGCACCCCGACCAGGGATGTTACCTGAGCCCTAAACGTTAAATCTTAGCTGGTTGAGGCATTTCTGATGATACTACAGATATCAGTCTTTTGCATCTTCTGTGTTTGAATTTGGGGGAAGCGAAGCATACTAGACTACCGCTCAAGGACCTTTGATGTTTAACAGATCGAACAACTTTTTAATGGGCTACATCCCCAACAGAGGACTAACAATTTGGTCTTGCTCTTTTATACTTTATGATCTTTTCACTCCCGGAAACCCCACAATGGGGAGACCCCAACCCGAGGTTCTACCGGTGCGGTGTGTGGAACAAGTCTTCAAGTTATGCAAAGATCTGATTCCCACAGAGATCGAGCTGTTGATGGAATTAGCCATCTTGTCATTAAGCGTGCAGCTGGTGGCAGTGTTGATACCATCTCCACTAAGTTTATTACCGTTAATTTCATGGTTCTGTCATGAAATGCACATGAAGGGCAGGAGTATTAAATGCACTTTTCTTTCATGATAGTTGGCAGGGGATTTTCTATTTCAGTAGCATTTATAGATCAGGAGTGTAAATTGGACATTTTAGATATTAAGCATGAGTTGCTAGTGAGATTTATGAGATAGTAAAGATGAATCCGTTAGTAACCAGTGGTAAGGCCGAAGTGGTTCTACTTTTTCCAAGCGTTTGCGTTCAATTGAATACATGGTTACCCTGTCAATTTGATTGAATAGATAGCTGTTTGAAGTTTGAAGTGAGAGATCACCTAAATCGCCTTGGCCTGATAAAGCAGCTCATTCTGAGTTGCTCCTTCTCATCCTATGCTAACCTCCGTAGCTATACTTAGACTTAAGTCTGGTTGCTCAGAAGTGAGATGGTTTGGTTGTAATTGAATTTGAACTTGGATTTAATGAGTTATTAAAAGCTGATCTTACTCAGTTGCTCTGTTAATTTTGTATTAGCTACAAGCCTACATCTAGTTGGATTTGAATTATCAGCTAGATTAAGATTGGCTTGAATGTTTTGATTCTGATGGAAAGCTATACTAGTATCCCCAAAATGCTGATTTTTAGCATTCTTTTGAGTGCCTTGGATCTCAGATTTGAAATTTCATGCGTTGAATCCTAAATCTGCCATCTTTGAGAGAATGTATGCAAAATATAGAGATTCATGAACCTTTGGCTTGATACTTGATCCTACAGTCATATTATCTACCAAGTAATCCTCTTCTGCAGAAATGATCCCTGACTTATTACAATCTTTTGCTTCAGTGCAAGTGTTTTTGGAGTCTCGGCTGAATCAATGCAATGTTCTTATGATTCCAAAGGAAACAGCGTGCCCACCATCCTCTTGTTGATGCAGGAACATTTATATATGCAGGATGGTCTCAAGGTGCGTCCATCTTCAAACCCTAATAAGCAATTGAATGTGAATTCCTTCTTGGGGAATTTGAATTGTATTACTCAATTGCAAAATACATCTTTGTGGAGATAAAGGCACTGAACGTCTTGTTCGCTATGATTTCATCACAGACCGAAGGCATATTTCGCATAAATCCTGAAAATAGCGAGGAGGAGCACGTGAGAAACCAACTTAACAAAGGAATAGTACCAAATGACATTGATGTTCATTGTTTGGCAGGTTTGATTAAGGTATGAAGCCTATGACTTTTCTTGGTAAATCAAATCCCAGGAATCCCAACAATCTGTAGTGAACCCCGCAATCTTCTTTGTTTTCACAGGCCTGGTTTAGAGAGCTTCCTGCGGGTGTTCTTGATGGCCTTTCTCCTGAGCAAATTCTTCAATGCAAGACAGAAGAGGGTTTTGTGGAACTTGTGAAACTCCTTGCACCAACCCAAGCTGCACTCTTGAATTGGGCTGTTGAGTTTATGGCTGACGTTGTTGAGGAAGAGGAGAACAACAAAATGAATGCTCGAAACGTCGCCATGGTGTTCGCACCAAACATGACTCAGGTAGAGCTATCTATATACACTAAAACATGACTCGGTTCTAGTTTTGGTTTCTGTTGATACGTAATCCTAACTAGGCTGTTTGTTTCAGATGTCAGATCCATTGACAGCCCTGATGCATGCTATTCAAGTTATGAACTTTCTCAAGACACTGATTCTTCGAACACTCCGAGAACGGAAAGAGAGCCCAGCAATTGGAGGATACTGGACTTCTTCGCCAGATCATGGAGCTGATGATGAGAGCTTCAACAGTCAGCCAGAGACCCGCCCCAGCTGTGACTCGAGAGAATATATAGAAGAAGATCAGGAAGACTATGTCCCCAGCAATGGAGAAGAGGACGAATCTTTGAGTGATATAGAAGAGTGTTTCTTGAGGCAATTGGACGAGCTAGACCTTACTGACGAGGCTGAACATGAACACGGACACGAAGATTTCACTGTTATCTTTGGGGAAGTTCATGGTAGTCCAGAAACTCCAAACAGAAGTTATACGAAGCAGATACCAGCAGAGACATTAGACTCCACATCAAGTGGGTTCAGCTTCAATACGAACTCAGCTCTATCAGTATCTAATAGCAAATGTCAAAGCTTCAGCTCAAGTGAAGATGAAGAAGAAGATGACTTAGTCACAAGCTTTGTGAACAGAGGCAGTGCGGAGAAAATGAATTGTGGAGATGCAAGGAAAATCATGGACATTAATGAAGTTTGTGCAAAGACGGCACCATCCGAGCTTCCAAATCCAAACTTATATGCAGGTTGAACATGGATTAACGGACATTTCTTGGTTTTGTAAGCAAGTCATAACACATTGTCTTCGTGAACTAATGCAGCTAATATTGCTCCGACACTACATATTTTGTCGTGATCGGCTATTATCAGAGAAAGATCAAAGTTGCAGCTTGCTTGTTGGTCTCATTGACCTGGTTTCAAAATAAGCCATAACACATCGTGGGGTGCGGGTGCAGGTGTGGATGCTTGAAACGGCAATTTTTGAAAATCATTTTTTCATAAAATTAATAATATCTCATAAAAAAGAGAGCTTAATATCACAAAACTAAAAAATGCCTAGAACAGACAGTAGTGAGTCGACATGGGTGTGTGTAATTGTAGGGTCGTGGATGTGACACAAGTTTCTACTGAAATAGTTAAATTATGTGCTAATTTCCTCGTAACATGGATCTCGTTTTCGAATATAAAAGAGAGGTACTACATCGACGTACCTGCTTAGTTATGGTTAAAGCTCCTCTGCTTCTATGCAAACAGTACGCCACCATATCACATCTTAACTCGCAAGGAGGGGTCGGTTAGAAGGTGCAACTAGTGGTGGCCATTGCCGATCCAACCCGATCTAGAAAATACAGTCTGGGTAGGGGTTTAGCCACTTTGAATTGGGAAGGTCAACCCGAAGCAACCTCACAAAAGTCTGACCTGACCTGAAGGGGTGGCGATCGGTCGGGTTGACCAAAACCCAGTCAAGTCGGTTATGGATTTTGGAACATGACTTCAACCAAAAGATGGGCGGGATTTAGGTCCGCCTGAACCCGAGTTGGCTCGACCAGAAGCCGAGTGATCAACTCAATAGTAAATATGACACTTGCAGATACAACAGGAGACCAGGACTTTGTAGGTGACCATCCCATCTTCTTTCTTGCCAGAACCAACTTTTCCTTGAAGCTGCTACGAAACGAGGTGAGATTCTCGACATTTGACTATGCTCGGCCTCGCTCAGGATCCTAACAAGATGAGCTGGGTTAGGCTCATGAAGTGTAACGAGTCAGGTCTGGAACAAGTCTAGACCCACGTTTGAGATCCAAAATATAAATGCTATGAAAAAAAAGAAAAGGAAAGGAAGAAAAAAGGAAACCTACCTATTCTTTTGAAAAAAGATTTTTTTTTGAAAAGGTAAGCATTTTTGTCATGTTTAAGACCATTAGAACAGTCTCTCATCTCATGGAAAACTCTAATAAAGAATCAAGGCTCAGGCAACATCAAACAATGTAGCAAAATTGTGGATTTTAAGGTATTATAACTACATGCAAGAGGGTTGTGAATGTTATTTGGTAATTATGTGTGTAGATTATAAAAAAAAGATATTGAGGGATATTCCTATGGTGACATCTTGTGATGATCATCCTAGACTACCTCCAAATCGAAAAATGGAGTTTACTGTTGATTTATTGCCTGGTACGAATCATATTTCTAAAGTGTGGTATCATATCACACCAATTGAACTAAAAGAGTTGCAAGCACAGTTACAAGAGCTTCTCAAAAAGAGATTTATCCAACTAAGTATCTGACTTGGGGTGCTTCAATGTCGTTTGATTTTGCATTGATCATAGGTAGTTTAACCGGTGACCGTAAAGAATAAGTACCCGATGTTGATGATCAATGATCTACTTGACTGAATGTACATAAAATGTGCCCTGCTCACAATACAAGTCTTGCCTGAACGCAAAAATCTGTAACAAAACATATCTTAAAGGACAACATTTTATTCAAATCCAAATGGAATCCACATGGGGCCCTCGATTATTTGTTAAATAACTAAAAGCGAGAGGAATTTGTAAATGTGGACCCCTGATCTCCAAATACGGGTCCCCTAAAATCCCAAACGTGACCAATTGTGAACCATAATACTCCACCAAATGTGAGACGGCCTGCGACCACTGCGATGAACGTGCACAAGAAGTCTGCCAAGTCCCAGACTTGGCTCACGATCAACGCACGAACTCGGCTTGACCCATGGACAAATAGGTCACTGCTGACCTCAACCTTGTTGTGAAGTGGTTTCTGTTAAGTTGTGGCCATTCTTGGCAATCCAGCTCAGGTAACGGCTGGACTGGTCATCCAATTTGTTACTTGAATCACGGATTGAAGATACGGTGGCCATAACAACCGGACCGTTATCGAGAATTTCGGTAACAGTCCGGATAAGAACGCTCCGGATGAGGGAAACTCAGTAGGATAACTGGGAAAGGAGCATGCAAAGCTCTATAAATACAGAGCAACGCAAACGAAAAAAGAGAGAACAGTGAAAAAATATTTTCTCGGAAAACTCCACTGTGTGTAAATCTCAAAAACTAGAAAATCACGTACCTTTGTTCCGCTGTAGGCGTACCTGAAAGGCTTGACGGAGGATAGATGCAACGTCAAGTTCCGACAATAAACAACCATCAATGGTATCAAGACCTCATTATTGACCCTAAAAAAGAGGAGAGAAGGAGAAGAAGAAGAAAAAAAAAGACGAAGGCCAAAGTCAGAACCAAGCCACGGTCGACTAAAAGAACAGAACCAAGACGCGGTCGACTGAAGGCCAAAGCGAGAACCAAGACGCAGTCGGCCGAAGGCCAAAGCCAGAACCAAGCTGCGGTCAGCCGAAGGCCAAAGCCAGAACCAAGTCGTGGTCGGCCGAAGGCCAAAGCCAGAACCAAGTCGTAGTCGGCCGAAGGCCAAAGCTAGAACCAAGCCGCGGTCGGCCGCAAGGCCGGAACCAAGCCGCGAAGGCTGCTGATCGCCATAGAAGGTCGCCACAGAGGGCAAGGAGCGGAGCGGGGCTCCGCCAGCCTCTCCTCAGTTTTTTGAAACTGACTTCATTTTTGGAAAACAGCTGGCGGTTTCGCAAAAACTGCCTCGGGCAGCAGACTGAAAAGTCTATTCTGCCCCGGCCGGATTTTGAATATAACAAGACTTCCTTTGATCAAAAAGACTATTCTGCCCTTATCAAGCAAAAAGTCTTTTTTACCCTTCAGTAGTTTGTGAAAAGTATAAAATACCAAGCTATAGTTTTACGTTACTGCCCTTCTCAGTTTGAGTTAATTTTCTTTCTGCAATTATGTCAAAAGATAGGTTTGTCCCTGTACTTTTGAGAAAATTACACATTCGGGCTAAGGGTTAAAATTATAGTTTTAACCTGGATCAGTTATGAATTTTACAGAAATACCAAAAAGTAATTTTACAAGTTTGTCTTTAGCCTTTTTAGAAAATTTCAAAAGTGGACAAATATTTAAAATTACAATTTTACCCTTAGTATTATTTGAAAAATGTTAAAGGCAGAATTTTTTTAGAAAATTACAAGTTTGTCCCAAGTTGCTTATAAAATGTCTTTAGTTTGTTTTTATTATATTATGCATCGTTCTAACATGGTCCATGCTATGTGTGCTTCTTGCTTTATGTTTATTTCTTTTTTAAACCGTCTAATTGTTATAATTGCCAAACACATAAAAATGAGTCCTACAATATGTGTTCGAATTAGAAAAAATTGAGAAACTGAACGGTCTGAACTTTCAAACATGGAAGAGAAGAATCCCACTTGATCTAACACTTGAGGGTGTTGAGTACATACTAAAGTGAAGCATGCGTCTGCCACCACCAGACGCAACTGAGTAACAAATAGAAATGTATAAAATATTTTTAAAGGATGACACAAAAGCAAAGACAATTATGTTGACCTACATGAAGGATGACTTGATTAGGGTCTTCGAAGAATACGAGACCGTCAAAGAGTTGTTTGACTCAATAACAACTAAGTATGACACAATTGCCAAATTACATATGCAGTTGCTACTATAAAAATACAATTTTTCCAAAATAAAAGAATGAGATAATATAGTAGAACATGTAAACTACATGTTAGTAATGGCTAGGGACTTAGTCTTGAAAAAATCAGTCATCCTAGAACTGATACAGATATCAACTATCTTAAACAGTCTATCCCCGTCATAGAACATGGTTGCCACTGCCCTTAGATTAGGGCCTGACATTAATCTTTCTGAATTACCATTGAAACTAGCAATAGAGAAAGAACATATAATAAAAAATAAGAAAAAATTTCTAGTGGTACAAGATGAGATAGGGTCTAGCTCCAAAACCAACTAGAAGAAAAATAAACCAAACACGGACAATCAGAGAAGCAGGACATAATGTGGTGATTTCATAGTATTTATACATGGACCGCCCAGTGACAGGTTGGTGGATAGACTCCGGAGCTACACGACATATCTCAAAGACCATGAAAGGGGCAATGGATCTGAAGGAATACAAACCTGATGAACATCGAGTCTACAAGGGTAATAATACCTTCTCAGATGTTTTGGGTATTGGGTCGCAAAACCGATTGTATTAACTGATGTATTAATTGTGCCAACTATAAGGCATAATCTAGTTTCGGTCCCTACCTTAGTAAAGAAAGGTTTTGAGGTCAGGTTTATTCTTGGAAAGGTGATTGTGGGAAAGCATGGGAGCATATTATTCTTTGAGAAATTTGATGTAGAGCATGGACTGTTTAAATTCTGTTATAATAAAATTGGTACTTCTGCTTATATTAAGTATGCCTTTATTGTTGATGTGAATATGTGACATAAACGTCTTAGGTATATAAGTTTGAAAAAGTTGAGGAAACTATCTAACTTTGACTTACTGCCTAGATTTGAGGAAAATACTTTGAACAAGTGTGAACCTTGTATACAAAGAAAGATGACAATAAAAGTTTTTCTCAAGGAATCAACAAGGGAAACAACCCTGTTGAAGGTTATTCACACAGATTTATGTGGACCTTTTAGAGTAAAGTCACATCATGAAAAGGGTTATTTTATAACCTTTATTGATGATTACTTTAGATATATGTATTTATATCTTTTGACATATAAATCTGAGGCACTTGATGCTTTTAAAGAATATAAGTAAAAAGTGGAAACCAATTAGGGCATTCATTTAAAGTCTTAAGATCATATAGAGGTGGTGAATATACCTCGACAAAATTTCTTGAATTCTGTAAAGACTTTGGTATTGCAAAGCAAAATACAATGCCTAGGACACCTCAACAAAATGGTGTAGCTGAGAAATACAACAAAACCTTGTTGAATATGACAAGGTCAATGTTGATCGATGCCTCTCTTCAAAGGGTATTTTGGGTAGAAGCAGTAAGTACAGTGGTTTACATACTCAATAGAGTACCGTATAAAGTTGTATTCACTACACCATATGAGATGTGGTTTGGAAGAAAACCCGACATAGGGAATCTCAAGAGGTGGAGATCTATAGCACATGTAAAGGTCCTTGATCACAGTCTAGAAATAAGCTAGACAGTAGGTCTTTAAGATGTATATTCATTGGATTTCTGAAAGGTTCAAAGAGATATCAATTTTATCATAAGAACCACGAACTAATTGAAAGTAGAGATGTTGAATTCTTAGAAGATACTAAGAATGACATCCTGAAAAATAATGATGAATATGTTGATGATCTAGTAGACCTAGATCAATCATCTTCTGAGCCTATAAAAGATCTTCCTGAAACAACCAAAACCTTAAGTGGAAATAAAAGGCCAAGGGTCACTCGGTCCTACTTAAAGGATTATCACACTTATCTTATAGAAGAAGTATCTAATTCGATGGATTTAGAAGAGTTGACTGATAACTTGACTTATCAACAAGCTATGAACTCATCTACATCATCAGATTGGGGGAAAGCCATGGATGAGGAAACTGAATCCATTGAGAAAAACTAAATCTGGGAATTGACTTATTTGCCAAAAGGAAGGAAAGCTATAGGTTGTAAATGGGTTTTGAAAAAGAAATACAAGGTCGATGATACAATCGACAAGTTTAAAACAAGGTTGGTTGAAAAGGGATTTTCACAAAAAAAAGGGATAGATTATGTTGAGACATATTCTCTAGTTGTGAAATTTGCATCCACACGAATAATCCTCACAATATCTGCATACTATGATTTGGACTTACATCAGTTAGATATAAAGACAAAATTTCTAAACGAACATTTAGATGAAATCATAAACATACAACAACCTAAAGGATTTGTGGTTGAAGGCCAATAAAATAAAGTATATAGGTTGAGAAAATCCCTATATGACTTGAAACAATCACCTCGCTAATGGTATTTGACTTTTCAAAATGTCATTATAGAACTTTGGTTTGTGGCTAATAAACTTAATCACTGTGTATATGTTTGGAACAATGAGAGCCACTTTGTCATCCTATCATTATATGTAGATGACATATTGTTGATTGGAAACGACAATGAGATGATTGTCAAAACTAAGTCATGGTTGAACTCCAAGTTCGAAATGAAGGATATGGGGGAAGCATCCTATATCCTGGGAATAAAGATCTCTCGAGATAAAAAATCTAGACTCTTATGCCTGAATCAGGAGAGATATATTGACTATATCCTCAAGAAGTTCAAAATGGGTGAATGCAAGTCTGCTGATACACCTGTTGCAAAAGGGGTTAAAATTAGTAACGCTGATTGTCCCGGTGAAAGAGATGATAAGCCTAATGTTCCTTATGCAGAAGTTGTTAGTAGCTTGATGTATGCTATGTTGTGTATAAGACCTGATATAGTTTTGTTGTTGGTCTTGTAAGTAGATATCAAAGTAATCCTGGATAGCAGCACTAGATAGTTGTGAAAAGGATTTTAAGATATCTGAAAGGAACAAGAGACTTGAAACTGTATTTTCAAGCAAATGAACTGAAAGTGGTAGGATACTCAGATGGTGACTTTGCTAGGAGCAAAGATGACAACAAATCAACCTCAGGTCAAATATTCTTATTTGGAGGTGTTGTTGTTTCTTGGACATATAAGAAACAGGGTTGTGTAGTATTCCACACACAGGAAGCTGAGTATATAGCTTTCTGTATGGCTACAACGAGTGCTGTTTGAATAAGTCGCTTAAAAATTGCCAAAAAAGGAAGCATATAATGGTGAAATACCACTATGTTCATGATATGGTTATGAGAAAAGAAATATCCATCTCATACATGCCAACAAATGATTTGTCATAACAGAGGAACTTTTCTTAAAACATGAGTTTGAGGTATGTTTTATTGTTGTGTAGGGAAATAACCACACAACATATAAAAATGTTGTGTAAGAAAATAACCACACAACGGGCAAAGTGTTATGTAGGTAAATAACCACACAATAGATAGATTGTTGTGAAGGAAAATAACCACACAACGGGTATTGATTGCAGCAATAATCATGAAAGGACATTACTAGGTAAACCCTACAAAAGTGAGAAAAACCAATATATCAGTACACTTGGCTTAAATGGCCAAGTGGGAGATGTTAAGTTGTGGCCATTCTCGGCAATCCAACTCAGGTAACGGCTAGACTGGCCATCCAGTTTGTTACCTGAATCACGGATTGAAGATACGGTGGCCATAAAAGTCAGATCGTTATCGGGAATTTCGGTAACAGTCCGGATAAAAACGCTCCGGACGAGGGAAGCATAGTACAAATATATAACAACACAAACGGAAAAGAGAGAGAACAGTGAAAAAATCTTTCCCCGAAAAACTCCACTCTATGAAAACCTCAAAAACGAGAAAATAAGGCGTACCTAGAAAGCTTGACGGAGGACAAACACAATGTCGGATTCCGGCAACAAACAACCATCGCCCATCACCAACCTACTGGCTGGTGGTGGAATTCCGCCCAAAATCAACCCAAATCTCACGAATCAAAATAGACCAGGTTTGCTGCCGTCAAATAGCATTTTTACGGTAATAAAAAACATAGAGCATTTTCTACTGGATTGCCTAAATGAATTTTATGTAAAATCAATCCTTACCAACAGCGGACAATCCGACACTCGATTAAATGAAACCAAATGTGCTTCGATCGGGCAAGTGCAAGAGGACCAATTGGCACAACAGATCCGGCTACAGAATAAGGCTGCAGATCTGGCTACAGAATAGCCTAGGACCACCAGCAGCAACGCACCACAGCCGATAGCACGCGCTAGAGCTAGAATCGCCCAAAACGCTAGCGAGCAACGATTGAATCACGAAACAAAGTAGTCGTATCTTGAGCACCTTTCAGGACACTTCTGCCACCAAAACCACCATCGTGGGCTAACGAATAAGGCCCTTATGGTCTCATACCAAATTGTCACCACCCTTCCACCAGATTAAAAGACCTCGTCCTTAGAAGCACCCAGTACCCAGTGATAGCAACGAAGGTCACTGCTCTTGTTCAACTCAGTTGCGAAGGACCCGGCCTGGTTCGACCGGGATCCCTCCCTCATGCACAGCACTATACCAACACCTCTCTCACACAGCTCACGCACATGCACTCATGACCAGTCAGTTGAGAGAAGGAGAAGAAGAAGATGATGCTTTGTATTTCCAAATGGTTCAATCTTGTTCAAAGGGAATTAAATGCATTACGAGGCCTCAAAAGGAGTTTATATACTTCAACCTGCGAAATGAAAATGGAACCTAATGAACTAAATCAGATCCTAATGTTCGGTTCCAATCCAAACAAATGGAAACCCAAAAGAAAGCAAATAAAACATCTTAAGGATCCACCCCTCCCAAGTCAAACACACTAAAACTTCGGCCTCATAAGACCGCTTATTAGATGATTCAAACAAAGATAATGATTATAAAGAAAAATCAACTGCGGAGGCATAAACCTCCTTTTGAACCAAATCGAGCCAGGCACCACAAACCTAGCCCCGGTTCTCTTGACTCCCACACCCGGTGCAGCGCACGAATGTCCAAGCCCCAAGAAAAGCACAGTGACATGAGAATGGCCCAAGTGTTTCGACTTTCAATATTTCGTTAAAAAAATTCAAGCGTACTGTTTCATTCGTTAAAGACCAATCTTTGCCAATATGTACGACCATTCTTTGGCAACCCATTGATAGCTCATTGAATTTCCTCAAGATGCATATACATTCTTTGTTTACCTTTTGCCCCCCAATACCTTACTGACTGCTGCAATAACAACATCTTTCCTTAGGAGACCCTAATCGGTTACACGACCTGATGAATTTGACATTTTTGCTTACATTTCAAGGCTGATATTTTCCTGAAATACAACGACGACAACCAACCTTCTCACACGTTGGGTATGGTGAGCTGCATGGATTCTTTCAAGCCATTGCAATGCGATCTTGTGTCATATTTAGCCGATCCTGCCTAGTGTGGTAGGACTGGTTGTTGTTGCGCCAGATAACTATTGATATGAGCACTTTGGCCTGAGTCAATGGGGTTCCCAAAGATGGGAAGTCGCTACTGCTGGGGAGGATAAGCTACCTACTTAAGTGGCCTCCTCTCTGTAATCCTTTCATCTATTCATGTATCTGGTCGAGGTCTGCCTAACCCATCTTCTCTATCAGAAGAAAAAAGCTCATTTTTGCCTCCTAGAGAGTCGCATACGATCCATCAGTTTCGTCATTTCTGGAAATCAACCCACTGAATTGTTAAATCTTTTTCTTTTGGATGTATTGGATATTGATTTGTCAAAATCTAATGGTCATTTTATTGCTTTTATTTTGCAACTCTTTTTAGGCTGCTGGTTTTCAAATGTAAAAAATTCTTTTGTGCATGGAATCAGATGGTCTAAAAGTCTATTCTTATGTAATTGGATGTGCTGAAATTGATCCCCATGGGCGAACCTTTTAGGACTATTGCTAGATGGTTACTTTTTCTTAAGAAAATGATTTTTGAATGCTAGAAGATTTTCCTTCATTTGTAACTACATTAACCTGTGTAAATGTGGTTTGAATTTGTGGTGGACGTGAATTAACTTTAGAGGTGTCTGTCACGGGGAACCTCCCTTTTATTGTAATTATATCTTGCCGAGTTATTTGGAAGAGAGAGAGCACAAAAGGATATTTATAGGAATGGGGTAGGGTGTACATGGGTCAAGTGTTTGGGATTATTCTCATTGTATATTCTTCGTCATAGCGAAAAATCTCCCCGTATTACCTGTACAGTAGTTGAACCACAACTTCCGTTCTTTAATTTGTTCTCTTCGTTTCTTGACTTTGTGTTTTGCGTCAACTAGATTTCCACTGTGGCTTTCCTGTTTACGCAAGAATGTCCTTTCAAGTCCGGAAGATATCCTGTCTTATGTCTATTATGAGAACATTAATCGTCACATAGTTGTAGAGTGGCTTAAGAAAATAATTCTAATTTGGCACCAAAAAAAGTTAAATATGTAACCGAGAGATCCTTAATTAGTGAATTTTTGTTATGGTTGCGTAACGAGGCTCCTATATGGAACCTCCTAGCAACTCATACTTAGTAAGGGCTTTCGCATGTGACAGAGCACGCATTTCATAAGTATTCAATAAGAGTCCCTATTCTGGGTTGAAAGCATCTTAGCGGACCACTTTGCATGCACCTTTATTTGCTATCAATACAATCACTTTAATTATTCAAGTTTTCTTGTTGCCTCTCTTGCTCCCTTTATATTAGTTATGTTTTAAGCTTTCATTGGATCACTGCACCTTTAGTGAAGGCTTGTATAGCTGAAACGACTAGACAATGGTCATGAGTGTCAACCCTTTATTGATAGCAAGAAAGCAACTCCACCGAGTCAATACTTGAGATGTTGATACTCATGGCTACTTATACTAAGATAGTTGGCGATTTCATTCACCTTCAAAGGAGAAGTCTAAAACCATACCAGTAACTAATGCTACTGATGCATCGCAAGTGATTTTGCCTGATGTACTTTAGAGCTTACCATGATGGAAAAACTAGTAGCCATATTTGATGTTGTGATCACTCGTGCTATTGATAGATTTGATTGCTTGATGGAGGAGTTAAGCTCTAAAGCACAAGAACTTGAATATCGCGCAGAAGCGATTTTGCCTGATGTACTTTAGAGCTTACCATGATGGAAAAACTAGTAGCCATATTTGATGTTGTGATCACTCGTGCTATTGATAGATTTGATTGCTTGATGGAGGAGTTAAGCTCTAAAGCACAAGAAATTGAATATCGCGCAAAAGCTTGCAAGAATTTGTACGACATTGTAAACGGTCATCTGTAGTGCTTAAAGCAACATTTTTATCACACTAAGACCATTGTATTGTCTCAACTATAGAAGCTCGAGGAGAGCATTATTGCCCAATCTCTAAAAAAATAAGTTTCGAAGAAATCTCATATTTATAGGGAGTCAAGTGCAAGTTGGCAAATGGGCATGGACACGGGAATGGTGGAGGAGTAGATAGACCCCGATGCATCAAGGTTAGAGAACCGAAGGTGTTAACTAATGGCTGAGATGTATAAGTATTGGAGGACTTCTTTTACCACTGGAGCTCTACCTTAAGGTCGGACGTCTTGAGAATGAGAAGTCGAAGCTAGCAATGGTTGCTACATTTTTGGAACGTGACATCATGCTTTGGGGGCATCACACTATAGAAGATGTTGAGGCAGGACAATCTCACAACTCCTCAGATGAGTTTAAGTGGGGGATTAGAGATCACTTTATCATGTGAAACATTGAGATAATTATGAAGTGAAAACTTAATGGCTTGAAACAAACTGGACCGTTGCAAGAGTATATTAAGGCATACCAGACCTTGATATTGAGCATCCGAATGATGATCCCAAAAGATCGTTTATTGAAGTTCCTTAATGACTTACAACCCTAGATAGAGAATGAGCTAAACAGAAAGAACTCGAAGACCCTTTCTAAGGCTATAATGGTGGTTGAATATTTACTAAAACAGAAATAATATGAATGGAAATAATTGAATATTTACTAAAACAGAAATAATATGAATGGAAATAATTGAATATTTACTAAAATGAACTCAAAGACCCTTTCAATAATCATTTGCCAAGTAGGCCAAACAAGAATGAAAATAACACTAAATAATATAGAATGGTGGGAAGAATAGAAATCGACAGAAAAAATGAGATGATACCCTAACTAAATCACCTATGCATAAAAACCAAAAGAATGATCACCATTTAAGAAGAATAAGAACAAGGGATCCTTCAAGCGGTATTTTGGTGGCTAGCACTATTCTAAAGAGTACGAGGGAAAAAGGACTTTGCATGTGTTATGAGTGTCATGCAAAGAAGAGATGATTTAGGGGATGAAGCGATTTATATTCACATGTTGAAATGATTGAATGCACTTGAACTAAGATCAATGTCACGAGAGCCCGTGGACAAGTCTCTCATGTACCTATCGATAGGTCTCAATAGCATAAACACTAAAGGGATAGTCGACACTAGCATTGCTCGTAACTTTATGAGCTCTCAAGAAGCTAAACGTTTAGGCCTAAAGATCGTGAAAAAGAATAGCAACATGAAGGCATTGAGTTTGTTGTCCAAACCCATCATAGGGGAGGCAATTATAGTGTCAATTTGAGACTCAAACTTCATAGTGACATTGTTGGATGAGTATCAGGTGATACTACGCATGAAATTCTTGAGGATATGCAATGAAGAAATTCGTTCATACTAGAACATTGTGGTCTTATCTGATTGCGATCAACTGTGTGTTGTTCGTATTATATTGTCAGAGGATGGTAAGGTTAAGAAAGTGTTGGCGCTTCGGCTAGAAGACATTCAAAAGCAAAGGTACGACATGTTGGTGGTGGCAAAGCGAGATGTTGAATAGAAGATATCTCGCAGTAGAGTGTCTTCAACTGATGTCATATGTTTGAAAGAAAGAATGTAGAGATGTTATGCCACCACACGTCCAAGGGAACTTCATAAGGAGTGGGCAGACTGTCAAAACAAGTGCATTGGCAAACATGCTGATGGAAGGACTAGTATAGTTGCCAATATTGTGAAAGGATGACCAACACATATTTGTGGCCGCTAAATGATGAAAAATGCAAGGTAAGTTGTATAGGAATGAAGGATCCAAAGGACACTTAAAGACACAAAAAAGATTACTCAACAACACTCCAATACACTTTTAACCACACAAACTTCAATGCCGATCAACAAGAATGACATGGTATTGCCCAATTGCTCCATGTGAAGGTAGAGACTTGCATGAAGGAGTAAACATATTGGAAGTGGTGGGATGGTGTCGTCTTGAGGTAACGTATCACCTTGGTTCGGAAGGATAACATTTTTTGACTAGCATGAAGGAGTAAACATATTGGAAGTGGTGGGATGGTGTCGTCTTGAGGTAACATATCACCTTGGTTCGGAAGGATAACATTTCTTGACAAGTCATCATGAGGGTGGGAGATTGAGCATTCTAATTGGAACCCATTCATGATCGATTGTATACAGAGTGTGGTACTTATTCACTATGTGTGGTTTGACTATGGTATGGTTATTTCCAATCATTGTCCCTTTTTTATAATTATATTCTAATTACGGTTCATGAAGCTTGAATATAAGGAGCTTTATCAAGCCAAGCTAGAGTTGGGCTTTGATTGGTTAGTTGCAGGGATGGGGCCCATTTTGGTCTCCATCATGGGAATGTGGGTGGGGATGGGGACAGGGACCATGATCCCTGCCCCATGAACATCCCTCCTTGAAAGTATAAAAAATGGTGCCAATTTCATCTAGTCGTGTAACTGATTGGGGTCTGTCTAAGGAAAGATGTTGCTATAGCAGCAGCCAGTAATGTGATGAAGAGCAAAGGAAGAAGACTGAAGGTAGACAAAGAATGCAAATGCATCCCGAGGAAATTCAATGAGCTAGATTGTCGATGGTTCCCAAAGAATGCAATGTTATGCCGCATATATTGGCAAAGATGGGAGCTTTGAGAAGTTGCTACCCCAAATAAAAAACGTATCTGTACACAATCTTATTTTTGAACGAATGAAACAGTAATCTTGAACTTATTTGGCACCACGAAATAGTCAAAACACACATGATCATTGTCACTGTACTCATACCGTCTAGTCGGCACGAAGACACCTCCTTAATGCAGCAAGAAGAAGAGCCACCTGTGAAGAAACTGTGGACCAGATTTCAAATTCTAACGTCTACTTTTACTTCTATGGTCTTCCTTTACTACAAAATGCCTTGTATTGTTCTCTAAGATCATGAATGGCACTCCAGGTATGTGTCACCCAGCCTCCAGATGACATACCAGTGGGCATGCTTTTATGAAGATTAAGTGAAAGCATATCGTCATGCTTAAGGTTAATAACTTCCAACAAAATTTTAGCAAGCAATTTAATTCCTAAGTCAAAGTTTATATTTTATACACATAAGACTTAAAGATTTGAATATTTAGTTATATTTATATGGTTTTCTAAATGAGCGTATATGTAGTGGCAAACGCTTAAGGGGTGGCTTCCATGTAAAGTCCAAGAATTAACAAGGGTGTTTTTAGGTACAATGCCGCTCCATACATAAAAGTAAATTTGCATTCCTTCTTTTATTGAAATGAGAAAAATCCGTCTCGATCTCAACAAGCATAGTTTTATGTTTGGTGTCATTATTTTACTATTTTACGCAGATTCTTGGGTGTAATGCCAATTAGGGCGTCATAAAGTATGTACAAACTCTTACTCACTTCATTTTTCATGTGCACCTGTTCATCAAATCTAGGTGTCGAACTTAGACACTTCCTTCAAAACTAATACGTACTATATGTATCGAGAAAACTTTGGATATGTGCACCGAGTCACTTGTGCACGTCTGTTTGGGCGCACACACACACATTCTCGACAACCCTGTACGGTAACGGCGTGTTCACAGTTACAGAAAGTAGACAGAAGCCGGACTCCGACAGAAAGGCAAGAGAATAGCCACATCTGATATCAAGGCCTCATTCTTGACCTTGCAAAACATGTATGCAATTAGTGTTACAAAAACAACAAAAACAAAAGAAGAGAGAGCGTCTTATTTTTTCTTTTTCTTTGAGAGCTCTGCCTGAGTCATGACAGGGCAAAGGGTAAATCCTATCTGAGTCAAAGACAAGGCAAAGATCGTCCAGAACACAAAAAAAAAGGGAGAGAAGGAGGAAGCACAGTTGCGGCAAAAGCCGTAGGTAACCAAAAGAAGAAAACACCGGCAGGCTAGGAAGGCGAAACGGAAGGCTGCAGGCCAGAAAGGCGAAACACCAAGCCGCAGGTTAGAAAGGCGAAATGCAAGGCCGCACGCCAGAAAGGCGAAAGGCTAGGCCGCAAGCAGAAAGGCGGAACACCGATCACCACAAAGGGTTGCAGGCCGAAAGACAGAACGCCAGACCGCAGGCCAGGAGGCGGAACACTAGTAGTAGGCCAGGAGGTAGAACGTTGGCCACCACAAAGGAACACAAGCCAGGAGGCAGAACGCCGACTGCCTCTCTCTCTCTCCTCAAGGCTTTTAAATTGCCCTGAAAACCACCAGGCGGTTTCAAAAACCGTGGGTTGAAACCAGTGGTTTTCGAGAAACCGCTTCAGGTAATGGACTAAAAAGTTCGTTCTACCCCAGCCGATTTTTAAATATTATAAAACTACCACAGAACAAAATTACCCTCCTGCAATTTGTGAAAATTATGAAATACCGAGCAATTATTTTACATTATTGCCTTTCTCGGTTCAGGTTATTATAGTACTACCACTGTGTCAAAAGACATGGGCAAATCTGTCTTTTTTAGAAAATTCCAGATTAGGATTGAGGGAAAAAATTATAGATTTAACCTCGATCAGTTATAAATTTTTCAAAAATACCAAAATTAATTTTACAAGTCTATCCTTGGACATTTTAAAAAATTACAAAAACGGACAAACAGTTAAAATTATAGTTTTTACCCTTGGTATTTTTGGAAAATTATTAAAGGCAGATTTTTTTGAGAAAATTACAAATTTATTCTAAGTTGTTTATATATTAGAAATGAGTTATTTTCAACTCGTTTTTGTGATATTCTGCTTTCGTTTTAAACAGATTCCTGCTATGTATGTTTTGTTGCTTATTTATTATTTCCTTTTTAGACCGTCTAATTGTTATAATTATTGAACACATAAAAATGAACTCAAGAATATGTGTGTCGAAACTGGCAAAAACTGAAAAGCTAAATGGTCTGAACTTCCAAACATGAAAGAGAAGAATACCACTTGCTATAACACTTAAAGGTGTTGAATATGTATTAAAGGAAACTATGTGTTTGCCACCACCAGACGCAACTGAGTAACAAATAGAAATATATAAAATATTTCTAAAAGATGATACAATAGTAAGAACTGTCATGTTGACATACATGGAGGATGACCTGATAAGGGTATTCGAAGAATTCGAAACCGTAAAAGAGTTGTTCGACTCCATAACAATCAAATATGACACAACTACCAAACTGCATGTATAGTTACTACTATAGAAATACAATTCCTTCAAAATGAAAGAAGGAGACAACGTAGTAAAAATATAAACCACATGTTGGTAATGGCTAGGGACCTAGCGGTAAAATCATTTATCCTAGAACCGATGCAAATATCAACTATCTTAAACAGTCTTTCTCCATCATGGAACATGATCACCACTACCCTCAAGTTAGAGCAAAAAATTAACCTTTCTAAATTGCCTTTAAAACTAGCAATAGAGCAAGAACACATGAACAAAAACAAGAAAGAAAAATTGCTAGTGGTAGAAGATGAGATAGGGTCTAACTCCAAACTCAACCAAAAGAAAAATAAACCAAACAAAAGGTTTGACAAGAATAACAAAAAAGGCGGTCAATCTTTTAAGAAAACGCAAGAAACCACTTCTCGGGTAAAGTGTTTTAGCTTTAAAAAAATTGAGACACTATAAGAGAGATTGTTGCAATAGAAAAGGTGGAGGAAACAACCCATAGTGCGGACAATCAGAGAAGCATAACATAATCTACGTGAACCACCCGATGATAGGTTGGTGGATTGATGATCCGTGTCCCATGAACATCCCTCCTTGAAAGTATAAAAAATGGTGCCAATTTCATCTAGTGGTGTAACTGATTGGAGTCTGTGATGTTGCTATAGCAGCAGCCAGTAATGTGATGAAGAGCAAAGGAAGAAGACTGAAGGTAGACAAAGAATGCAAATGCATCCCGAGGAAATTCAATGAGCTAGATTGTCGATGGTTCCCAAAGAATGCAATGTTATGCCGCATATATTGGCAAAGATGGGAGCTTTGAGAAGCTGCTACCCCAAATAAAAAACGTATCTGTACAGAATCTTATTTTTGAACGAATGAAACAGTAATCTTGAACTTATTTGGCACCACGAAATAGTCAAAACACACATGATCATTGTCACTGTACTCATACCGTCTAGTCTGCACGAAGACACCATTGATCTCCTTAATGCAGCAAGAAGAAGAGCCACCTGTGAAGAAACTTGCAGGCTGCTCTTCCTCCATTTTCAAGCCACAACCACCATTTCCACTTGTTGCGGAAATCTCCATTGCCCGTTCCCCCCCTCTTCCTCTCTCTGAAAAGAAGGAAGTGTGGTAGAGCCGAGAGATCTAAGTTTGAATTGAATGAATTTTGAACTGTGGACCAGATTTCAAATTCTAACGTCTAATTTTACTTCTATGGTCTTCCTTTACTACAAAATACCCTTGTATTGTTCTCTAAAATCATGAAACCAGTGGGCATGCTTTTATGTATTTATGTGTACATAATGAGCGTATACATAAACTTTACATAATGGGCATGCCCACTGGTATGTCATCTGGAGGCTGGGTCCATTATCATGAAAATATAAACTTTTATGTATGTATGTGTACAAAATGCCCATAGCATGCCCTTTACTACAAAACTAATACGTACTATATGTATCGAGAAAACTTTGGATATGTGCACCGAGTTTCACTTGTGCACGTCTGTTTGGGCACACATATACATATACATGTATATATACAAAGGGTGTTTAGGAATCATCAAAGAAGTAGCGAGGGCAGACAAATAAGGGTTGATATATATATCAGCGAGAGGGAGGGAGGGAGAGGTTGTGGCATAGGCTAGCACAAAAAAAATCTCATTCATATGTGAAGATAAATTATTTGAGAATCAAGTATACCTTTTGTTTTCTGAATTGTAATCTCAATCATTCATCTTGAGATGAAATTTAAGATTTGTTTGGATATATTATACCTAAATGAGTTAGCATACACCATGTTCTCTCTCTCTAGAGAGAGGGGTGAATGTTTAAATTATATAATCTTACTTAAACCTTCACTGTTTGATTTTTGAAATTAGTGGTCGAGATTTGAATTAAAAGTATTGTTGTATTTTGTACTTTACAATTAATGCACTATGTACATTAAATATAAGTAATTAAAGTTTCTACTATTGATATAAAAAATTAAACAATGGAAATATTTATCCAAGATTATGTACCAAGCATTTACCATCAGGCAAAAGTGCAGCATAACTAGAAGGCCTTATAAGGCATTTTGGGGGGACCCTGGTGAGAAAGAAAATCTCTAATTTTCCAACGTATTGAAAGACTTTGTTTTTTTAGATAGAGTCAACATTATGCAAGATTAACAGACAACAGAGTCACTATTAACCGCATTTGGTACTGAATAAGGCTTGTCTATGGTTTATAATAATGCAGGAGAAATAGAAAGCATCCCAAAGCAAGGGCAAGAACATCTTAAGCAAAATAAAAGTGAATTTGAGAAGAGATGAGATGTGCTATTAGAAAGTGTAATCTCTTCAAAGATGGTAAGATGTAAACCTTTACCTCATCTTTCTTGGTAAAAGTTATGGCATGTGATTAGGTTTCGAAACGAGCCAAGCAAACCAAATTGAAGGGAGCTCAGCCTCCTTTGCTACTCACCTACAATGCACACATGCTCAAGTGGTATTTTTGCTAAACAAGTCGAGCACAACCTGATCATTAAACAAAAACCCAGTTTTTTTATACAAGTTATGTTTGTAAAATAGATCCCTGCAAGAAGGGCTTCTTCATACAAGAATTTTTTTTTAAAGGCCAACTGGAAAAGTTGTTCTCTACAAGCTCTATTGTGAATATGGAATTCTTGGCTTCTTGAAAATAAAGGTGGAGCCATCCAACTAATTAGCCTAACATATTTTTCTTCTTAATTATTTTTCATACAAACAGTAGAAAATCAACTGTCCAAGCTGATCTAGACAAAACCCACTTGTTTGTTCCCATTTTTATAACAACACAATATCTAACTAGACGAGCTTATCAACCTCATTGAAGTGGCGAACTTGCTTACGGATCAGGCAACGTGAAAATTTGATGAAATTCCAAAGGATACCCAACTGAACTTTGCCTTATTGGACTTGTTCTAACTAGTGTATGAAGTTGAAGTAGCAAGTTTGCTTAGATCCACACAGAGTAAGTGGATCGTATAATAGGCACCATTTTAAGAGGTAATGATCCTCGTCATGGACACCATTTTAAGTGGTCTGGGGACATAACAAGATCTTTCTTGCTACAAGCACCACACGAATCCTGCATTTGTCAACCCAAAGTAAAATCACATCGTGTTTGGCTTTACCTGCTTTTTACACATGTAAACACGACATGAAATATGATTCCTTCCAATATAACATCCAACACGAAAATCCGATTCAACCTGCAAAATGCATACGTTTGCAAGAGTAAAAGGATCGCATTCGGGTTGACATCCAAATACAGAATGATACGACACAAACACGACTCGGGTAAAGAAGTTGCTGAGATGGCCTCTTCCCAAGGGACATAAATATCAAACAAGTTCGGATGATGTTTGGTGGCACAGGAAAAGAACTGTGGGCCCAACAAAAGGCATGGCGTTTGTTCCCTTTCTCGGTCATTTTGTTCTCTTTTTGTTTTTCTTCTTGACGTTTACCTTTTTCAAAATTCAGACCATCTTCTTTGGTTTAACGTCTCTTTGCCTTGTGCCTTTTTAAAGCTTTGAATTGGTTTCCTGATTCCCCGCCGCTGATGAAAGGAGTAAGTAAAGTCAGATACAGAAGACCCATAGAATGTGGTTCCATGCCCCACCACGATGATGCATTGCAGTTACATATCAACCGGAACCAACCACTGGTTCTGGTTCGGCAGAGCTATAAACTGAATCCCAGCTGGTTCCAATTACTGATTTTGTAATCGGTGGTTCTCAGATCTAGTTTTGATCGGAACTAAAGAGATATGAAGAAAATAAAAAAAGTAAATATATGGTGAAGAACTTATAAAACTGATAGGAATTCAAGAGCATGCATAGACAAGCTGGGCGAAGCCAATCAGGATGTGCAGTCAATCCATAGGACAGATTTATTGGGCACCAAATGGTCCAACTCAGTACTTTAGATCTATCCGTTTACCCCAACTTGGAACCAGCTCAAGCAGCCAAGAATAGGATTCCACGAGATCTAAGTATTGAATTAAAAATAAGAGTTAATTTCCTGCCTTTTCAAGTAGCATTAGATTTCTTAAGAGTTAAATGCTCTTTTCTTTTTCCAGGTAATCACTAAGTGCTTTATGAAGCTCCTAGGTATCAATAGTTAGTTAACGGTTTTAAATTAATTACAATACAATTTTCAATATTTTGAAAATTATAGTATTTAGTTTTAGTGCTAAGCTTAGTTGTTTTAATCTATATAAATTCATCCATATGAATGAAAATGAAAGTGGTGATTTCTTAGAGAGTTTATGTATATTTCAAATCTCTCTTATCTTTAACCAGTGGTCAGTGAGTCGGTATTTATCATCTTGGTGAGTCATATCCAATTGTGTGGTAGACTGTGTGTGCATGGGGTGAGAGTTGGTGAGTCATATCGAACTCGTGAGTGAGTGTGTCACATCTAACAAGTTCGTGGGAACATGAGCCCACTCAAAACATGTTTAACTACTTTCATGTAAGAGCGTGTAATGCATTGGTGAGCCTAAATTCAAGAGTGTATGCATATTGGAGCATCATCTGAAGCTTTTCACTTAACCAGGATTATCTTGACTTGCAATTCACATCATTGAGATTTAGAGGATGACTGGACAAGATTTCGATTTCCCTAGTACCACGAGTTATGGCTCTCAAGCAAGCTCAAATCATAGCACTACAATATGGACAGGAGGTACTCTCAACCCAAATAGAACTGCAATATGGACACCAGTCACCATGATGACAAGATTTCGATTCCCCCAGTACCACAAGACATATCTCTCATGCAAGCTCAGATCATGGCACTGCAAGGTGAACAGGAGGTACTTGTAGTCCAGATGGCACAACTTACCTAAAGCCTTGAAGAACTGCTGCGACAATGAGCTCCTTCTCCTAACTACTTCAACACTAGTCTCTATAATATGGACCAAACTCCCCTGAGTTAGGCTTAACTATACGAATGCACTAGTAGGCGAGAACGGATCGAAGAGACATAGAACACCAAATTCGAATCAAAATTCTCTCTTATGTCATATGAGAGTTTGTTGTCATATGAGGTTGCAATGACTAACCTTGAGTTGGATCATAATCCACCTATGTATTGGGATTTTGAACTCGTTGAGGATGACATACTAGCATTAGCATTTGTGTCAAGCCACCTTGAAAAAACTCATAAGTCCATGTCATTCCTTCTTGTTGGCAACTCTATTAAACAAGAAACTCAAGATTTAGACCCTCTCTCTCTCCAAGTATGTTGATGTTAAGTTACCTCATCCAACTTTCTTTTAACCTTTTGTCTATGTAATAGAAAGTTGAATCATTGATTTCAAGATTCTCAAGCTGGATATTTTTGTTGAAGTGTCTATATGCATAAAATCCAGGATCGCACACGCTAAATTGTTAAGGGATGGATAGCATACCTAAATATCTATTTGTGGAAGAAACTGTGGGTAGGGCCTATGATCTTCCAACTAGATATGCATCGACTTGATGAGAGATGTGGGCCTCCCCTACTTTTAGAGTGATGGAAATTCAAAAGGGGTAAATTACCGCATGTTGCGATCTTCCAACTCGATGCGCATCAACTTGATGAGATGTAAGGACTCCTACTTTTATTTGAATAATGGAAATTCGGAAGGGATAAGTTTCTGCATGACTTGGACACCGTAACTCCTCTATTTATAGTTCATTAAGATCCCTATAAGTTTCTGCTGACCCCTACTAGAGTAGAATTAAAGAAGCTATACAAAAGCAAGGGTCATTATGGAGCCTTTCAGGGACAAGAAGAGGAACCTAGTACTCACAACCTTAAATACAGGTTTTTTGAGATACCTAACAGAAGTAGTAATCTGGACATTAAGCTATGATCCCAGAACTGAAAAAGTGTTTATGATGCTAACAACAGTGTGAGTAAGGAACCACTGGTAATTCCTTAGGAAGATCTTCGGTAAATATGTCAGATATGTCTATTGCTGGATTGCTCATGCTACAGATAAAGAATTCAACAGTGATAATAGCAATAATGTTCCTTTGTGAAATATAGATAATCCACCTGCAGGTTTGTCAAGCTATTGGTCTCCAGTCGGGTGTTTGTCTTTCCAGTGGTATGAGTAGCCAACTACTGCGAGACGAGCTAGTAGCAAGGGCATTATTTTACGTTCTCATGGAATCCAGTGGCATTGAAGTCCTTTAAATTTCTTAAGGAGTTCCAAAATGTTGGCATCCATCTGTTGTGTATTGGACTTTGTGGATATTGCTTTATTAAATCTTGCTACAACATCAATACGTGATGATTCAATAACGAGACTATCCCTAGTAGTGTCTTGAAGTGCTTGCAACCACCAAACCTATTCTGGCACGTGCTCCTTGGTGTCTTGAGCAATCCAGCCAACTTTTTAGAACCCACTTGTATGATTGCAAACCATGAAACCAATTTACGAAGCAAAGGTCCTTTCGCTATAGATGGAGATTTTAGACCAACCTAGTAGGGGGGATCCAATGATTTATAAAGGACCATTTGTATGCAATGTGATGTACAGAACGTAACCTCCATTTAGTATAGATGTATCATCCCCAATCTTCTAGCTCACATGGTTATGAATCACATTACATCCAAACATGACAAATTTTCAACCCCAAGAAGAGATAGGTTTTCTAATGGAACCATAGACTGTTTGTGTGCAAGTACTTGGCAGTGACTAGAAGATCCCAAGGATCTAAATTTTTGGATGCGACCTTCCATTTGTTCTTCACAAGCAAGGCTTGATTGACCTCTTCGACATGCCGGATTCTGAAGCCTCCTTCCTTGTGCGGTTTGCAAATTGTTTCCTATCCAAGCAATTGGACAGAATGCTTCTTGTTGTTTCCTCCTCACAAAAATTTCTTTCATCATGATTTCAATTTGTTTGTACACTCACGATAGCACTTAAAGGAGAGCATGCCATGGAGCGGAACTGTAGCTAGGGCTGATTTGATCATGACAATACACTCAACTAGTGATAATAAGGATGAAGCCCACATTTCTAATCGATGTAATTTATTGATAATAATGGGCTGGCACAAAGTGGAAGTCAACTTGCCATTAAATAATGGAATGCCTAGATATGGCATAGGGAAATTCTTCTTGAGCCATCCACTAAGGTGTTCCATTTCTCCGACATGGCAGTTAGGCATTGAGAAGGAGACCCAGCTTGACTTTTTGGGGTTCACCTTCATGGTGAACTATTTTTTGATTCATTATGACCTTATAGATTTGTTCTGGTATGTCGTGCAGGCAAGATATGATCTTTGAAGGAGAGATGCTCGGAGCAACATGTTAAAAATGATGACATGGAAGTGGATAGGAAGATATGCTTGAAGAAGAGTCTCAGTGCTGCACTGTATTCTTTTGACAAACTCTTTTGTCGTCGTTGCTTGGTAGTTCTGCAGTTAAAATTTTGATCTTCTATCTTCCCGTTCTTTGTAGTGGTCAACTGTTTCTTTTGATTTGAACTTTTTGCTCCTTTGCTATAGTCAGAGAGATTAGCACTAATTTTTATATATTTTGTAGGTTTTCGACTGTCATTTGCATGGGTGTTCGTAGGCATTTATCGTTCCTGTATGTTTTTGCATTGCTGTTATCTCTGTTATCCACCTGAAGTTTGAGGAAATCTTATCATGGGGATGTTTCCTTACAGAGTGAAAATTTGCCTTTTTCTGCTGAACTTGAAGAGGTTGGAACACCTTGTAGCAGCCAATGCTATCTTCTGGTAAACTTCGTAATGCGCTTACTTGTTTTGTCTATTCCTGGATATTTGATATATATGTTTCATTGTTTGTGTTCTTTTGTTCTTTCTTGTTTAATATTGATGAGGTCCCTAACATGGTTATTGAATGCGGGGTACTTTCTTGCTCAAGAAACCTGGGCGTTTGATGAAATGCTTTATGTGTTTCTGTGGGTCCCGCTAATGATATTAAATAGCAACTCTTATTTATCACTGTAATCTTTTACTTTCTTTTGGTATGGGTCTGGATGCTTTTTCTCAGAATCTGTGTAGAAGAATGCTCCATCTTGTACATCCTAAAAGTTTCCTGCGGATAACATATGTTGCTTGAATCCTAATTTGTGATCCAGGAGATTGTTTATTTTGTATGTAGGTTTTTCTTTTCATTGAAACTCCACCTATGATAAGAGTTTATCTTTACATAACCAGTTCCAGTCTCGGATAAAGGAGGAGAGTAAGGTGGTCTAAGGCCAGCAGCAGACTCACCAGAAGGTGTGATTTTTCCAGCACTAATTCCCATGATCCTATCAATTCCAAACTTATGTGCTTGGGTGAGAATCGCAAGATGAGTGATCTATTAGGAACTCCTCATGTTTCACCCTCTATCAGATACCAACTAGTGAGGGAAAAACTTGGTATGGGTTAAGGTCATGTTCTGAAGTGAGATCAAGAGCTTTCCTTTATGAAAGAAGGACCGTGTGCAGTCTGATTCTCTGTTGCTGAGGCTTGGTTAAGGTTAAGACCATCTCGGAAAAAAGGGGATTGCATAAACTTTGCAAAAGTCAGGAATTATGTAGTACGGAGCTAATGAACATACCTTTGATGATCTATATGTTTTATGCTGCTGGGGATGTGACTACATCTCACCTCTCGATGTGTGCTTTGTTCTTGTAACAATTGAGAGTGGGAAAGAAGTCATGTCCTTAAAAGAAGGCACTTGCAGAATCGGCTGACTTTTTCTAGTCTTCAGTGCATTTCATTGTTTGAATCCTATACGTGGTTGTAGGAGAAGAGAAATGGGGTGGAAGTTTTGTGAAGATGCATTATCTTCTCTATTTACAATATAATATTCAAGTCAACTATGGTAAGGTAGGTATTGTAGGGTTGAGGTCTTGTAGCAGAGTAGAAGTAATGAACAGGAACAGCGGACACCTGAAAGTCTCTCCCTTTCAGTTTCCACTTACTATGTTGATTGGGCAGTAGGTACTTTCTTTGACCTTTTCTCTTTCTTAAATTTTATGGTGTGGACATAGGTCTTAACACAGCAGCTAGAGTAGGAAAAGGCTGTGCATTAAGTATTCTGTGTGTAAGCTGTTGATGAATCATTTTGCTGTAGCTGTACACTGTATGGTAAAATTTGTTTGTATCATGATCTACATTCTTTAAGTAACTATGGTGGTTGGAAAGATTTGGTTTTTGGTACGGTTATGATGGTTCATCTTTCAGTTATAGGGACCCAGATGGGGGTCAAACGCATGGATGCGGACCCTCAAGTACCTCTCTCTTTCTAAGAACATACATGTTTGTTACTGTAAACACCCAAAATAAAAATGTTTTCAAAATTTCCAAAAAGAATTTTAAAACCTTTACAAAGTTGAAAAACCAACTTGTGAAAGATTTTTCAAAAGGTTTTAAGGGTCTTAAATTCAAACCAAATCTATCCATATTCAAACCTAGACCATGGCCCAAAACAAAGACCAAATGCAAGTTCAAAAGCAAATATGAGATCAAGACCAAAGGGAAAATCAGACCAATCGAGTTCAAATGACATCAAGTCCCATTCAAAGGGAAAATCAAGGAGGAACACGAAGCATTTAAGGACCAAATTCAAGCTTGGTCAAACTCCCTTGAAGAATTCTAGCTATTGCCCGGCCAAATGAAATATACCTAGTTATAAGACTTGACAAGATGAGCAAGGGCTGGTTACAACAAGTTAAAATGGTCACGTCCAAAATTCAGCCATGGCTTCCCAAGCTCAAGTCACCACGGAAGGAGCCGAGGTTCATAAAAAGAAGAAGGATCGAGCTTCAAGTCCTCTAGCCGGTTGGAACCAAGACCAAGAAGTGAGCTTGGTCAAGCCCGATCCCACTCAAGACCAACCCACATGGGGCTGGTCCAACTCAATACCAAGGGGGACCACTAGGGGCTAGACCGAATTGGATCAAAACCCCTCAAAAGGCTGGTCCAACCCGCCCCATAGAAGGGGCTAGAAACCAGCCCCCCTTCACATCAAGGTGGGGTGAAGGAGAGGGAGCTAGGTGAGAGTTTGTGGAAGTTTGAAGGAAGGAGTGGTGGCCGGATTCATTCTTGAATTCCCGCCCCCTTTTGTCAAAAACTCGTGTAAGTTCATCTCATACTCAATTCAAATCCCATTTTTCTTCTTTCAATTCATTAATATGGGATTGTATTAATGAAGCTTCGTCTCCCCCCAAGTTGTAATAATTATAGTTGCTGCAAATTTCATTTCATGGATGAATCACCATTCACACACATGTGCACTCTAATTGTTTGATTATGCTCCTACCCTAATATATGTTATAGACATTCTATACTTCCTAACCCCCTCTATGCTTAAGCTAATATGTACATTCTCTTTCGCGTGAGCTTTAATTCGGGATGTAGAGTGGTTGCAACTTCAATTCGCATGAGTTTTAATTCGTGATGTAGAGTTGGTGCAATTTACTTTCGTGTGAGTATGTATTTGCACGTATCTTCTATAAAACTGAAAATCCATTTTCTGCATCTACATACTTGATTGTTGTAATTTTAATTCTCTACTTCATAATCCAAATGATCTATAACTTTAGGAACAACATCTACACACACAAATCTCTTAGAAATAAATTTTTTAAGAATTTTAGGATTGTGCAACCCTGTTAATAAAATTAAGAAAAATCAGATAAAACTGTTTCTGTTTTCTGCACAGTCAGATTTCTTGAAATAGGGGTTGGGTAAAAGCCTCATATCTCTGTCCACAGGTATCCAATTTGACTAAAATTATTCTCATTGGAAATCTAACATCCATAACTTTCCAAAACGACTAAAATCACAACATTTGGAGTTCTGTATTCCGAAATACAGAGGATTCTTTGAGCCTTAGTATTTTTGTCATAGAAACTCCTAAAATAATGAAGTCAATATTGATTCCCGATTTAATTCTCTAAATAGTTGTCCCAAAATTCAATATAAAAAGTAGTTTAGGATTCTAACATATCAAGGAATACCTTGTGAAATTCTTGTGAATTTTGGAGATCTCTAGACTACCCAAAAAAATTAGGGAATAATATTTGAAAAACAGAGTCAGTTCTGTTTTTTCAAAACTTGAAGAGTTTTAAGTTTTAAACCAAAGCACACTTCATCTTCACTTTGCAACTTTGAAAACTCTTAAGTTTCATGTGGATGGGAGTTCATTCTTTCAAAATTGAAGTTTCTAAGTACTTAAACCAACCCTTGTACAGCGGTTCAAGAAGGTTTAACTGAAAAGAACTCGCTTAGCCTAGTTGTCACAAGAAGTTAGATTTTAAACATTTTGCTAGTTTTGACAAACCAGCTGGTATGCTTGTGCATCAAGTAGCTAGAAAATATTTGCTTAAAGTTTTCCATAAACTTTGGAGTAAAGATTTTCATGTATACAGAATTGGCACGCCCGGTGGGACTCGGATCTTGAGGAACTTCATTTCAAACAAGTGAACTCAAAGAAAGCTTTCAAAAACGTATTTAACTTTGCTAAATGTGTGCACAGGTAGGGTTTTCAAAGTTTATAAATCATGTCAAGTTCAGACAATTTCTATGAAGTGTTGAGCCGGGCTTCGTGCTCATCAAATCCATTTTCTAAAAGATTTTCGAAAGTGAATTTCAAAAGTAAGAAAGAGTCGCTTGAAGATTTGAGAAAGGAGTTCGAAGCAAGAATTGCTGCGCTTAGCCAAGAGGCCGAGGCGGTCAAGTCATGCTCGTCTCACGAAAAACAAGCAAGGGCTCGAAAGAAGATGAGTAAGTCTAAAAAGCCCAAGGAAACCTCCATCATAGAGGGGGATAGAGTATGAGTCTTTCATATTGAAAGATCGAAAGGTCATCCAACAATTGTTAAGAGGCCAAACGAAAGAAAAGAGATCATACGCACTATCCGACTTTCTTCCTTCCAATTATCAAACGGATAGTGACGATAACATACTGAATTTCTACCGATATGATGGAACGGGGGATCCTAGATCCCACCTTCAACTCTTTTCCCACAGAGCATATAAAAAAAAAAGACTCTACCAAATGGATTTACTGGTTCTCTCTCTCCCTTAAGGGAGCAGCTTCAAAGTGGTTGGCATCATATGACTTGAGCAAATTTGCGACTTTTGAGGAGTTAGTGAATTGTTTCATGCAACGATTTTTCCACAATGTGGAAGTAACACCAACTTTGAACACCCTTAAGGACACCAAGCAAGCATCAAACGAGGATGCTCACGCATTCATCATTCGATAGAGGTCCCTCCTTGGGTAAGTAAGAGAGCCCATTTCTAAAGGAAGCGTAGTAATGCTCATCCTTGAAAATTTCAAAACTGAATTGAAAGAACTTCTTTCATTACATGAATTTCCGACCTTCCACAAACTGATTAAGAAGGCTTTCCTCTTTGAAGCAAACTTGAAAAGGGGGGTCTATGACGACTTATGGAAAGAGAATTTTTTTCAAAAGCAAGACTTGAAAAACCCGAGACTTACGGGCCACCTACTGCGGACAATGGGACGAAACCCCAAAAGATTGCAAATGTCCGAGTAGAAATGAGCCAAGCCGACACTTCTAAGAAATCTGAATTGAAGCATGACAAAAAGGTTCAAAAGTCTTTTAAAAAAAGAGAGTATACTCCATTAGAACAACCTATCTCGGAAGTCCTCGACCTCTTGCTAGCTCAAGGCATGGTCACACTCCCCAACATTCCTGAGGGGACACCCTTAAAAGGAAATTTTTTGAATAAGTTTTGCAAGTATCATAGGCTTATGGGTCATGATACAAATAAATGTTATACACTTTTAAACAAAATCGATGACTTAATCGAGGAGGGCATGCTCCATGTCACCGAGGAACCGGAGCCTTCCCCAACAATTCTCAAGGAACCCTTCCCCAACCACGCGAGTACTAGTGGGAAGGACAAGGAGGTACGTGATCTCTCAACTTACTCATATCGATTGGAGCATGCATATCATACGGATTTCACTACTTGCCACACAACACCTCTCATAATAAAAAAAGCCAAACAAGTAGTGATCCAGAGAGCGCTTAGAGTCCCGCCCTCGGTTAAAGCCTTCTTAGAAATTCGGGATGCTTTGAAGCACCAAGCTAGAGTCAGCATAGGAATGAGCCCTAGGGAAGGTGTGGGCGATGTGACTAGATCCGAAAGGATCTACCAACCCCACACTTAGCAAAAGATGCTAGCAAGGAAGTGGTCGTTGTCCTGACCCTTCAAAATCATGCATTCCCAAAGCATCTCATCTCATGGACAAAGAAAAAAACGTGTTAACCCCTTATGATTTTGAAACTCATCTTTCTAAGATTCCCACAAACATGCATATCCTGAAACTCATCCAAACTTCCCCTAGGCATATACAATTCTTAGAGAAAATCTTAGAAAGATCCAAGGTTAACTCAACCATAACCCCTGAGTCCTTATCCTTCTTGGTCTCACCTATTTATGTCAAGGCCCCCATCGTGTTTTCGAAAAATGAATTAGAATGACCCTATAAAACCCACAACCAAGCCTTGCATATAGAAGTGGTGTTGAATCACCACTCTCTAGACAAGTGCTTGGTTGATGGGGAATGAGGTCTAAACATCCTTTCGCTACACGTGGCCTTCTAAGTCGGAGTCACCCTAACTTCTTTGAGTCCAAGCTCCATCGTAATCACAGGATACAATGGAAATGCATCCCAACCTATAGGAGCCATAGAATTACCCATGGAAGTAGGGGGCATAAGCCATACAGGGGTATTCCATGTCTTGGACATACACCCCCATTACAACTTACTCCTAGGAAGACCATGGATACATAGCCTTCGGGCCGTGCCTTCCACTTTCAATAGGTGTGTCAAGATTCTCCATGAAAGCCAAGTCGTGGTGATTCTAGGAGAAAACCATTCTCAGCTCAAGGGAATTCAAAACTTTCCTCGTTTGTCAAGTCACCAATCTTGCGAGTCAAACCTAGGAGAACCAACACCCTTGATCGACCCACCAAAACCCATCAAAATTCTAAGACAACCTAAGTTTGCCGTGTGCATCCTAGGGTAGCCTAAGGCTTGCCCACCCAAGATAGTGTTAATCCTAGGAAAGACCAAAACTCAAGTAATACCTAAGCCCCTAAGCAAGAAGGTGTATGAGCATGACATGGATGACACCAAGTTCCAAGGCCATCCGTTTTATGAAACATTTTCAAAACTAAAGAAGCCTTGGAATGTGATGTTAAACATGGGATACATGCCTTATCAAGGCTTAGGAAACCAAAATCAGGGTCATCTAGAACCCATCGTATCAAGACCAAACCCAAACCGCTATGGGGTGATCAAGAGAGAAACTAATGGGAGAGAGAGAGGAAAAGATGGGACTGGAGCCAACCTATGAAAGGGTCGAAGAGGAGTTGCCAGTGGTGTTGGGGGAGCACGCATCAGAACACCTATGATGGATGTAGGGAGCACAAGTGCTCGAGTGTTCGAGTAAGGATGAGGTGTCCTCCAATTGGTCGAAGGTCTCGAGGTGTTTCCCGAGTCATGAGGAGTAGGTACGTCCTAAGGGGGTCAGAGAAGAGGGATGAGACATCCTCTTCTATGGGCAAGAGTAAAGGCAAGGGAGTGGGGCCGTCCTATATTTGCATTGGGCTGCATCTCATGCGAAATTGCCCTAAGAAGGCAAAGTTAGCCGCCTTGGAGGTAGGGGAGCAGATTAAGGTCGAAGATGTGACTGATGTGCCAGGGGATGGAGTGATCCAGGTTGCGCAGTTCTAGCTCCTCAACACCATCCGTTGTGAGGGTTCGAGTATAACCTTGAGCTTCGTGAAAGTACAAGTGGGCCGATATGCCATTCGAGCTTTGGTAGACTTAGGGACAAGTCATTCGTTGATTGCGCCAAAAGTTGCCAAGACAATGGGGTTGAAGGTGTCAACATCCACGACCAAACTAAAACTTATAAATACTGTCATGAGTTCCATAGACGAAGTGGCACGAGGGTGCAAGTTGAGAGTTGGACCGTGGGTGGGTGTTATGGATATAGCAGTAGCACCTATCGATGAATACCCGATGATACTAGGGTGTGATTTCATGATAGCTGCCAAGGCGATGATGGCGCCACACCTTCGAGGGTTGGTCATTATACACAAGGGTTAGTTAGGGTTCATGTCGTGTGTGGATCCAGAGAAGTCACCTACGACGTTGACATGCGCCGCCTTATATCTTACGAATGAGAAGTCGGTGGTAGGGCCGAGAATCATTAGTGGCCAGGGGTTGTCCCATAGGGGTAGGGTCGGGCGCTAAGTCAGGGCCGCGTAGAGGTAGGAGCACCAAACAAACCCCCTCGGGTAGGGACGTTTTTCGCATGTGGGCGACAATAGTGGGGCGTCAGTGCTAGCACCCACGCACCGTGACAGGGCACCAGCGCCAGGGCCGCGTTGCAGGGGGCAGGTGGCTAGTGCCAATTTTGGGGCGTGCCATAGGAGGCGGGTGCCCTGCGCCAATTTAGGGCCGCGCTGCAGGAGGCAGGCCCCCAGCACCAGACCAGGGTCATGCTGCAGGAGGCAGGTGCCCATCACTAGACCGGGACCGACAAGGAGGTTTTCTCCAAGAACAGATCGGACATATGTACCAACATCAGGAAGCAAGAAAGGAGAAGGTGGCCAGAGATCTAAGCATTGCTTAGTCGGGGGAGTGCCTTGGGCAAGGCACACACTCACGAAACCTCGAGGGTGAGGTTCATCTTGGCCGGGGGAGAGTTGTCACATGCAAGATTTTTGTGGTGCGTGCACCGGTCCTCATCCTTCATCTATTGACTTTAGAAGGCATGTGCGCTAAGCGATGTACCGGCATAGGCGCACACAAACCTCTCTTGTACATATGTGTCGAGTCGGTTCTTTTGTAAAGCCCAGGAGTGTCCTATAAGTTTGGGCGGAGTCGGGTCAAGTTATAGCTAGGCTTAGTCGGGATAGGTCTAGTTGGGTCCGAACTTTGGTTTGGATCGGGTCTTGGATCAGATCTTGGATTGGGTTTGGATCCTTGTAAATCCAGGTTGTGATTTATATTGGGTTTGGATCAGTTCGGGTCAGCAGGATCTTGTGACTTGGGCCGGGTCTTAGGTAGGTGTCATGGTTTGGGTCAAGTCGGGTTGGGTCAAACCGGGCTTGGTTAGTTAGGACCTAGTTGGGTGTGGGCTAGGTTAAGTGTGGATCGAGTCTAGCTAGGGTTGCTCCTTAGTTGGTTTGGGTCGGTTATGGGCTAGGTTAGGTTAAACCGGGTCCAGTTGGGTTAGTCCTAGTCGGTTAGGGGGATGGGACAGGCCACCCGCACCAAACTGTGGTGGGAACGGTTATGGTAACCGTCACTTGAAAAGTGGGGGTCAGTGCCAGGTGCCCTATAGGGGGAGTGCAGTTACAAGCGTTGGCGCCAAGTGCCCCAGGTGCCCTATAGGGGGAGTGCAGTTACAAGCGTTGGCGCCAAGTGCCCTGCAAGGGGGGTGCAGTTACAAGAACTACCCCAGGTGTCCTGTAGGGGGGTGCGGTTACAACCGCCCCAAGCCAGCAGTAAACCTCCTTTAAAGGGTGCGGTTCTAGCATGCAGAAAGGAGGCTGGACATAGAGAACCCGTGGGGAGTTAGAGAGGAGCTGGGAAGAGTAGAGGGACACTGGAGTGGGGTCTTGTAGTCAGAGGTGAAGCGGGGCGCCTGTCTCCAAGGTGCAGCCGAGGGCCTTGACACCAAGAGTCACCCCAGCCAGGTACAACCGTCCGATGCAGAAGGGCGCCGCCATCAACAGGGTGCCACCGTTAGTAAGGTGCTGCCGTTCAATGAAGGATGTTGTAACCAAGTCCCCTATGCAGCAGTCTGGTGCTAGGCGACTGTCACAATAGGGTGCTGTCTTCGAGAGGTGCAGTAGAGTATCTGCCCTCCCAGTGTCAGGAGCAGTGTTGTCCTCCCTGGTGCTAGCCGAGTAGCACCCCTGGTGTAAAGTGCAGTAGGAGCCACCGTGTGCCACCATCCAGTGAAGCCGATTGCAGTGCAGTAGCCAGGTGCGGCCAGGTACTGCCACAGCGGGTGCAATCACGCACCGTCCCAGCCTAGTGTAATCAAACACTATTCACGGCAGGTGTAGCCTGTAGAAGAGGTAAGTTTCCTAATCTTCTAACCTGCGGAGCGATTTATTTGTCCGCAATGCAACTCAAGACAAGTCTCCGAAAGAAACACCCCACATTGCTAGCAGTCTTGAGAGAAGATGAGATGGACTCAGGAGACATTAGGATTCCACACGAGATTGAGCAGGTACTGCTCAACTTCTAGGACATGATGCCGACAGATCTTCCAAAGACTTTACCATCTAGGCGGTGCACTGATCATGAGATTGTGCTAGAATCGGGGGCGAAAGTGCCAGCCCATGCCGCATATAGGATGAGTCCTCCAGAGTTGGAAGAGCTTCGGAAACAGTTGGGGGAGCTCTAGAAGCAGGGATGATACAACCATCTAAGTCACCCTTTGGATCACCAGTACTGTTTCATAAGAAGTCTGACAGTTCTCTACAGATGTGTGTAGACTATCGAGCATTGAACAAGGTATCGGTGAAGGATCGTTACCCTATCCCACTATTAGCCGACCTCTTTGATCGACTTGGCGGAGCCATGTGGTTCACGAAGTTGGACCTACAATCTGGCTATTGGCAGGTGAGAATTGGACTTGGAGATGAGGCAAAACGGCGATGGTGACTCGATATGAAGCATACGAGTTCCTGGTGATGCCTTTCGGGCTCCGGAATGCTCTAGCGATATTTTGTAGGTCAATGAATGAGGTATTGGCTGGGTACATTGACGAGTTTGTGGTTGTATATCTCGACGATATCGGGATCTATAGTCAAACCCAGGATGAGCACGTCCGACACCTCACATTAGTCTTTGAGAGACTTATATCACACTCTCTTTATGTCAAGAGAGAAAAATGTGAGTTTGCTAGGAACACCATCACATTTCTTGGGCATATTATTGGCAGAGGTGAAATTCGCATGGATCCCAAGAAAGTATGTGCTATAGAAGGGTGGGAAACTCCTAAAAACGTTTCAGAGTTACGGAGTTTCCTAGGGCTTGCGAACTACTACAGAAAGTTCATTAGAGACTTTTCGAAGATTGTAGTGACTTTGAATGAGCTATTGAAGAAGGAAAGAACTTGGGATTGGACGCCCAAGTGTGTAGAGTCATTTGAGGCCCTAAAAGCCTTCATCTGTTAGGAATAAGTACTACGTCTTTCGGATTTCAGTAGACCCTTTGAAGTACATATGGACGCGAGTGACCGAGCAGTAAGAGGTGTTTTTACCTAGGACGGACACCCTATAGCTTTCGAGAGCAGGAAGCTGAAGGATGTGAAGACTCGGTATCCCGCACATAAAAAAGAATTGCTAGCAATGGTTCATTGCTTACAGATCTGGAGAGTGTATCTTTTAGGATCACATTTTACTGTTCTTACCGATAATGTGGCAAACACATTCTTTAGAACTCAAAAGAAGCTAAACATGAGACAAGCACATTGGCTCGAGACTCTTGAAGAGTATGATTTCGATTGGATCTACAGGTCAGGTAAGAAAAATGTCGTGGTTGACACCTTGAGTCGAAAGAGGGTTGAGACTTTGAATGCCATCACTAGAGTGAGAGGGGATTTGATCGATCGTGTAAGGCAAGTTAAGGACCAGGATACTTCATATGCGCATATAGTGTCTCAAGTACAATCCGGTATAACCGATAGATATGAGATCATAGATGGATTGGTTTGGACCAAGAATCATCGGTTGTTTATACCTGGAACTGGAGACTTGAGAAAAACGTTGATGCATGAAGTCCATGACGTGGAGTATGCCAGACATTCGAGGATTGAGCGTACAATTGCTTTGTTAGCACGCAGGTACTATTGGCCCCGCACAATACGCGATGTAGCTGACTATATCCGGATGTGTCCTATATGCTAACAGGATAAAGTAGAGCAACGTTGACCAACTAGTTTGCTCTAGCCTCTTCGAGATGATATTGGTGATTGTTGATCGATTATCGAAGTATAGTGTCTTCATACCCGCACCGCATGAGTGTAGTGTAAAAGAGACTATCCGTCTATTCTTTAAAAATGTGGTCAAACATTTTGGCATCCCGAAAGAGATTGTAAGTGATTGTGATGCTCGCTTCACCAGTCGGTTCTGGATCGAATTATTTTAACTGATAGGAACACATCTCCTATTCTCATCAGCTCAGCATCCTCAAACCAACGGACAAACAGAATGACTCAACGCAATGTTGGAGTACTTACGCCATTATGTTTCTGCTAGCTAGAAGAACTGGGTGTCACTTCTGGAGGTGGCGTAGTACAGCTACAACTCCCATAAAAGCTCAGCTACTGGAAAGAGCCCTTTCGAGCTTACTTTGGGATGGCAGACGCTTGGATCCCTAGAGCTTGTACAAGGGGATGAGACTGATCATTGTCCCATAGCCTTGCGAGAGGTATGCGACAGGCATACCCTATACAAGGAAGCAAAGGCTCCACTCGAGAGAGTAGGGGCCCAAATGATCAAGTAGGCTAACAAGCATCGGAGAGCATTTGAATTCGACGTTGGAGACGACGTTTGACTTTGGATACCGAAACAAGCATCGGAGAGCATTTGAGTTCGACATTGGAGACGACATTTGACTTTGGATACCGGACTATATCCGAAAATAGGTATACAAAGGCAGTCACATGGGACTGAAGCCAAAGTACGATGGACCATTCAAGGTGATACAGAGGATAAGTGTTATTGCTTATCGATTGGAGTTACCAGATCGTTTGAAGATTCATCCGATCATTCACGTATCACAATTGAAGAAGTACTTCAAAGACCTGTAGAGGTTGGATCGTCGACCACCACCGTTGGTCAGACAAGATATACTAGCGATCGAGGCCATCATTGCCCATAGAGTCCAAGGAGTCAGACCTCGACGACAGACGCAGTATCTTATTCGGTGGACAGGCAGGAGTTCTGATGACGATTCATGGGTGTCATGCGCACAGTTGTGGCAGTATGAGAAGATGTTGAGAGACTACCACACGGCTTCTAGGATGAGTTCGAATTTCGTTGGAGGAGAGTTGTCATGGACCTAAGTTCGTGGTGCACACACCCATCATACGGAGGGCTTCACCATGTTGATATGTACATTAGTCCATGTATATAAGTCCTTTGTAATGGTCCGAGTATGTTTATAAACTCGGGCTAGGTCAACCGAGTCTAGGTCTAGGTTGAGTCGTGTTAGTCCTAGCTCTAGTTGGGTCCTAACTTGGGTTTGGATCGGGTCTTGGATCCTAAATCTGGGTCGTAAGTTGGATCGGGTCCCAAGACTGGGTTCGGGTCCAAATCGGGTCGGGTCGGGTCGACTTGTGTCTAGGTTTGGTCTAGTCGGGTCAAGCTGACCCGAGTCCTAGATGGTTAGGGTTGGTCGGTTAGGTCTAGGTTCAGGTTGGGGTCGGTTAGAACCACCTAGGACAGGTGGTGGCTTAACTCGGGTCAGTTAGTGCATGGAGCCAAGTGGCGCCCTGCTATGAGGTGCAGGGACACCTCACCCACACCCCAGGGAGGGGAGCGGTTACAGGGGGTAACCGTTCCCTTTGGAGGTAACCATTCCCTTTGGAGGGAATGATTACTAGCACCTGCCCGGGGGGGCCGACCTATAAAGCAAAGGGCCTCCCCACTGTGCAGGGAGTTGTTGAACCGTGTGTGAAGTGAGAGACAATTGAGTGTCAACCGAGTATTGTGAGAGAGTGAAGAGGAAGGAGGAAGACAGGGTCGAACAACGCCCCTTTGCCACTAGACGCCACCGCAGTGACACCGTGCAGAACCCTTGAGCCGGAGCGCTAGTGCCCTAGCGCCAGCCTTGTAGAGGAGCCTTGCAGCAGCAACAGTCTGTGACTTGCAGCAGCCGTGAACCTGTGCTAGTTCAGAGTATGTGTAGACCTCGTAGCGGACCCCTGGTGCCAGCAACCTAGTGCAACAGCATGCACACCCCAGCTCTGTCGTTCTCCTCAGCGCTAGCGCCCTAGCGCCAGCTTCTGTCAAGACAACAGCCAGTTGGAGATAGCCTCTCTTCTTGGTGCCGACTCGCGTCACCTCTCTAGGGCACAACCGTGTGCCTCCATCTAGCATAGCCAACCCTTGCAGTAGACGACGAAGTCCTTAGGGCATGTATTAGTTTGTGTAAGCCTCCCTTGGACATCCAGTGAGGCGTAACCCTTTTGGAAACCTTGATTGTACTTGTTTGGTTCCATACGTATTTGATCCAGTTGCTTGTATATTTCCGTAGTGCTCTAGCATGGAGATCTGAAGGAGCCGATCTTGCAACCCAATGGCACCCGATTAAGGTAGTGTAGAGAGGTAAGTGATTGGTTCGAGGGTTGATAGAATTGTTGGGCGATTCTAGCCATCACGGGCATGAATAAACTTCAAAAAATTTCAAGTCAAAATTCGACCTGTGATAGTTTACTCCATCCATACCCCCTGAACCACCACCTATGACCACTTGGGTCAAGGGTGCCCTAGAACCTCCTAAAACCGAAACCTATGACTTAGACCTCTTGTTTAGAGCCTAATTCATGATGTTTTCTTTGTAGGTTTGATGAAAGACCCCTCTATATCAAAAAATCCAAAAAGACTGACGTGAGTACAAAATCCAAAAACATTTAGAAAACCTCCAAAACCCAAAAATATTAGAAAATTTCGAAAATCCCAAAAAGAATGTGATTTGCATTCCTCCTCCTTCCTTTTCTTTGCAAAAAGCCAAAAAAATTGAAAATTTTGAAAATTCTAAAAAGAATATGGTTTTGTTCCTTCCTTGTGTTTACAAAAAGCCAAAAAATTTGAAAAGCTTGAAACTACCAAAAACAAGATCTTGTACATTCCATCTCCAAAGGTCTATTTCGAAAAACTCAAAAAAATTGAAAATTTCGAAAAGCCCAAAAATGTGGTCTTCATGAAAAACCCAAGTCCTCTGAAATTTGTATATATCCCAAAATCGTGGGCTTTGCCTAGCACTTTCCTAGAACCTAAAATTCTCGAGAGTAAACAAAGCAAGGAGGAAGATCCCCTCATCCATGAGGAGGATCAAGCCTCCGAGCTTCTTGAGTTTCATAAAATCCTTGACTTAGAAAAACCTTCGAATTCCGTAGGAGGGGATTTTGTAGAAATCAATCTAGGAAGTGAGTCTAATCCTAAACATGTTAAAATAGGTGCATATTTGCATGAGCACGAAAAAACATCATTCATTACATTTCTCAAGTCATATATAGATGTGTTTGCATGGACCTACAAAGACATGCTGGGTCTAGACCCAAAGATAGTAGAACATCGTCTTCTCCTAGAACCAAATGCTAAACCCATAAAGCAAAAGCTTAGGAAGATCCATCCTGATGTACACGCCCAAGTAAAAGAGAGTTTAGAGGATCTTTTAAAAGCCGAATTTATAAAACCCATTGCGTTTTCTGAATGGCTTTCAAATATAGTTCTGGTTTGAAAATCCAATAGGAAAATTCGAATTTGCATCGATTTTAGAAATTTGAACAGAGCCACTCCAAAAGACAATTTTCCTTTGCCAAACATCGATTTGATAGTGGATAGCATTGTAAATCATGAAATATTTTCTTTTATGGATGGCTATTCGGGTTATAATCAAATCAAGTTAGCACCAAAAGATGAGGCTAAGACTGCTTTTACTACATCATGGGGCACATATTATTACACGGTTATACCATTTGGTTTGAAAAATGTCGGTGCCACATACCAAAGAGCCATGACTACTATTTTTCACGATCAAATTCATGAGCTCTTGGAAGTATATGTGGATGATCTTTTAGTGAAATAAAAAACCCGATGCACACACATTGAATCTTTGCAAAAGGTTTTCGAAAGACTTAGGCTTTACAAAGTGAAACTAAACCCTCAAAAGTGTGTCTTCGGAGTGGAATCGGGTAAGCTTTTAGGCTTTATGGTGAGCCAAAGGGGCATTGAAGTCAACCCCTCTAAGTGTCGAGCCATTATAGACATGCCTCCACCCTCCAATTTGACCCAAATCCGAAGCCTCCAAGGTCGCCTCCAAGCAATTAGGAGGTTCATTTCAAACTTAGCAACAAGATGCGAACCTTTCAACAAACTTTTAAGAAAAGGGGTGAAGTTTGAATGGGATGATGATTGTCAAAAGGCTTTCGAAAGATTGAAAACTTATTTGGTAAATCCTCCAATTTTAAAACCTCCAAAGTAAGGAAAATCTTTGTTACTTTACATTTCCATACATACGAATGCATTGGGTGCTTTGTTAGCTCAATATGAGGATGATGGTCATAAAGAGTATGCTATTTACTACATTTCAAAAACTCTATTGGCATATGAAAAGAATTATCAAGCCATGGAGAAAACGTGCTTGGCATTGGTGTGGGCTTGCCAAAAGTTTAGACACTATTTCTTAGATCATGAGATATGGATAGTGTCTAAGATTGATCCGATCAAGCACTTGTTTGAAAAACCTATCATAACGGGTAGGCTTGGTAAATGGTAGCTCCTCTTAATGGAGTATGATTTAAAATTTCACCATCAAACCTCCATTAAGGGACAAGCCCTAGCTGATCATGTGGTCGAGTTCCCCCTTGAAGAAACATACCCCATACTTGATGAAATGCCCGATGAAGGCATATTTGCAAACGATTTTCAAAACCATATTTTAGCAAGTTGTTTTAATGAAAATCAATTATGGAAGATGTACTTTGATGGGCCAAGAAACCAACAAGGGGCAGGTGTTGGAGTCATCCTCATATCCCCTGAAAAGGAAGAGATCCCCATTGCCATTCGCCTAGATTTTGAATGTTCCAACAATGTGGTCGAATATGAGGCACTCATACAAGGCCTAAAAATCTTGAAAAATCTAGGGGCATCATGCATTAAAGTCTTTAGAGATTCTTTACTTGTTGTAAACCAAGTTTTAAAAATTTGGCAAGTCAAAAATGAAAAACTCATTCCATACCACGAATTGGCCACCAAATTGGGCGATTCCTTTAAATCGTATACACTCACTTACGTACGAAGAGAGGACAACACCATAGCAGATGCCCTCTCATCTTTAGGATCAGCTCTAAGGGTCGATCCCACTTTGGGAACCCCGGTCCTTAGGGATATGACACTCACCCACTCCATCCACCCACAATTTGGAGATTTGCCAAAATGACCAAAATTCAAGTGAAAAACCTTGGTTTTATGATATTAAAAAAAATTTAGAAAATGGAGGATTTCCCGAATTTGCTTCTTCTAAAGACCAAGCTTTTATTAGAAAAATTTCAACCCGATATGTAGTTTTGGGGGGGTGCTGTACAAAAAGAGTTTTACGGGCATCTTGTTGAGATGTGTAGACCTTGAGGAGGCTAGGACCATAATGCATGAATTCCACGATGGAGAATGTGGAGGCCATGTCAATGCTAATATGATGGCCATGAAGATACTTAGGGCCAAGTATTTTTGGTCCACCTTGAGACAAGATTGCCATGATCATGTTAGAAAGTGTCATCAATGTAAGTGCATGGGCATGCCATGCACGTCCCATCATCTACCCTGCATTCCATCGTGAGCCCTTGGCCCTTTGCCATGTGGGCATTCGACATCATAGGACCCATAATCCCAAATGCATCCAATGAACATAGATTCATCCTAGCAGCTACCGAATATTTTTCTAAATGGGTTGAAGCTACATCCTTGGCTAATGTCCAAGGACAACATGTAGTGGCATTCATTAAGAAAAATATTTTGGCCCATTTTGGAGTTCCAAAAGACCTAATGTCCGATAGTGACACCCCATTCAAAAATGAGAAGATGGAAAAGCTATGTGCTACATATGGCATGACTCAACACTTCTCATCGCCCTACTACCCTTAAGGCAACGGCCAAGCCGAAGCCACGAACAAAACCCTCATAAGTATCATTGAGAAAACCATAGAAAGGGGTAGGACATAGCATGCGAAACTCGATGAAGCCTTATGGGCTTATAGAACTTCCATCCGAACACCCACAAATGCTACCCCATTTGAGTTGGTTTATGGTACAAATGCTATACTCCCCATTCATACAAAATTACATTCATTCCATACATCACTTGCATTAGATCTTCCATTAGAAACTCTACAACATACTAGAATGATGGAACTTTATTTGTTAGATGAAAAAAAGGCTCATTGCTCTAGATCATGCACATGCATATAGGCAAAGGATAGCCCGACACTATGATAAGCACATGAAGACTCGCCACTTCAAAGTAGAAGACCTCGTGCTCAAGACCATTCATCACCGAGGCCCCCACCCGCTTGGAAAGTGGTGGCCCAAGTGGGATGACCCTTATGTTGTACGTGAAACCACTACAAACAATGCATATTGGTTAATTGATGTTGAGGGTATAAATTTAGTAGACCCCATAAATGCTCAGTATTTGAAAAAATACCATGTGTAGGGTCTATACTAAATCCTTTTGAAAATGTTTTAAATAGGGTCTCCTTTGAACTTCTTGAAAGAAAGACCAAGGTGGATCGTGTGACCCTAAACAAGAGAATTAATGCTTTATGAAAAGTAGAGATTTCAAAAATCAATAGGTTACATTTCAAAAATCTTCATCTTACAAAATAGAGCCTTGTTCAACATAGCAAAATATTTTCAAGTAGTACATGCTATTTTGAAATAGGGTGATCTTAGATGAGTCGAGTAAACCATTGGGATAAGTCTCTCCCCATTTCACCTCTCTTCCCAAAAGGGAAAATTTGGCAAAAAGTAAAAAAAAAGAGGATATGAAAATCCCTCCAAAAGTTTCCTTCAAATAGAAAGAAGGCAAAATGAAAATTTTCTCCAAAAGAGTTTAGTTATTTGATTGAAAAAGAAAAGAGAAAAAAATAAAAGAAAAATCCTCCAAAAAAAAATGGGAGGCCCTCTATGAAAGAAAAGAAAAATTGCCAAAAGCTCAAAAAGAACAATTTTCCATCTCTTAGCCTTAAACCACGGGACGCTTCAGAAGGGATCGTGGTAACTCTTTCCCATATCCCTACAACTTATCCCAATGGAGAAAGGTTCATTTAGGAAAATCCTATAGTAGGAATATGATTTACTTATTTGAATCTCATTTTGTTTGAGAATTAGACTTTGTTGGGTAAGAAGTAGAATTTTGAAATGCTTCCTAGCTTTCTCATAAAACCACTACTAAGTAGTAGGTGTTAAGACCGGACTGAAGGAAAATACAAGAAGCTGGAAATCCTTGTGATGGAAGCTAAAAGGATTTCCTCCTTTTTTGAAAGTAAATTTTGAAAACCCCGAACATCAAGCAACTTAAGATCATTTCACTTGGGGCAGCCGACCTTCATGAGCTTCCTAAGTTCAATCATTGTATGTTTAGGGTCTCTAGAAAGTCACATTCCAATACACATCACTCATATCACCTACTGATACCACTCATGTTCAAGGTCGTTGAGTACATGATCATAACTAGGACTAGAAACATCATAGGCCAAGTCCCCTTTGACTCGAATCCCCTCTTACCTAACATAAAGGAAAGGATTTTAAGAAAATTGTGATGATCCATATTCTCGAGAAAAGGTTTAGGAAGAAAAACAAAGAGTGTTTTCTTCTTTGACATTATCTAAATACATTTGGATTAATGCCAAAGAGAGGCATATGTAAACACCTAAAATAAAAATGTTTTCAAAAATTACAAAAAGAATTTTAAAACCTTTACAAAGTTGAAAAACGAGCTTGTGAAAGATTTTTCAAAAGGTTTTAAGGGTTTTAAATTCAAACCAAATCTATCCATATTCAAACCTAGACCATGGCCCAAAACAAAGACCAAAATACAAGTTCAAAAGCAAATATGAGATCAAGACCAGAGGGAAAATCGGACCAATCGAGTTCGAATGACATCAAGTCCCATTCAAAGGGAAAATCAAGGAGGAACATGAATCATTCAAGGACCAAATTCAAGCTTGGTCGAACTCCCTTGAAGAATTCTAGCTATTGCCCGACCAAATGAAATACACCTAGTTATAAGACTTGACAAGATGAGCAAGGGCCGGTTACAACAAGTTAAAATGGCCACATCCAAAACTCAGTCATGGCCTCCCAAGCTCAAGTCACCACAGAAGGAGCCGAGGTTCATAAAAAGAAGAAGGATCGAGTTTCAAGTCCTCTAGCCGGTTGGAATCAAGACCAAGAAGTGAGCTTGGTTAAGCCCGATCCCACTCAAGACCATGCCACATGGGGCTGGTCCAACTCAATACCAAAGGGGGACCACTAGGGGCTGGACCGAATTGGATCAAAACCCCTCAAAGGACTGGTCCAACCCGCCCCATAGAAGGGGCTAGAAACCAGCCTCCCTTGGCCTATAGAAGGGGCCATGGGGTGGGGCGGGTTCCATCATCTTGCACAAATTAAAGAGAAGGCTGCCACTTTGGGGTGAGTGCTAGGCTAGGTGAGGAAGTTTCCGGCATTGAGGGTCATGCACATCAAGGTGGGGTGAAGGAGAGGGAGCTAGGTGAGAGTTTGTGGAAGTTTGAAGGAAGGAGTGGTGGCCGGATTCATTCTTAAATCCCCGCCCCTTTTTGTCAAAAACTCGTGTAAGTTCATCTCATACTCAACTCGAATCCCATTTTCCTTCTTTCAATTCATTAATATGGGATTGTATTAATGGATCTTCGTCTCCCCCCAAGTTGTAATAATTATAGTTGCTGCAAATTTCATTTCATGGATGAATCACCATTCACACACATGTGCACTCTAATTGTTTGATTATGCTCCTACCCTAATATATGTTATAGACATTCTATACTTACTAACCCCCTCTATGCTTAAGCTAATATGTACATTCCCTTTCGCGTGAGCATTAATTCGGGATGTAGAGTGGTTGCAACTTCAATTCACATGAGTTTTAATTCGTGATGTAGAGTTGGTGCAATTTATTTTCGTGTGAGTATGCATTTGCATGTATCTTCTATGAAACTAAAAATTTGTTTTCTATATCTACATACTTGATTGTTGTAATTTTAATTCCCTACTCCGTAATCCGAATGAGCTGAAACTTTAGAACAACATCTACACACACAAATATTTTAGAAATGAAATTTTCAAGAATTTTAGAATCGTGCAACCCTGTTAATAAAATTGGGAAAGATTGGATAAAACTGTTTCTGTTTTCTGCACAATCGGATTTCCTGAGACAGGGGTTAGGTAAAAGTCTCATATCTCTGTCCACATATATCTAATTTGGCTAAAATTAGTCTCATTGGAAATCTAGCATCCATATATTTCCAAAACGACTAAAATCACAACATTTGGAGTTTTGTACTCCGAGATACAGAGGATTCTTTGAGCCTCTGTATTTCTGTCACAGAAACTCCTGAAACAGTGAAGTTAGTGTTGATTCTTGATTCAATTCTCTGAATTGGTTGTCTAAAATTCGAGATAAAAAGTAGTCTAAGATCCCAACATATCAGCGAACACCCTGTGAAATTTTTGTGAATTTTGGAGATTCCTAGACCTCCCAGAAAAAATCAGGAATAATATCTAAAAAATAGAGTCAATTTTGTTTTTCAGAACTTGTAGAGTTTTTAAGTTTTGAACCAAAGCATACTTATCTTCACTTTGCAACTTTGAAAACTCTTAAGTTTCACGTGGATTGGAGTTCATTCTTTCAAAATTGAAGTTCCTAAGTGCTTAAACCAAAGCAGCGATTCAAGAAGGTTTAAGTGAAAAGAACTCGCTTAGCCCAGTTGCCACAAGAAGTCAAATTTTAAATATTTTGCTAGTTTTGACAAACCAGCTGGCACTCTTGCACATCAAGTAGCTAGAAAAGCTCTGCTTCAAGTTTTCCATAAACTTTGGAGTAAAGATTTTCATGTCTATAGTTACCTCTTATCTGGACTTGTAGTTTTTCAGTCAAAAGAATTTGTTGTATGTTGACGGCTTTTGTTTCATTGTATATTTGTGATGAAGACTCATTTTTTATTTATTCTCACACTGTTAGTTATCTTTGTTGACTACCAACCAGTTCAGTACTTTGCACTTGTAGAAGTCTTCTTGTGCACAATGCTGTGGTTGTTTTACATCAGTTGTTGGATGTCAATATTTTGGTTCGTTACATATAATATTTGCAACCAATCAATTTTCCAACACTATTTCGTACTGCCTTCATTTTAGATGAATTGCTTTGAAGGATTTGTCTGCACTTGCTTGTGGATATACTATGTGCATCACCGTACATAGTGTGCCACCTCCCTGCTTATGTTATTGTGATGCTTCCTAGGAAAGAAAGGATGTTAAAGACATGTGTATTGGTGAGCATGAGACCTCTTCATGCAGAGAGATTTTAGCCAATTTAAGAAGCACTGATGCCACCTCTCTATCATTTGAAACAAGTGGCTTAAGCCTGGTGGTTTCTGATCAAGACTTTGGAGGTATGAGAACAAAACTCTCCTCATATTCTGAAATCCATTATTGCTTTTGGAACTTCTTATTACTGTTTGGTGCATTTTAGCATAGTTCTTCCTGCTTTTGATGTTTCTTCCCATTCCACAGATCTTTCTGTATTGATTGATTTTTTATTGTCTATTAAACAAAGGACATGTCTGTATTCATGATATTGAGCTGTGAATTTTCAGAGTGTCCCATATTTGCTAGATGTTGTATGTCTTCCAATTAAGAGTGACACACTCTAACACTTTGCGATGTCAACGATGACTATGTCACACGGGTGCGGGTGCGGGATACGACAAATTTCAAAAATTTTGGGTACACCGACACGGCTACGGTATATAATATTATATATTATATATAATATTCAAGCTACATAAATCAATCATAATACAACTAGTATTTGCTAATTTTGGGTGCATGTAGGTATCAATTAGCAAGTTCCCTCATAATGATCTGAAACTTAGAATGATTTTACGAGCTGCAAAATATCCAACTTATGGATTCAAAGAGTTTCGAGATCTTTTGTAGGATATAGCATATACTAGTATTTGTGCTAGGATCCACTAGTGATGTCATACTCTTCTATTCTATTGATCTGGCAATGTTCCTAGTCTTTAAATGTGTTTGGTGACAGAGATTATTCTGTGCAAAGGAATACAGTATGGAGTCAAGAATCCAATCAGATTGAGTAATAAGAAACCAATTGTCTGCACCCAAAATCATTCAAGCTAATATTGTATAAAACTACAATACCAAGTACACAACTTTATATTAAAGCAAAACATATAAATGATAAACAACTACTAATTTCATCATAATACACAAATCAATCTTCATTATCCGGACTCATTTATCTGTGAGTTACAATGGTTGTAGCATTCCATGTGATGAGGTTTGCCTTGACATACCTTGGCTTTTTAACTATTTTATAATATGCCACCCATGTCATTTGCTCACATGAGGGAATATGTGTGCACATCTTGAAGAACTTATACGGTGATTTAGGAGGCTGGTTGATATTATTGATAGCTACTTATAATCCGTTGTGATCAAAAATTTTCGAGGAACAACTCTGATCCATGAGTCACAAAAGGTTTTCATCCAAGAGTTGTTGGCTAAGCCTATGTGAAGTTTACTGGCTATGAATTGGGTTCCTTTTTGCCAATTTGTCCAAGTAAAGGTAGGGCCACAAGTTGAAATCTCTACCGAATTGCAGTTGGTGATGGTCATTGAATTCATATTTGGTGCTTATGTTCCCTTAACCACCAATTTGTTTATCTATGGATCTCATGGAGTTCTAATCTCCTACTAATAGCCATGGATCAATAATATTTGGCTGTAGTAGGGAGTCCCATAGTGCCCGCCAAGCTACATAGAAGCTGTGGACTTAGATACGTGAGATGTAGAACATATTGTTATTGTTATATATCTTAAGGGTATAGTGTTGATCCAACATGTCAAGAAGGCGAATTGAGGTGATATTACTCTTGGTAAGGCATATGATTTGTGCCAACAGTGAATGAACAAAGTTGCCTTGCATCATATATCTATCAAAACTAGCAAAAAAAACTTCTTTGTTGATTTTATTTTCAAGGAGCATGTCTATGTCAACTTTGTGTTTTACAAGTGAAGTTTTGAGTTCAGTCCGAGCCCAACCTTGCTCTCGTCCTCTTGTATTAATGTGTATCTACCCTAGTTCCTATAGTTTATTATTCGTCCCATCATAGAATTAGGAAACTACCCTAATGTTATCTGCATATTAGATCCCAAACTCTATTGAGATGTCATTAGGCTCATTATTAGAATCCACATTAGATCACTTGATGGAGCTGAACTAATTAGATAACATAGAATATATAACTTGTTTGATATATATGTTGTACCATATTAGTGAATAAGTTTAATAATCTCTTGCTTGAGCCAACAAATATATCACCCTATAGTTCTTTATCACAAAATTACCTTATGAACTCATAAAAGATATGTATAACAACTATCTCAAACAATCTGGTAAATCAAATATATCAACATATAACCAAAACGATCTTCACTACAATTGCCTTGGCTAAACTCATCCATGATTATATCAATATGCTCAAAGATATATATCAAGTACGGGTATGCATTATGAAAATTACAATGCGATGTGACTTTTTACATGTCTATTAACAACTGGACCTACTGTTAGCTCTAGTGAGATGGAAATACTTCATTCAGATCGGAATGGGGCATAAACTTCATCCATAGAAATTATCCGTGACATATTACAACAAACAAATAGCATCGAATACAAACTCAAACTTAACCATCATTATCTCATGATATGACACACTTTTATGAGCAATGCATTCATGGAAGACTATAGGTGATAAGCTTTTTGATGAGTAGATTCTTAATCGTAGAATTTGTACTAATATAGAAAGCTGGTCTCTCTAAATTTTTTGTTTGATTACCAAGAACCCATGTAGCCGACCCCGTCTAGTATGGGAAAAGGCTTAGTTGTTGTTGTTGTTGTACCAAGAACCTAATATTAATATGCTTTGACCAGAAGAGTTCCTGTTGTTATTGGAATACATAATAACTTTAGTTAACTGCTAACATGGCACACGATAGGGATATGTGGAAACAAAGAATCCATGTAGCCGACCCCGTCTAGTATGGGAAAAGGCTTAGTTGATGTTGTTGTTGTACCAAGAACCTAATATTAATATGCTTTGACCAGAAGAGTTCCTGTTGTTATTGGAATACATAATAACTTTAGTGTTTTTTCAATGTCATACAGAATTAGCAACTCTGTAACAAAATTTCATAGTCTTGTTCTAAAATTAGATGCCCCATGACAAACTATTCTTTGCTTCCGTTGAGCAATAAAAAGTTTTCAGGTTGCACACCATTACAAAAGCATTGTCTTTACATACCTTGAGGTAAGAATGAATCACAACCACCATTGTAATTTTAAAAGGTTTTAGATGAACTTGAGAGAAGGTCTCTTTATAGTTAGTGCATTCCTTCCGAAGTAAAGTCCTTTTGCAGGAAGACGGCCCTTATATTTTTTCACATTGTTCTGTGAGTCCTATTTACAGCCAATGAAGGGATTTTACACCTTTGGACAATGAGACAAGATCCTAATTGTCGCTATTTTGTATAAATTTAATCTCTTTGTTCACAACATCATTTCACTTTTGAGAGTTAGAGTTTTTCATGACTTACAAAGTTTGATTGGGTTATATTAATGTCAGCCTTACGCTTTTAAAGAGATGGAATATGATTGTGTGGAATTGCACTTCTTCTTTCACTAGTAAATTTTAATGATATATGTTTTTGTTGAGCTTGCTCTTTAGGAGCAAACTCTTGATGTTGGATAGGAAGTACCTTTACATTAAATTTTATTTGGGATTTATTGTCTAATCATCATAAAAAGCAATAACTGTAGGAAAAGAAACAATTCCTCTTTAAGGAAAAATCTTTAACATTATCTTCCCTCTCAAACTCAACATCCCCCAAAAGCAAAGCATTCCCTATTGCAAAATGATAACCTTACTATAGGATTACAAAACTTTCAACTCCTTGAACCTTTTGAAATTGCAGTCTTCATGATCCTAAGGCTCCGGTGATTAGAATGATACCATAGATGAAGGTCCCTCTTGTCCTCAATAGGATTTCCTTTTGGTGTATCTACTCGTCTGAAATGCTAAGTTCAGATTCATCTAATAGAAAACTATGATAATGTTCTCTTTTTAGACTTTCAAACTTTGAAATAAACAACACAAAAATGAAGTTAACTATGATGACAGAAGGAAAAAACTTCCCATTAGTATATTTTTGTTTACCAAAAATCTACTTGGTATCTTGTAGTTTACTTTCTATAACTTAAAGCACTTGTTTAAAAACTTATCATTTAGTACCCTACCACTAATGTCATCAACATGACATTTAACAAGGCTAATGGAGAATGTTGATCTGGCAGTGGCTAGGCTGATGTGTAATAATGTGGCACATATCTCTGCTACATGTGTAACTTGGCATGTTTGATGTGGGTTGACATCATGCTGATGTGGCGCTCACATCTAATGTGATGTTAAATCTTCAGTTTTGCACTGTATGGTATTATGAAAATCCAATTTAATAGCTTAATGATATCTTGAACATCTATTTCAATACTAAATTATTAACATAATTAATATTTACATAAATATAACTATTTAAAGTAAATTAATAATTAACCTTTAAATTATGTTTATTAATGTAAATTATAGTTAAGAAAACTTTGTTGAAATTAAAACATAAATGTTTAAATAAAATTTATTTTATTAATGAATTTGATTTAGAAATAAATCAACCAATGTTAGAAAACATGAAATTATATGCCATATTAATTTATATTAATATATAATTAACTTATTCTATTAAAATTAATTTCATGTTATGAAATATTAATTATCAAATATTGGTTGTATGAACTTAACTTTCATGTCTTTAATATTAACGTAATTTTTGTGCATATTAACTTAATAATCTTTAAAATCAACTCAATTAACCTTAATATTAATTTTCATGCATATCAAAATATAAATTGATGATTACTTAAAAATCAAAAGTCACTCATGTAAATTAATAATTGAATTTTAAATAAAAAATTTAGTAACATAAATTAATCATTATTATTGAAAGTAAGGTTATTATCAAAAAATGATTTAAGCATTTCAATAAACTTTTCTTAATTATAATTTGTATTAATAAAATTAATTTAAATGATAATTATTAAATAACTTTTACATATTTATTTTTTAATATTAATTTATATTAATAATTTGGTATCAAAGTGGATTTTCAAGATACCATAAGGTAGTAAAATAGATTTTCATGATACTACAATGTACTAAACTAAAAATTTAACATCACATTAGACATTAGTATCATGTCGGTACTAGTGTCAGCATCATCTCGTACATGTGTCACATCAAATGCCATATTAAGGATATCGATACAGAAGTTCTTGAAACTTATGTACTTTAAGTTATACAAAGTGAACTACATGGTACCGAAGTGTAAACCACAGGATACAATTATGAAGTTTTTCCTAATAAAGTAAGAAAATTAGTAACTAAATAGAGAATAACCAAAAGAAAATACAATATGCCCATTACATCAATGATAAATAATAGCAGGGTCCTATTACAAGATAACTAGCACAACATTGATACTTCATCTTTTGATGATAATATGAACTTACAAGTGATTTTCTTGATGCAGAAATCAAATACAAATAATTACTCTTGTTAAACAATGGACCTATGTTTAGATCGGCTAAATGTTGACATGGAATGTCTCATGATAATCTCGTATTTATCACCACAAGCATATTTGGAATTTGGAAATAATAACCTTTTTCAGCTAGTTAGTATCCACATGAATTTAAAACATGCAACTATTTATATATACAAATGGATTAATTTTCCACAATTGCTTTAGTTAACCGATTTCAAAACATTAGATGTATACGTAATTGTTTAGTTATTTAATTCAACCTTTAACCACATGAGGTTTTGTATTGTTTACTTTGTAAGACATGCTTGAGTGTCTCTTATAGCTTACCATTAGGTGAGGTTTATAATACATGGGTAGCTTTGCCTTTAACTTTTAGTGATAAAATTAACAGGACATACACACTAAATGCAATTAAATATGCATGTTTAGGTGGCACAAGCTTTATGAGCGAGTATCTACTCCAGTATTTCATCCTGTTTGAACCCCTTAACATGATAAACTACACTTTGAGTGATGAATATCATTACAATAGTTTAAACAAAATTTGCAATGTTAATTTGCTGAATGTGGGCCGAAGATCATTTAATTGACACATCTGCGCTCACTTAATGATCATACTAAACATGTCAATTAAAATCATTTACAACTTTATATTACATTGCTTATTCTAGTGCGTATCAACATAAGAAGGCATGCAAACCATAAGTATCAATTTACTTTAAACTTAATTGCATGAAAATATCAAATAGGAAACTCTATTTTCATGCATACAATAAATAGAATAACCAAATGAAATATTCATTAAATGCACATTAAGTCAAAATGTCAAAACCCCATATAGAGATCCGAAACCCAGATAATTGGATCCAAATTAGATCTGGGATCCAAATACAAAATGAATTACCACATGGGTTCCAAATGAGTTTGAATCGAAACTGGACTTCAAACACAATCATGATCTGAAACTCAAGTGGCTAACAGATAGACTTGCAAATTTTTTTAAATTGACAAAGGAGCATGAGCTTCTCCAGCATTGAAGCAGTGCTTGTAACTGAAAAATAACCCATATTAGGTTGTTGATTTTCTTGGCCATGGTAAATCCTTTTGCCTAGTTGTTCTGCTTTAACATCAACCTCAATGAAATCATATTTGATGGTACCTTTGATAGGGTCATCCACGAATGAAGGATAGAATCCATTTTTATTACCTAAATGGTTATCATGAAAGAGTCCTTTTGCGAACCAGCAATGCCTATGGACCTTTTTATCACTTTCCTGGTATCAAGTAAGAGTTTAGCCCTCATGATTCTATTTTCTCATCCTCTAGGTTCAAGTTTCTCAATGTCCTAGACAACTCCGAGAGTAGCTCCCAAATTTCTTTACCAGGCGCATAATCTTATATGGTTCTGGTAACCGCCAAAAGTGCACCCATGTAGGAAATTTTATGAAATCCATGTCCTCAACCTTCTCTTCTAAAGCCCTTCTTCGCATATGCAGTATGCATTTCTTTAAAAGTCATGGAGGACTAAGCAATATGCATAGAAGCTCTTGCTCTTCTTGGGAGTAGAATCAAAGAACATTATCACCCAAATTCTCAACATGAAAGCCATGTGCGTATCCCTGGATTGAACCCAAGGCGATTTCCATGGTTCTGGGATTGAACGATCTAATCCTTCCGTGATACCTTCCTCCTCCATTGTAATAAGATCGTCTATATCTGTCACTGGTTGTGTCATCTTCAAAGACAGAATTATCCATTGGCCAGACAACTGTTGTCACCAGTGCCAAAGACCATGTCACGACTGAACTTCAACTCCTCAAGATCAAGGTTGGATTCGGTACGTGATTGCACCTAGATGTCCGATCTAAGTGAGCACTCCATCACGCCTTCAAGTAGTGAGTAAAGTCGACTCTCTTTCACCTAAAAAGAGGTTTACAGTTCACTCTATCTTGCGGAAGTCCTTAGCTAAGCTCCTAGCATCCACACACACATGTAGATCTCGGCTAAAGTGATTAACAAAGGCAAGAAAAACTTTATTTCACACAAAAATGGATTACAACACACTTCACTCCACACGTCTAGCCTAGGACACTTCCTAGGGTGAAGTGACTCACTCTCTCTAATTCTCCTCCCCTTACCAGCTCGCCTCTTGGTCTATTTATAGACCCGTGGAGAAGGTAAGCCACTAGAGCCTTCCACCGAATATTCTAAGGAATATTCCGGCTGGCTTCCTCCTAGTTGAGTTAGGAGTCCTATCCTAACTAGGAGTTCATCTTGGATTATATGGATACTAGATCTTAGGGCTCTCTAGGTCCAACCCAATTACATGACCCAAGACTAACACGTTATGTGACTCACTATGTACAAGTGATATATACAAAACATGTATGGTAATTCATGTCACATGGAAGATGTGTGGCACGTGACTTCAGAAAGGTGTGTGTGTGCTCTAGTCACGCTCGTGACAACTCTCCCATATGAATTTGGACTCGTCCTCGAGGCATCATGAGAAGCACTTATCAGATGCTCGTACTGCCACGTCTGTGCGTTGGGTACCCAAGAGTCATCAAACACTCTTGCCTATCCACCTCACCAGGTATTGTGTCTGGCATTGTGGTCCAACACCCTCCACTGTGTGTTGTCATAGCCTCCACTGCTGGTATATCCTCTTTGACTAGTGGTGGTAGTCTATGATCTAACCTCTAAGAATCCTCGAAGTACTTCTTCAGTTATGATACATGAATCACTAGGTGAATCTTCATTCTGTCTGACAACTAAGTCTGTAAGCTACCTGACTGACCCACTGCATTACTTTGAATGGTCCATTATACTTCGGTTTCATTCTCATGTGACTACTTTTATATACTTTCTTTCAAATATACTCAGGTATTCAAAGTCATACATGATCTCCTATCACAAACTCAACCTCACGACGATGCTTGTTTGCATTTTTAGCCATTCAGGCCCCTGCCTCTCAAAAGAGGTTCTTGCTTCTTGGTACAATATTCGCCTCTCTTGTATCTCATGCAAGGTTGTTGGGCAATTACCACTCCCATCTCTCTGTACTAGCTCCAAGGGTCCTAACGACTGTCAACCCAAAGTGAGCTCGAAGGGACTCTTCTCAGTGGATGAACTCTTATGGGAATTATAGTTGTATTGTGCCACCACGAGAAGTGAAACCCAGTTATTCGACTGGCTAAGACATAATTGTGTAATTACTCTTCAAGCATCGCATTGAGTCTCTCAGCTTGACCATCAATCTGTGGGTGTTGGACTAACGAGAATAGGAGATGTGTTCCCATCATCCTGAATAGTTCCATCCAAAACCAGCTGGTGAATCGAGCATCTCAGTCACTCACAATTTCCTTCAGAACTCTAAAGTGCTTGACCATGTTTTTTAGAAAAGGCGAGTAGTCTCTTTGGCACTACACTCTCGTGATGCTGGTATGAAGACCCCATATTTCGAGAACCAGTCCACTACTATCAAAATTAGTTCAAAGTCGTCCACCTTGGGTAACCCTGAGATAAAGTCTATGGATACTAACTTCTATGATCTCTCTACTATGAGTAGGGGTTGGAGTAACCCTACGTATCTTTGACGCTTGACCTTATCTTGATAACAAGTAGGACGCACGCATATGTAACCAACTATGTCGCGAACCATTTGTGGCCAATAATACCCATGTGCTAGTAGTGCTACTGTGCGCTCTATGCTTGGGTGTCCTGCGTATTTGGTGTCATGCACGTCATGCATCAACACACACCGCAAATCTCCAAGGTCGATTATAAGGAGTTGTCGAGTCTTGGTCCATACCAAGCTCTCGCAAATCTCATACTTCTTTGTTACCTCGGTCCTAGTTTTCTCTTTAATGTGTACATAGGAGGGATCTTCTTCTATGTGTTGCCTAACCTGATCCAACATCTCTCCACGGATTTTGGTTATGGCCCCAAGAATCTCCACTACCGTCTTTCGACTCAAGGAATTGACCATTGCATTCTTCCTGCCCAGCCTATATACCCAGTCGAAGTGATATTCTTCAAGAATCTCAAGCCATCTAGCCTGCTTGTAATTTAATTTTGTTGTCTTAAGAATGTGTTGGCCATATTATCTGTGAACACTGAGAAATGTGAACCTAGAAAATAAACTCTCCAAATCTATAGGCAATGCACAATTGTCAGCAATTCTCTCTCATGTGCGAGGTGTCGAGTCTCTCCATTTTTAACTTCCAACTCTCAAATGCAATCGGATGTCCTTCTTGTACTAGAACACCACCTAGTGCTCGGTCACTAGCATTTGTGTTCATATCAAAAGGTTTCGTGAAGTTGGGAAGACGTAGTATGGGTTCCTTATAAATCTTGGTCTTAAGGGACTCAAAGGAGTCCACACACTCATGAGTCCAATTCCAATCTCTTCCTTTCTTCAACAACTCGATTAAAGGTGTAGCTACTTTCGATAGTAGTTAGTTAGTTCTAGAAAACTCATTAACTCATCAATGTCTCTAGGAGTTTCTCACCCCTCGAGTGCACGCACCTTCTTCGGGTCCATCTGGATCTTGCCTCCACTATGTCTCAAAAAGGTAATAGTGTTCTTTGTGAACTCATATTTCTCTTTCTTCACGTAGAGAGAGTGTGAACTAAGTCTCTCAAATACCAAAGACAAATGTCACACATGCTCCTCTAAGTCCTGACTATAGATCCTTAGCTAAGCTCCTAGCATCCACACACACATGTTGTAGATCTCGGCTAGAGAGATTAACAAAGGCAAGAACTTTATTTCACACGGAAATGGATTACAACACACTTCACTCCACACGTCTAGCGTAGGACACTTCCTAGGATGAAATGACTCAAGCACAAGACTCTTCACGAGCTAAGGTAGTGGCACTCTCTCTAATTCTCCTCCCCTTACCAGCTCGCTTCTTGGTCTATTTATAGACCCGTGGAGAAGGTAAGCCACTAGAGCCTTCCACCGAATATTCTAAAGAATATTCCGGCTGGGTTCCTCCTAGTTGAGTTAGGAGTCCTATCCTAACTAGGAGTTCAACTTGGATTACATGGATACTAGATCCTAGGACTCTCTAGGTCCAGCCCAATTACATGACCCAAGTCTAACACATTATGTGACTCACTATATACAAGTGATATGTACAAAACAAGTATGGCAATGCATGTCAAGCGGAAGATGTGTGGCACAAGACTTCGAGAAGGTGTGCGAGCATTCTAGTCACGGTCGTGACAGACCATTAGAGACACAATAACTACCCCCTCACCCTTGATTGAAAGAGAGCACAACCAGCCCTCTAACGGGCGCCAGCTTAAGCATTTTTCATATGGGTAATTGATTCGGAGTATTTTTAGTTGGATATAGAAGTATTTCTAATAAGAGGCTCTCAGATATTGGGTAGTAGTGTACATCCAATTCAAAAGGTAATTTAAGTCCAGTCAGGTCTACATATATATTTGATATTACAATCTGGATTTTAAATGGTTTCAACGATTGGATTTTGCTTTCTCATCCCCTTCCAATTCGAACTTGGCTAGGCACTACCTATTTGATCGAACGGATTAAGGCCTACATTCATACTTATCAAATCCCTGTAAAATCTAGGTTGGACTTTTATGACACCAGTTGCTTTAGTTATATTCCAATTCATCCCCTTTTAGATATGTATGGTTTTTCCAATGAGTCAAGGAGTTTCACAAGGCATTTGTACGCATTTTAACAACTGAGGAGGGGGTCGACTAGAGGGTGAAACATGAAGAGTCATCAGTCCAAGTAACATTCTGGCCTCACTACATTTTACTTTTTAGAGTGTCAATGGAATCTACTGTATCAGTACCCAAAAGATGGCACCCTTTGCTAAAATAACAAACGCACGGTTTTACGTTGGACATCAGCTACCTAATAAATTTGCACAATGCTTACCGTAAGTGACCCCTAAACTGAATATTTGGAAAAACCTTGAAAACTCTACCGTTGAATCATGAGAACAAACAAAGAACATGGAATGAGGCAGATAAGAGCACAAGCACAGCAAAGCATTCATTGAAGGCATGAAAATTCAATTGTTTGAATGAACAGACACTTGGCTTTCACCGACAGGGTGATCGAGCCCCTCCATTTTGAGAAGGCGAAGGCTGGATTTCTAAAGCATAGCTAGAACGAGTACCTAAAAGATCCTATCGAGATACATGAAACAACATAGGATTCCCCTTTGTAAACACTGACTGGAAAATCACAGGGGAAGTAACAAAAGGACGCGGTACATGCATGTAGAAACCTTGAATTATTACAGCCTATTATCTTCCCAAGCTTCAACCGTGTATAGATACCAGTCCGGTCACCTTTCCCATCTTGAACATACTCACTGGGCCACTCTTAACTTATCTGATACGTTCCAGCATGCAGGAGCTTCAAAAATAATTTGATTGAGGTCAATAATGAGTCCCACACGAAAATTGAGGTACTCCTAAAAGCAGAGGCTGACTGGCTCTTGAAATAGCACAATTGTGAACGGCTTGTCAAGAGCTCTTGGCGATATATATACTACTAAGGTTTCAATCACAAATGAGAGATATCATCAGTCAAAGATGAAGCAGACTTGATCAGTATGAGCTCACTAGGTCCAACCGGGTCCAGTCAGCACGAGACAGGGTACGGATTGACCGAATCTTGGCTGGGTCCAGAGTCAAGTTTTAATGAATACTGGGAAAGACCATGTGGTGGAGGGTTGTGGTTTGCAGAGCGTCAGACGTACTCCAGAGATAACTCAGCTGGACAGTTGAGCAATCAGGTGGAGGGAAAAACAAGCAGGTGGTCTTGATGGTAGTGGCTCACGGGTTATGGAAATGAGAAATTATGCAAGGTGATTAGCGAGGCTCAACAAGGTATGAGCAAAGGTTGTATTGTTGATACCTCCGTTAATTTGGATAACATGGAAGCAAGACGGGACACAGCAACACGTTTTGTAGCAGTTGCAGCTATAGGACGAATGCGGTAAGCAAGAAATCACAAAGTCACACTCAAATTGAATTGAGGTGAGCAGGTGTTGATCTTCGATATTAGATAAGGCATCCCATAGATTGCAGCAGCTGTAGAGATGATGATGTTACAAACCGACGAATTAAAGATGATGATGTTACAAACTCAATTAGCGTTACATTGGACTTCCAAGCTCTCTTGAAAACTAAGTAAGAAAGGACTCCCACAATGAGAAAAAACTTTGATGAATCTTATTTACAATACCACTATATACAGACATGATGGAGATGTAACTCATGATATGTTATTAATGAGTATAATTGTCATTCAAGAAGGTAACTCTTAATGTCATAACATGTATGCTAAATGCTCAAGAACTACATCTATTTCATGTGATAAAGATGAAATAGATGATGATGTTACAAACCGACGAAATAAAGATGATGATATTACAAACTCAATTAGCGTTACATTGGACTTCCAAGCTCTCTTGAAAACTAAGTAAGAAAGGACTCCCACAATGAGAGAAAATTTTGATGAATCTTATTTACAATACCACTATATACAGACATGATGGAGATGTAACTCATGATATGCTATTAATGAGTATAATTGTCACTCAAGAAGGTAACTCTTAATGTCATAACATGTATGCTAAATGCTCAAGAACTACATCTATTTCATGTGCTACAAGTGAGCACATTATCACTCAAGTAGGTCTTTATGCCAAAATATGACTGAAGATTTCTCAAGCCATCACTATATGTGTTACTAATGAGAACAATTATCATTTAAGAAAGTGGATCTTAATGCCAAATGGTTGAAAAAGATTAAAGAGTTACAACCATTATATATGCTATTAATTAGCACAATTATCACTTAAAAAGTGGCTATTAATACCACAAACATAGATAACAATGCTAATAAATTTTAGTCACCATATGTGCTACTAATGAGTATAATTATCACTCAAGTGGCTATTAATACCACAACATGACTGTACCCATAACCTTCACCAAATATATATTTTGATATTTTGAAAATACACTCAACAAGAAATAAATCTATTAATTTTAAACATGTTTCAATTAAAAAAGGTGAATGAAGCTTATTTATAGACTCAATTGTGTTTGATATGAATAAACTCCTATAAAAAATAAGAAGCCTAATGAGAAAGAATCCTTTAGATTTAGAAAGCTAAATAGGATAAGAACTCTAGTTGTCTTTAGATAACTTTATCTTCAAATAAATAGTGGAATCCTTTAAAGGTTTCAAGACGGAAACACCCACACTCCCTCAATACGAACAGCGGCATTGCCAACAGCAGATTTGAGAAGCTCGCATCAGAAGAAACAGGAAGATAATTCAGCTGCACACACTCTCTCTCCATATCAGATGTCATCAAATCTCGTTGCCGTTAAAGTCTCATAAAATGTGATTGACGAGAGAGGTCAATGTAACTCGATCAAAATTAAACATTCCTAAAACACACGTGGGAGAAAAATCAACCACTAAATTGAATAAAATAATCAATGGGCATAGAATACAATTACGTACAGGTGCAAATTGCACAAAAAATTAAAGATTTTCTTAATGAAGTCAATCGCATGAAAGAATTTCCACCCCACTGCATGACATGATGGGCTGGATTAACGTATAGAACTGATACTCCTCCATAATGCACATTAACAGCTGAGAATCTGGAGATAAATTACAAAGCTTCTCAGGAGCTGCGAGATAGTATACAAGGTGCTTCGTTGGTCCTCCCAGTGACGACTGTATACATCCGTTAGGGCTTCTGTTTGTTGTCCCTCTTCAATTGTACCTTCAACTTCTTACCACTTAATTGACAACCGTTCATCGCATTTATTGCAGATTGTGCTGCTTCTGGTGAGTCATAACTAACAAAACCTACACAGAGACAAAGCTTAGTTGATATTATAGAAAGATACTGTTTACCAACTAAAATGAAAAGTATGATTACCAAAGCATTTGCTAACACCGGTTACTTTATCGATAAAGACTTTAGCACTCAACACTCGACCGAATGGCTGGAAAGCACTAGCGAGCTCCTGGTCACCAAATTCTTGAGGAATGTGATATATAAAAAGATTCGCTCCAGGAGGTCCTGCCTCATGGAAGATGGTGAGGAAGTTAGTATTGAAATGATTCAACATCTTCAAATAAAAACAAAGAAAAAAAGCTCCAGCTTCGCTACCTTCAACCTGTGCAGAAGATATTGTATTGCTGTTCAAGGGGGAAGGATTGGTTTGAACAAGTCCAGTCCATGGTGAACCAGGTAAATTTGCAGGTCTCTGACCCATCATGCCACCAGGATACGCCCCAGGGTACTGGAGGCCTAAGATACCAAATAAACCTCGGTTGCTAACTCACTACTACAAATCGAGTAGCAAAACTAATTGCGGTGTCAGACACAAGAAGGAAGCACAATACCACGTAATCCCACTCCTTGATTGACAGCTGGACCAATGTTGTGAAAGCCCGATTGATTTTGTAATGGAAACTGCAAAAGCCCATAATGCCCAGGTGCCTGTAGAAGAAAAAGATGCCCAGACTTTAGGTTGGCATGGACCCAATATTGATGGAAAACACCACTCCCTCTTGCACATTAGCTAAAATTACAGAAACCCATGGCAGTACTAAGTTGTCATTTATATTTACTGGCAGGTGCAATCTTTCTCACTCCCTTCTCCCCAATTTTCTTGCCACAAAGATCAGGAGGAAATGAATGAGGAAGGATAATGAACGTGAGCCCATCAAACAAGTGCGCCAAATTGAGAAATTATGGCCACAATCACCACTCTTAATTATGGCAACGTTTCACTCTTGCATGATAAAGAGTCCAGGATTATCAAACTTCCATAGAGACCCTCACACAGCCATTAAATCATTCACTGTAAGAGCCCTGAAGTACAAGCCATGTGACGCTGCAGTGCTGCATTATGAAGCAACGCCACCAATAAGAGAAAAAAAGATGCCCATAAAGGAAGCTAACCTGATAACCGTATCCACTGTATGGAGGAATGTAACTCATTGGCATTGTCCCAAAAAAAGATGTGGGATGTGTTGAATTTGGCACTGGCATATTAGGAGGTTGAGACTGAGCCTTTTGAGCCCTGCGTACCTGCCTTTCCTTTTCAGTATCCGCCCACTTCACAACCAAGGGCACAGTGGAACCCTGCAACACAGTACAAAAATGAAATACAATGTAAGTTGTAACTGTTGCATTTGAAACCAATGCAATTAAAGCAAAACAAAACCTGAAAAGGGGTTAACAGTCAACTGGACCCCAAGAAGATTCAGAACTAAATGTAGGAAAGAGAGAAAATAGAGAATAGCTACATGGCATATATCCACGATCATTTCTTTTCCTTCACAACAGAGACATGAGAATCTTACATGACATTATATCCAGTCTCTTTCTCTTCATCTTGACATGGTCTTTTCGTGAAAAAACTTATGTAGTTTCTACATTCTATTGAGTTTAACGAGCAAGGAATTGAAACTCCACTTACGTCAATCAACGTTCATGTGGTCTTCTGGTTCCTCTTGCTTCTCATCATGGTGCTTACACAGGGTAACTAACTTCTGGGGACAATGTCATCCATTCTGGCTGGGTAGATGCTTGACAGAAACAAGCCTATCATTTATAGGGAGCATGAACTAGTTTGCGAGACTTTGTTATTTAGTAAGTTCTAGCTGAAAAGTAAAGCAAGATATTTGCAACAAATCTATCATTAAACTTAATAAGCAACAAGCTTGGAATAGCATGACAACTCGTGACAGCACAGCCAACTTGGAGTATCCTCGTGAAAATTTTGGCCGAGAGGTAATGTAGGCAGAACAGCACCAGAAGTATCTTATCAGCAACCAAGGCACCCAACAAGGTTCCTGCTGAACACAGGAAACCAATTGAAGAACATGGGAATTCGAGATGAATGGTACCAAAGCACCCAACATTCCTAGACACGACCAAGGTGTTCATGGAGCATCAGCAATCCATCTTCATATAGTTTTGGATCCATATCTACAGGGTATTTTGACCCAAAGCAGTACCAAATTGGTTTCCTTAATCAATTACAAATAAATAGACAAACATTTTTTTTTCCTCGCAGAAAAGCTAGGATGCGCCTGAGAACTATCAATTGTTCAAAGTCACTTGATAAACAAAGAGAAGCAGTCATAACGAGTAGCAACTAAAGCCACAAACTCTTGCAGTATTCCTTCACATAAGGAACAAAAGCCACAAATATCCCAAATATTTACAGCTGCAGGCACAAACCTCCATCTTATGCTTTCCATTGAGGGCCTCTATCGCTGCAACAGCCTGATCTTTTGTTTCATACTTTAAGAAAGCACACCCTACAACATGTAGTGGAATCTAACTCATTAATCCAACATAAAAGCTCAGATAATGTGACCCCCCACATAAGATACCAAAACATCTAAAATTTGGAATAAGGTACCTTTGCTTGTTTGTTGGGAATCCCTCAGAATTTGTAGATCTTTAATGTTCCCATATTTTGTAAACAAAGCAGAAGCCTCTGGCTCTGAAACAGTCTTTGGAAGCATTCCAATGAAAAGTTTGTGCTCTGTTAAAGATGAAAATATCGTTAACAATCACAAAGCATGATGAACATGGAGATAAATGAAGATTGTATACGATGACATTTTATTCATTACCTAGTCTTTCCAATTCTCCATCAGCATATTTCACTTGCATTGGACTGGAAGCCTAAAACAGAATATAGTCCACAAGACAAGCATGTTCATTCCAAAACAAATAGCAAGTAAAATCTCTTACCAAAAAAAATAGCAAGTAAAATCTTCAAATAGTAAGAAAGAAGAGAAGCGAACAACTGGAATATAAATGAAATAGATTTCATGTTGAGCAATTGCCAATTCTAGATTTCATGTTGGAGGCAGCACCCACTCTCACTGGCTCATGTTGAGCAAACTGTCTTGACAATAGGAAGGTCAGCTCATCCTAACATTCTCAGTCTTAACATATGTAAAGTTAATAGTTCCTAGTACAACACATTCCCGGTACTTCATTGTTCACTATCTTTCTCCTCAGATATTAAGTTCTGCAAACTAGAGTCCTCTTTCTTTCCTGGTCATTATCCCCCTTTCCTTTTTTTGTCTCACCTCTATTTTGTTGTTCTCCATACACCATGATTACTGATACAAATGACATGATCTAAAGATAGAGGACATTCGCATTGACTAAAACTTAAATGATTATTGAGCCAAGTATGGCTAATCTATCAATGTCCTTGGCTTTCAGCATCCCGCACAAGCATGCAATTTCAAGTAGAATAGTATGTTCTTTAATTCTCAAAGAATGAAATGTCTGACATATTCTTTCTATATATCAACTATATGATAAAGCTGATTCTATTGATCAAGATATATCAAGATGTTATGCTACTTGAGCCAAGTATGGCTAATCTATCAATGTCCTTGGCTTTCAGCATCCCGCACAAGCATGCAATTTCAAGTAGAATAGTATGTTCTTTAATTCTCAAAGGATGAAATGTCTGACATATTCTTTCTATATATCAACTATACGATAAAGCTGATTCTATTGATCAAGATATATCAAGATGTTATGCTATTTGAAAACTTCAAGAACATTTATCAATTAGAACTAACCAAGAACCAAAGGAATATACATCAGACTATTTAACAACAATAGATAGCTTGCATGTTCAACATCACTCGCTTGATTTCTTATCCAATTAGTCTGCATATCCAACATCAGGGAGTTACTCCAGTTCTTATTCAATCAGATGACTACTACTTGCACTCGATTTGAAAAAAATCAACACTAAGCGGAGCTATTTAATTGCATAGGTGAACAAGACGCAAATACTAGATAGACCTTGGCCTCATTAGAGCCAAAAATCAGACAAGAGCAAAACACAAGCTCCAGTTAGATCCTGAAATTTTTACCAGGCCTAGTTCTTATCCTCCATACCCAAACTAAGAGCAGTTGCATGTTAACTTTGTTAGAATAATGGGCCTGGGCCCCTTTGGCCCGTCCTGGCAAGCCCTGGCCCACTGGGCCATCAGGGCCAGGGGGGCACTAGCCGTTGGGGGCCCAACGGCTAGTATTGTAGCCGTTGGGGGCTGGCTTCTCTTTCTCCTTGACTTCTTCACTTTCTCTCACTCTATTTCTCTTTTTTTTCTATAAATAATCTTGTAAACCATTGTAAATTTAAGCCTTTTATGCCCAATGAATAAAGATCATTTATTCAAGTTTGTGTTGTTTTTATTCTCCTTTCATATGCACTTGGTGCTCTCGGCTATTGCATTTTCTAAGGCTTTGTGATTGTTACTTTGTGGTGTTGTCTACTCATTAATCTTCCGCAACTATATTGAAGCATAGCCTTTATTACATGGTATCAGAGTCATCTTTCGATTGTGGGAGTATTGTTCATCGCCTCGGGAAGCGTGGCAATTGTATTTTGTATTGTGTTGTGTTCATTCTCCTTTTCGTATGCACTTGGTGCTCTCGGTTATTGCCTTTTCTAAGGCTTTGTGATTGTTACTTTGTGGTGTTGTCTACTCATTAATCTTCTACAACTATATTAAAGCATACATAGCCTTTATTACATGGTATCAGCTTTCAATTGTAGGAGTATTATTCATCGCCTCGGGAAGCATGTCAATCGTATTTTGTAAGTTTACCTCTTTAGTTTCTTTCTTCTTAAAATATAGATGATAAAGGGGGTTTTAATTTTCGTCTAATATCTTCGAACTATAAAACATGAGCCCAATCTATGGAAAATTACTTATATTTCAAAAAATTATGAGGTTATGTAAGTGGTTCGAAGATAGAACCCTCTATCAATGCCACACTTGAACAAAAAAAGGAATATGAAGGAGGTCATAGAACAATTCTATGGGTGCTCATGAATAATGTAAACGAGCACACTAGGGACACTTTGGCCGATTTCACCAACGCTAAAGAAGCATGGGAATATTTAAAAAAATCTCATGTTTAAAATGATATGGCTCATAAAGAGACAAATTGGTCTCACTTAAACAAGGAGATAAAGGGGTAAACGAATTTTTTGGAGAATTTTCCAATGTTTGGAATCAATTGTATGGTTACAAAAAGAAATGTACATAATGTCTTAATGTCTTAGTGAGAGACAATGTAAAGATAATGAAGACTTTGTATATCAATTTTTAAGAAGTCTCCGAGAAGAATTTGAAGGGCTAAGATCATCGCTCATTCATAGAAAACCTTTTTCTACAAAAGAATAGATTATTACCGATCTTCAAATGGCGGAAACAAGAATGAATGAAGCAAGACTTTAAAAAGGCACTGCCTTAGCCGCATCAAAACCTGGAGTCAATATGAAGGCTTACCGACCTCCTCATTTCAAAAGTGAAGAAGGAAGAAAAGACATTATTTGCCATCATTGTAGAGAAGTCGGGCATATAAGGCCAAATTGCCCAAAATTGAAAATGAAGGTGGCCATAGTAGAAGAACATGCTTCATCTTCTATTTTTGTATTTGAACAAAAATTGAAGCAACTTGAAACCCAAATAAAGGAAAAAGCAACGGTTGGTGTGACTTGCTCCTCTTCAACAAAAGAAACTCAATGTATGATCTCTTGGATTCTTGATTCGAGTGCTTCATTTCATATGACTTGTAATAAACATATCTTAAAATCATGTATTAAAAAACCCTTATATGTGTTTAGACGGCGGATGGTACACAATTAAATGTTGATAAAGTTGGTGACTTGCAAAACAAGAATTTCGAAGTTTCCAAAATTAGTGTTATTCCAAAACTAAATTTAAACTTACTTTTCATATCCCAAATTTTGGATAAAAATTGTGTTATAACTTTTTCATCCACCGGATGTATTCTACAGGACCGTCTCTCGAAGAAGGTGATTGGGCGTGGCCATAGAGAGGGCGGACTTTACATTATGGACTATTTGCATAGTATAGGATATGTTAATGTTTTAACAAATGATGCCCTTTTATGGCACAAGAGACTTGGATATCTTAATCCTCAAAAATTGTATCAATGTCCTCTTGGAATGAAATTTAATGAATCTTTTTCTTGCAAAGATTGTGTTCTTGGTAAAATACAACATCTCCCATTTCTAAACAAAACACATTACAACAAGACCCTTCGAAATAATTCATTTGAATATATGGGGTCCGACACCTGTTTTGTCTAAAGGAGGCATTTCCTATTATGCTATTTTTGTAGATGACTTTACTAGGCATACATGGGTATATCTTTTAAAAGCAAAATCCGACATCTTTCAAAATTTTGTTATTTTTCATAATCTTGTAAAGAATCAATTTGATTCCGAAATCAAAATTTTTAGATCGGATTTAGGAGAGTTTATGTCAAAGGATTTTGAAAACATCTCAATAAATTTGGGATTATACATCAAACTTCTTGTTCTAAGACTCCTCAACAAAATGGTGTTTCCGAACGAAAGCATAGACATATTTTAGAAACCACAAGAACTAGTGATGTTCCTAAAATTTTTTGGGCAGAAGCTATTATGACTGTAGTCTATTTAATTAATCGGATGCCCTCTTCGGTTTTACAAAATATGTCTCCTATAGAAAACTTTTTAAAGTTTTTCCTAACTATTCTAGATTGCGTGTTTTCGGATGTAAATGCTTTGTTTATACTGACAAAAATGATAAATTATCATCTCGGGCCATAGAATGTGTCTTTCTAGGATATGAAATAACCAAAAAGGGATATAGGTGTTATGATTGTAAAAATGATAAGCTTTATTTATCTCGAGATATTAGATTTTTTAAAAATGAATATGTTTTTAAAAGCATGGATGATGATAGCTCTATTAATGACTCCTCCTCCTCCTTGAATGATATTTTAGGTGAAGAGGTAACTCACGAAGAAAATGAGCTTAATAGATTACGAGACATTCTATTACTCCCTTTGATCAACATTACAATAGGAGATCTATGCCTATTACTAGAAGGTCAAATCGTGATTTTAGACCTCCTAAAAGATGTCTCATATGATAGTTTTTCACCAAGACATAAAGCTTTAGTAACAAATATTTCAGCTATAAAAGAACCTAGTGTTGAAGATTGAAGAATATGAGTTTAGAGTTAGTTTTAGTAAGGTTGATGTCTTAGAACAGTAAATTTTATGTTTTAGGTATTATTGTAATTGTCCGAAATTATAAGGGCATTTTGGTAATTTTCTGTACTAGGGGTATTTTGGTTATTTTATGTTTTAACGTTTTACAGCTCCTTATATAAGGGCTGAGAGGTTGTATTAGGGTTTAAGGTCGTTGTAATCAAGAGAGTGAGAGAAAGAGGGGGGGCGGCCTCCATTGGAGGTCCGCCCCCTCTTCCGATCTTCATTGTTACACTTCCTTTTTATCAATATTTTCTATCGTATATTTTCCGCTATGTTTCTCTGTAACTACAACATGGTATCAAAGCCGTACGATTTATGGGAGCAGAGGATTTGAAGAAGAGAAGACGACGACGACGAAGAGTCCTCACAATCTTTTAGAAGACACTTCTTATTGCCTGTATGCAGATGCTGGAATGTTAGATGAAGGCAGTAATGTGAGGAGGAGGATGAATGACAGGAAGGTTCAGATTCTTAAGAATACTACCGATGGAATCTACAGTCATGAAAAAGTTTTTCAGCCAATTAGTATGTTTGTTGATCGTATCCCTATTGAAGCTACTGTTGAAGACTTGCATAAACGATTGCTTGAGCAATTGTAATGTCGAAAAGAATCAGATGACCATGTTTTACGTTGCACAGTAGATTTCCCAGCAGCTTCCTGGATAAAGCTGAAGGGTTCTTCTCGGCTGCTCTACCAATCTGATATTGTTTCATACAAGATCTTGTTTGTGAATATGGTTTTATGTTCGTGGAAATTTATTGGGAGCGTTCCAAAAGAATTTCAAAATTCATCGAAGACATTACATTTTGGATGAGCAACTTGAGGATAAAGAAAGTCTAAAGGGTACCTAACACAGCAAGACGCAGGCACTCTTACAAGTGCCAATTTTTTGGTGGTTGTACATGGAATGTGAATTTAGAGAGCAAAGGCATAGTTTACCAGACTGCATTTTCTTGGCTCACACAGATTGCTTACAAAGAAAATGAAATTATAACGCCAATTCTGGCACATAGGGTCAAGTTTACATGTTCAGTCAGGTACTTGCAGAAACTTCAAATGGAAGTTAAGATGCATAAATTCTGCCACGTAGATGAGAAGGAAGAAGAAGAAGAAGATAACGAAGAAGGAAGGCTATTGGTTGCCTAAAGAGACGAGCCATTCTTTCCAAAAGGTGGTTACAACAAAATTCTGGAAAGAAAGATTTGAATCTTTTTGAAAAAGGTAACTTTATTTCTTTTTGAATTTCAAATGCTGGAAATGGCAGTTACAGATTATATTGCCTGATTTTGTGGAAAGTAAACCAAAAAGATAGTTATGAAAAATTGATTTCCTGATTTTGTTGAAAGGATAAGATAAAAAGGGAAGGATTATCCTATGTTTTTTAGGAAAGAAAATAATCAACTGCTGCCCATTATCTGGATAAAGAAAGTTGTTACAGAAAAAGAAAGAATAGAAAATATAGTCTATTCCAAGTAGCACACGTGGAGTGACAGTGGAACATGAGCAGGCTATTACAAATGAACTTGCCATAACTATTGTTGGAGTTATGGTGCCCATACCAGCAAAAGATGAAGTTGAAAATGCATCCGATAGTTTAATTGAACCAGAACAAGGAAGTCTGATTTGGGAAGACCATCAATTTAATTACCTAGTAGAATGTTTACTGGAGAAGGCGTCGTTTATATTAAAACTGATGCTGCTCACAGTTGGACGTGCATGGACCTTTATGTATTTGCAACACCATACAAGGTAACACGAGACTATTACTTTACCTCCAACGATCATAAGTTGGAGATCAAGTCATGGGATGAACCTGCAGAACTTGAATATGTGAAGAACGGTATATCAGTATTTTATATGTCGTCAGGGATGCTTGGCACTCTTCTATCCTTATTAGATGTCTTGCCGTTATTTTCAAACTCTGGGTGGGGCCAGAATGCAAACTTAGAGTTCCTGAAAAGGCAGTGGAAGAAAAACTGATGGCAAAGTTTGGGCCGAAGTTCAATAATAATAAAAAAAAGGAAAAAAAAAAGGGGAACAAATTGAAGAAAGTAAAAGTAAATCTCACCATTTGTAAATATTTATTGAGTCAAAGTGGCTTCAAGTTTGACGATCAGAAGAAATGTTTGGTTGTAGATGATAATTTGTGGAAAAAGGTTGCTGGGAAAAGATCTAAAGGGTTTGCATTTGGACCACTTGAAGGGACTGTTGGCTGAGCCAATTGTGCTGGTACAGGGACAGAAGGATTTGTAGCTTGCCCAGTTGCAGGAGATCGAGCAACAGAAGGTGGAGGCGCTGATTCTGCTTGCTCAGGAATGCCTGAATATAAGTAATCAACAACTCACTCTGGGTTGTTGTAAGCAGCTCTCATAGCACGGACAACCGACTCCCATTATTTATTGCTTGCCAGTGAGCCTATCATTCCCAAAACTGACAGGCCTTTTAAGGCTCTTGCTCAGTATGCGATATCTTTAAGTAAATTGGGAGTTATATGTGAGAACGATGATGATAATACTGGTGGATGCGCAGGAGAGCGACAGACAGAGTTGTGATAACGATGGAACAAGTCATCATGAGGCCATGTCTTTCACATTCAGTCAAACTTCAGGTTACAGAATTGATGAGAGAAGATTTGAGGGGTTCCAAGTGGTTGGTGTTGATATATGGAATTTTCAACCTCGAAGTGATACATGCAGCTGTTAAAATTGCCAAACAAGAAGGGGATGGACTTGGCAAGTATTTGAGATGGTTCGGGACTATAGGTTGTAACTTATACATCTCTTAGAGAAAAGAATGATTGACCTATGTTTTGCCAATGAGGATGAGGCCAGAGAATTAATGAGGGGTCAGACACATGCAGACAATGCGAAAGCTGAAGTGAATTTTTTGGCTACAAACTGCTAGTGGGCAGTGGTTACATTAGGCCCTAAAGGATGCATAGCTATGCAGGGCAAGGAGGTTGTTCAAGTTGGCGCAGTAGGGGCACCAATGTTCAATGGTGTGAAGATGCCCATCATGAAGACTGCAGTACTGATTATATTTGCAGCCATTGAAGTTAGCAGAATTTTGCAGTTATGAAAGTTGTTTAAAAAAAGACAGCGATGAAAGCAAAATTGAAGAGCTATTGCAGCCATGAAGCTGCTAAAAATGAAAAATCATGAAGGCTAAGTATTGTAGCAAAGAAGATTGCTTGGAAGATGGACAACCAAGGGGCTGAAAAATTCAGAAAAATGCAGAAAATCAGTCTTTTTCACTACATATGCATGAAAAATTCAATCATTGAAGAGGCCAGAGGAATTTGTTGATATAGAATGTGGCAGTATCACCAAGAATCATGAAAGTTAAGACCTTGGGTTGCTGAAGTAAATAGCCAAGAGGGCTGGAAAAGCGGCTGCAGTCACCATGTGAAGGGGCGCATACTGACTAGTATAAGCAGATGTCTGTATTCTGCTATTTGAGTGGTAGAGAGAGGGCACTCAACCAACATACTGGCTGCAGCCACCATGTGAAGGGGTGCAAGAAAAGCCATATGAAGTGTGTATGGTGAAGTAGTACCTCCTATCACAAAAGATCAGCTTTCTCAAGAGTAGAAAAAAACATGACTTTTAAGTGTAGCTGCCGAATCACTTTATGGAGAAGAAGAAAGAGAGAGGGAGCAACCGACACCCATAGAAGGGTCGGGTGTTACCCATGTGTTCTTAATTGTTCAAGTTGTTTTACAGAAGCCTCGAAGAAATTACTAGTGCATGTGTGATGAAGAAAGTCATGATGATGATCAGCCAGGAAGGCTGAGTTGATGTTACAGCCTTAGGTGCTGCTTGAAATGATCAGCCAGGAGGGTTGAGTTGATGTTGCAGCCAGAGATGCTGCTTGAGATGATCAGCCAGGATGGCTGAGTTAATGTTGCAGCTAGAGATGCTGCTTAAGATGATCAGCCAGGATGGCTGAGTTGATGTTGCAGCCAGAGATGCTGCTTGAGATGATTAGCCATGAAGGCTAAGTTTATATTGCAGCCAGAGATGCTGCTTGAGATGATCAACCATGATGGCTGAGTTGATGTTGCAGCCAAAGATGCTGCTTGATATGATCAGCTAGGAAGGTTGAGTTGAAGATGTTGCAGTCAAAAGAAGCTATTGAAGATTAGTCCAGTGATGAAGACAGATAAAGAATATTGCAGACAAATGAAAATTTTTGGCAAGTTTGGAGTTCGAAGTATCTCACTCCCAACTTGAGGGGGGGTGTGAAGATTGAAGAATATGAGTTTAGAGTTAGTTTTAGTAAGGTCGATGTCTTAGAACAGTAAATTTGATGTTTTAGGTATTATTGTAATTGTCCGAAGTCGTAAGGGCATTTTGGTAATTTTCTGTACTAGGGGTATTTTGGTTATTTTATGTTTTAACGTTTTATAGCTCCTTATATAAGGGCTGAGAGGTTGTATTAGGGTTTAAGGTCATTGTAATCAAGAGAGTGAGAGAAAGAGGGGGGGCGGCCTCCATTGGAGGTCCGCCCCCTCTTCCGATCTCCATTGTTACACTTCCTTTTTATCAATATTTTCTATCGTGTATTTTTCGTTATGTTTTTCTGTAACTACAATACCTAGAACCTTTAAAGAAGCTCAATTATCACAAGAATGGACTCATGCAATGAATGAAGAGTTAGATGCTTTATTTAGAGCCCAAACTTGGGATATAGTCTCTAGACCATCAAACAAAAAGACTATAGGTTGTAGGTGGGTTTATAAAATCAAGACTAATGGTGATGGCTCATTAGATCGTTATAAAGCTAGATTGGTTGCCAAAGGTTATTCTCAAGAATATGGAATTGATTATGAAGAAACCTTTGCTCCTGTAACTAGAATGACAACTGTTAGAACACTTATAGTTGTATGTGCCATTCATCATTGGAATATCTATCTGTTAGATGTAGTGTTGTCTGACGTGTATCGTATCGCGTATCGCTGGGCTCCACGATACGGGCATATCGTATCGTACTTTAATATTAAAAAACTATAAAAATTATTTAAAAAATCAATAAAATTAGTAAAAATCCGAAAAAAATCAAGAAAATTCTAAAAAATTTTGAAAAAATCTGGTAATTGCTTTAAATTCATATAATGCAAAGTTTAGCACAAATTGAACATTTAATATTGAACAATTGCATCCAAAATTATATATTTTGAATAAAAAATTTGATGTTGTTGCACTTCAAATCATTGTTGTTTGACGCGTATCGTATCGTGTATCGCTGGGCTCCACGATACGGGCATATCGTATCGTATCATACTTTAATATTAAAATAATGTAAAAATTAATTAAAAAATAGTAAAAAATTGGAAAAAATCAAGAAAAAATCAGGAAAAATCAAATAATTGCTTTAAATTCATATAATATAAGTTTAGTACAGATTGAGCATTCAGCATTGAACAATTGCATCCAAATTTACATATTTTGAATCCAAAAAATAAAATACAGACATAGTTTACAGTACACTACAGTTACATATAATGTTACATTTTACAAATTGTAATCAGGATCATCAACTAAATAATCTTCATCTTCTCCTTATTGCAGATCCTCATCATCATCAGCCACGCCCACACCTTCTTCTTCAAAATGAAATTCTTCATCTCCATAATGTTGTTGCGCTCCTTCCAAATTAATCCAGGCAACGTCTTCTTCTGTTAGGAGGGCATTTTCTTCAGTGTCTTCCATAACCCAATCTTCTAATATATCAAAATTATCCAAACTTATTGGATCGAATTGACTTTCTTCTCTATTTACTTTTTTTAATTGCCTACGACACAAACAAAGATAAACAATTAGTAAGTAATATTAACAATTGAAAACTGAAGTTAAATAATATCGAATTGAAAATTTGAAAGTAATACAACATTACCTTTCACGAAGGCGCATGTTACAACGAATATAAACCAAATCATTAAGCCTTTTGTGTTCCAACCTGTTGCGCTTTTTTGTATGGATGTGTTCAAAAACACTCCAATTTCTTTCACAACCTATTGCACTACAGGTTTGGCTTAAGACTCTAACTGCAAAATCTCTAAGGTTTGGACAATCACTTCCAAACCTGTTCCACCAAACATCTGTAAAAAAAATATAAACATTAGAGACATAATAATCCACAGTAATGTAAGATGCAACTTAAATATGAAAATAAACAATGTACCTGGACGCATCGTAGAGCAGTTGCGAATTGCAATAGGCAAACCCATCAAGTGAAGAGCATTATCATATATCTCCATCTCTCGATGTATCGCATCTACTATGCTCTCATCAGGGACTAATCTGTCGATGCATTCAATGATTCCTCGATTAACCTCACCGTCCCTTTTGAAAGTTGCTGAGTACCTCAATGATGGGTTTAGATAGTAGGTTGCTGCATGAATAGGCTGATGCAATTGTTTATTCCATCTACTATCAATTATTTTCCACACGGGCACATAATCTCTTTTTTTCCATTAAAGTTATTTCTGATCGCTTCTTTTGCCCGGTCCATGGCTTAATAAAGGTAGCCCATAGATGGTTTCTCCTCACTGTCAGCCAATCTCAAAACTTTCACTAAAGGACAAGTAATTTTCAATAATCTTATACATGCATTCCAAAATGAACTTCTAAAAACCGTTTCTGCAATCTCATTTAACTTTCTGTTCCTTCTGTTTTGTGGCAACTCTGCAAATTGTTGCCACTCATCTGAGGAGAACATTCTCTTTAAAGCTTGCTTCTGTCTCACAATACTCTGTAGAGATAAGAAGTTTGTTACGAACCGAGTTGCAGCTGTACGAAGAAGCTCTGCACCTTCTGTGTATCTCCTCATCATACACAAAACAAATGCATGGTTGTAAATGAATTTTGTAATATCTTGGCAACACTCAGTTGCTGCCTTCACCAATGTCCTCGAGGATGAGATCTAAACAATGGGCTGCACATGGTGTCCAGTAGAAAGTCCCATAAATATCAGCTAACTCCTTTCCAGCTGCTTTGTAGTTAGCTGCATTATCTTTAATCAATTGGACTACATTTTCTAGCTCAACCTCCTGCATAACCTTATCAAATTCCTCTCGTAGGATCTCTGCAGTGTGCCTCTCTTCTGACATATCTAGAGATCTCAAAAACATGAGTCCTTTAGGACAATATATAAGAAAGTTCAGCAATGTCCTTCCTCGCCTATCGGTTCATCCATCTGCCATGATAGTGCATCCTGTTTCCTTCCACGATTGTCTCAAAGTCGAACAGTATTGCTGCACTTCAATCATAGTCTGATCTAATATCTTCCCTCTCAACTTCTGATAAGAGGGCATCCTGTATTCTGGACCAATGTTAGCAATTGTATCTGCCATTGCTTGAAAATAAAAACTGTTTGCTGCATTAAATGGAATGCATGCATCATAAAACCATCTGCCCACTGCAAGGTCTGCTTGATCGTGCAGTTGTTCTGAAGCCATAGCAGCACGAATTCCTGGCTGAGCACCAGGTGTAGTGGAAGGAGGAAAGAACGAATGTATGCTAGAAGAAGAAGCTCTTCCTCTACTCCTTCCTGAACTTCCTCTTCTACCACCTCCAAAGTCTTCAGCTGCAACCCTCTTTCCTCTGCTAAGTACTCGCGAACTGCTACTACCAATATCTGTTCTAACATCTGAAGGCAAACTATTAGTGAATCCAACTCCAGTGGCAGTAGCATCATCAGCTTCTTCACACATCTGAAAATCATCATTTTGTTGTCTCCTTTCTTGTATGCTCTCAATCATCTGCAAGCATTGCAATTTAATACCTTCTGGCACACTTCTAACTCTGCCTGTGCATGGAGCAACTTTTTTCCTGGTTCCTGCTAGGTGGTGTTTCAACCTTGAAATTCCACCACTAACCACCTTTTCACAAAATAAACATCTGATTTTTAACCTTGAACCCTCAACTGGTATACCCCACTGCCATGCCGGATCATCAGACTTTGAATGAGAGTCTCTACCACCCCTTCCTGCCATCTCAATGGAGTACTTTAATTCAAACAAAAACCTGAAAATAAAAGCACTTCGTAAATCCCCCAATCTTCAAATAACACTCAAATCGAGTGTCTCCCACTTCATGAATGCAATAAAAATCGTATACACATACTTAATAACTTCATATTTTGTCATTAAAAAAAACCGAAATAACACAAAAAATAATAAATATAAAGGAAAAAATGGAAAAAACATTAAAAATATACCTAAATCCGAGTTTGGAGGCTTGGACAGACACCGTAGGGCACGATTTTAGAGCTTTGAACACCAAGAAGGCGAAAACCGACTCTTAGAGAGCTTGAGAAATCCAAAAGGAGAGAGAAAACCCGCGAAAAATCACGGGTTTCTCTCGGGTCGGGACCCTTTATAAGGGTCCCAGGACGATACCCCGCACCTACGATACGGGCCCCCGTATCGTATCGTGGTGGCCCATAATACGATACGTATCGCACCGTATCGTATCGCACCGTATCGTATGATACGGTGCGATACGGACAATACTGCTTCAAATTAATTCATACAATGTCTTCTTCAGTTAGGACTTAGGAGTGCATTTTCTTCGTTATCTTCCATAATCCACTCATGTAATATATCAAAATTAACAAACTGCTATCTTTGTACATGTAGTCATATTTGCTAATTTTCATATGTGAGCAAAACAAAGAGCTCCATTTCTTTGATTATTGAGTCTATGACACCTCAATGATGTGATATTATTACTTGATGATGTCCTCTTTTTCTCTTATTGGAGACTAGCTTTTTAACTAATGCATGAGCTTCATTTCTCACTTCAGAGACTGAGTTAAGCCTCACACACATTGATCATGTTCAACTCAATGGAAGTCATGTAACGTGAACCCTAAAATAGTTAAGTTGTGAAATCCCTACTTAATGAAGCGAGAGAACTAAATGTTTTTAATTGTTTACGATCTTATAAAATTAGAAACTCTTAGCAAAAATATACCTAAAAGTTGTAACAGAAAGAGAAATGATTTTGTCAAGCCTCACACACATTGGCTTCCCACGATACGATACGTACGATACGGTGCGATACGGATAACACTGGTTAGATTTTAAAATTGCTTTTTTGAATGGTTGGTTGATGAAAGAAATATATATGGAGCCTCCTTATGGCCTCAATCTTCTTAGAAACCAAGTTTTAAAGCTCAAAAGAGCTTTATATGGTCTCAAACAAGCTCCCAAGGCTTGGTTTGATAGAATGACTAAATTCATGACATTGCATGGCTTTACTATCTGTTATACTAACACAGTCCTTTTATAAGAAAATCCTCTGCAGATATTGTTATCCTTTTGCTCTACGTCGATGATATGATTATTACAGGTAGTGATGACACGGGTATCCAACAAATCAAGCAAGAACTTGGTAATGTGTTTGAAATGAAGGATCTTGGTCAACTTTCCTATTTTCTTGGCATTGAGGTAATTCGTGATGATAGAGGTTTTTTTATTATCATAAACTAAGTTTACTAATGATGTTATTCTTAGATCAGGTATTACAGATGATAAAGTTGTTGAGACACCAGAAGTAATCAACCAGAAGATGCGTCTAGTTGATGGTGAACTTCTGAGTGATCCCACACCTTATACAGATGGTTGGAGCACTCACATATCTCACTATAACACGACTTGATATTGCTATGTTGTTCATACTGTAAGTCAGTTTCAGCATGCACCCACCTCAGTGCATATGAGTGTTGTTATAAGGATTGATCGTTATATTCGACAAACCTCAATTAAGGGAGTATTTCTATATTCCTCCTCGTTATTTCAGTTGCTTACATATACTGATGCTGATTGGGGTGGTGATGTAAATGACATGCACTCTACTACCAGATATTCCATATTTACTCACTCATTTCATGGAGATGCAAGAAACAATAAAAGGTGTCTCTTTCGTCCACTGAAACAGAGTATCGTGCAATGGCCAACACTACTATAGAACTAACTTGGCTACAACAACTACTTCAAGACTTGGGCATACAACTGGAAGCTTCTCCAATAATGTTCTGCGATAATAAAAGTGTTATGTATATAGCCAACAACCATACCTTTCATGAGCGCACAAAGCATATAGAGATGGACTGTCACTATGTTCGTGAAGAGCATCTATAAGGCAACTTGACACTACAGTTTGTAAAATCAGAATATCAACTTTTAGATGTGTTCACCAAGTCCTTACCTGCCCCTCGGTTTCAATCTTTAATTGGCAAACTTCAAGTCGGGGGAGTGTTAGAAAAATGGGCCTGGCCCCTCTGGCCCGGCCTGCAGGCCCTGGCCCACTGGGCCAGGGGGGCCACTAGTCGTTAGGGGCCCTGGTCCCCAATGGCTAGTATTCTCTCTTTCTCCTTGACTTCTTCACTCTCTCTCACTCTCTTTCACTCATTTTTCTCTATAAATACTTGTAAACCATTATAAATTTAAGCTTTTGATGGCCAATGAATAAAGATCATTTATTCAAGTTTGTGTTGTGTTCATTCTCCTTTTCGTATGCACTTGGTGCTCTCGGCTATTGCCTTTTCTAAGGCTTTGTGATTGTTACTTTGTGGTGTTGTCTACTCATTAATCTTCCGCAACTATATTGAAGCATAGCCTTCATTACAAACTTCTCCAACAAAAGTATTAGTGTGCATCACTAGACTTTTCCAAGAGGAACAAAGTAGTAAACAATTCTTATTGCTCACAAACAAGCATAGGAAAGGTCCATCTTAATATTCAAGCCAATAAGTACTATGAAGCTGCATCATCGAACTGCAAATCATCCAACCGGCATAAGCATGAAAATAGCACAAGTATGCTCGAGTAAACTCGCTAAAGCTTAACCTGTGTGCACCAACTTTTTATAACTTAACCACATCTTATTTGGAACCAAGTTCAGTTAATAACAATCAGACATGACAACCATGCATCTGAATTCTTCACACTCACCCTCAACGTTACATTCAAGTCAGCCATGTAGTAGGGAAAATATGATAAAATTGTGTCTTTACAAATCTTACCCAAATGCCATTTGTGTTTTTGGCTGTTCCCCACTACATTTTTTTAGATCGACAATCTTAAGAGGTACATTAAACACAACTAAATAAATGTTAATCATTGTCAAGCATCCTTTTCAGATAAATGCTACAATATCAATGAGATAGACATACAGGAGATTTACAAATTTAGATCAATCAAATAAGTGTCATAACAATGAATATCTCAAACAAGACCAGAAACATTCAGATGGTCATATAGACCAATGCACCAACATAAGCACAAGCACAAACATATCAGACCCACACAGGATGGAATCTGGTTGCTCCTAGGCATTGTTCAAGAGGAGTGTGGATCAGTTCCTGCATTTTAGAACCTACTATCTGCTTCTATGTCATGTTTGTTAATTGTGTTTTATAGTAAGGGTAGATTAGTCTTTTAAGTTAAGACACTAGTATATATATTCTGTGATTAGAGTAAAAAACCCTAATGTGAAATAAGGTGTGACAGTTTAGAGGCGTGTTCCTCGAGGGACAGAAGTCTCACGTGATGAGCAGCAGGTTGCTGCATGTGTAGCCTTTATTTGATTGATTAATGAAGTTAGTTTATTAACAGACATGTATTATGTAACTGTTGTCCCTTTAAATGTTAGAACATATAAGGCATTGATTCTACACTCGTATCTACCATTGGAAATATTTTTGTAACAGTTTCTCTTGAAGGAAATGAAACCAGGTAAACTCTTTTACGTACATATATTTATCAGGAAGGAAATCAAATCAAATCTAAAGAAGTTAAAAGGCAGATAAATTTTGTTCATCCACTCCTAACCACATCTGAAGTCAGCATAAGACAATAGAATGTTAGAACTATAAGAAGAGCAATGTCCCTAATCCCAAAGCCATCATGATCTTGTTTGAGAATAAAAAAGAAAAGCTACATGGAAAATAAAGTGTTATACCCCTGGAAGTGTTCTCTTATTATGACATTCATTGATGGCCTTGTCTGCCTCCTGCCTCGATGGACAAATAACAAAGCAGCATCCTGAAAATCAGTACAAATGCCAACACAAAACAGTTCAATAACAGTATAAAAGCTGGCTGCCTTAAAATAAGCATGACTCCACTAGGCAAAAACAAAAAAAGGAAAAGAAAAAGGGTTCAACCAAACAGGAGTCTTCCTAATATTGTTTTACATGTAGCGTAAGATGAGAAAATCAATATTAACAAAGTATTTCAACATTTTAACCAAACAAGATTGATAGCTACAATCAGATAAGTTCAGCACAGTCAATTTATAAGAAGAAACATGCTTTTGCATGTTTCTGTCAACTGTAAAATCTTTAAAATTATTGCAAACTACTAAAGTTTTGAAATGCTACCAATCAATTCTATAAATCAATGTTCATTCTAAGAGGCCACATTGATAATTCTAAATGGGGTTCACCATTAAAAAAAAGTCAAGAAGAAATCAGCAGCCTATATTGGTTTAGCAAGGGTCCTAATAACGAGTCAAATCTCACAGATGGGAAGATGCCAACAAGATTATCATTGAGCCAGGCAGGAGGAAGGTAATCAGTTGTGTCCTCATTCAAGATCTACCTCAGAAAGAGGCAGTGCATTGAGTGGTCAAATTCTTGACGTCTAGGTTTATATGCTTCTGCACTTGGTTCTTTATTCCCAGCATGGAAGCATGTGCATACACAGAAAATTGTCAGCCAGTCATGTGCTTCAGACCTTCTAGGTGTTGAGGAGTTATAGGTTTGGATAAAACCCATTAATATCTGATCCAATCCAATGTCTTTTTAGTTATATTAGTTTAGGGGTAGTTCTGTCTTTTAAGTTATAGTCTTTATATATGTGTTGTAATCTGACTAGAAACCCTAATGAAAAAAATAAGAAAGGAGCGGCATCCTCTAGTCATTCTTCTTCTATGGCCGGTTATTACATTTCTATGTGAGATTCAACAATAAATTGATTTTTTCAACAGCCCGTAAAGGTAAGTGCATGGATCCCCAGTGTTCTCCATCCTTAAATGATCAAATTTGAATGTAAAAGCTTCCCAAAGAGGAGATATAAGCTGCCACTCGTTAGGCATGCACAGAAGTTACTCATGAAGAGGCAGATTGCATCTTCAATGTGTTGTGACATTCTTTGAGTCATCAGCATCACTTCTCCTTATCAAAGAATCATAAAAAAGGAGGAGCATGGCTGATAAAGCTAAGGTGTTAGATGTTACCTATCAAGTTTACGAAGGACGGTTGTGAGAAAAATAGAAAACTTTCAGATTACCAATGTTAAATTTAACAAAAGAAATTATCTTGAATAGGTAAGATTCATTGAGTTACTGGTTCTTGTTAGAGAAAGATGGGAGTATCTTATAGGCGAAGAGCAATGCCCTGATAAGTATAACCCCACCTACTTAAAATAGAGAAAAGAGAATGCACTGGTGTTGTAATGGCTGCTTTAATCAATGGTTTTAATGCCCTGATTAATAACAAATATTGAAATATTATTGACTGAATATTTGAATCAACTTACAGTATTTGGCAGATTGGAGGCATTCCTCCAATCTGCCTCAAGAACTTCTGACTTACGGCTTACTCAGCAGCCGTTCACACCCTCCAAGTTATCACACGACTTGCCCTAATCTTTAATTTATAACTAATCTAACTCAATTGACTAAACTACCCCTAATTATATTAAACTATTACTACATACTTCAAATAAGACCTAAATAAGACCCAAATAAGTGACGCAAGACAAGACAATCTAACTTAATCTAATTAACACTCTCCCTCAAGTTGGGTGAAAGATATTGAGAACACCCAACTTGGATAATGTGTCTTTGAGTTGTTTGCTAGAAATTGCTTTAGTCAAGAAATCAACTTTCTTATGTGCTGATTTAACATACTCCAATTTGAACTCTTGGTGTGCCATCTTTTCTCTGATGAAGTGACAGTCGATCTCAATATGCTTAGTTCTCTCATGATATACTGGATTGGAGGCCATTTGAATTGCAGCACTGCTATCACAATACACTGGTATAATATGATTAATAGTATATCCAAGTTCACTGATTAAGGAGGATACCCATTTTTCTTCGCACGTTGTTTGAGCTATTGCCCTGTATTCAGCTTCAGTTGTAGATCTAGACACAACAGTCTGCTTCTTGCTTTTTCATGATATAATGTTTCTACCAAGTAATGTAACGTATCCAGTAGTTGACCTGCGATCATCTTGAGATCTAGCCCAGTCTACATCAGAATAAAGTTCAATACCAAGATTCGAATTTGATTTAGAGTAAAGCAAACACATACCAGATATTGATTTTAGATATCTAAGAATTCTATACGCTGCATCCATATGATTTCTAGTAGGAGAATGCATATATCGACTAATAATTCCAACTGCATAAGTAATATCTGGACGAGTAATGGTTAGATATATGAGCTTTTCAACCAACTTCTGATACCTGTGAATGTCTGAATTCTTGAGTGTCTTCACTGGACAATTTTTTATTTATCTCCATAGGAGTGTCAGTTGGTTTGCATTCCATCATATGTGTTTCTTCAAGAAGGTCCATTAAATATTTTCGTTGAGTTATATAAAGATGCCTCTGTTGGAATAAAGCACTTCTATACCCAAAAAATAGTGAAGTCGGCCCAAATCTTTTAGATCAAATGGTTTGTGAAGATTTATTTTCAACTTGGATATTTCTTTAAAGTCATCTCCTGTAACTATGATATCATCAACATAGACAACAAGAATAGCGATCTTTGTTCCTTTCTTGAAGAATATCATGTGATCATTGAGGCTTCTACTGTATCCCAAATTAGAGACGGTTGTACTAAATTTCTCAAACCAAGCTCTTGGAGACTGCTTCAACCCATAAATTGCTTTGTTTAATTTACATACCTTATTCTCAGATAGTTTTCTATCCATTCTTCGAGGTAGTTTCATGTATACTTCTTCATTTAACTCCTCTTGTAAGAAATCATTCTTTACATCTAGCTGCCAAAGATCCCATTTCAAGTTTGCTGCCATACTAAGAAGTATTCGTATTGAAGTAAGTTTAGCAACAGGTGCAAATGTTTCTGTATATTGGAGGAATGCCGTTTTTGGGTTAGCAACTGCATTCCTCAAATAACGGCATTCCTCCAATAACAGCACCCAACAAGAAGTATTCATATATCGGCACCCACCATATGACTGACTATATCCCTTAACAACTAATCTTGCTTTATATCTTTCAATAGTTCCATCTGTTTAAGGAAAGTCGTGTAGTGTAATGAAAGTCAGGTCGTGTAATAACAGCACCCAACAAGAAGTATTCATATATCGGCACCCACCATATGACTGACTATATCCCTTAGCAACTAATCTTGCTTTATATCTTTCAATAGTTCCATCTGTTTAAGGAAAGTCGTGTAGTGTAATGAAAGTCAGGTCGTGTAAATGCATATTCATGTCTCCTGTCATTTTGAGTCTTATGTCATTTTAGAAATAGTTAATACTTATTAGGGGTAGATTAGGAAATTAAGTTAGATAGGGTATTAATAGTTTATTAGGGTTTAGTTAGAGAAATAAGAGAAGGAAGGAGATGGCTGAAGAGTGGGTGCCATTTTTGGGCATGATGCAGATTGGAGGAATGCCTCTAATCTGCCGCATATTGTAAGTTATTTCTCTGTTGATTAATACAAAGTTTATTCCTAATATGGTATCAGATGTGAGGTTCATTGTGAATCATCATAGATTGATACGTTTTTTGGGCAATCAGAGATCGTGAACCCTCGAAATCAGATCTTGAACTTGGAATTCCGATTGTTACTTATTTGTTTATTGGCGTCAAAGAGTATATTGATTATTTGAGTTGTTTGATCATGATTGAATAGCGTGGACAAATATTTGCCCATTGATCACGATTTCATCATCCTTCAAAGTGGACAGAATATAGATCTTGCAATACAACTCCTTCATCTTTATCCCTTGATATTGTAATCTGTTATACAATCAACCTTCAAAGTGTAGATTTTCATCCTTCAAAGTGGACACCATCAGTTGTGCGTTATCTTTTGTGTGGCCGATTCCCATTAATATCATCACATCCTATTGCGGGCGATCCTCATTAATATTCAGTTGTGCGTTTTTTTTTATAATATCACGTGGATCGTTGATAGTGGTTCAATCGTCTGGCTCATTGTGGATAACTTCTTGCATCACGTGGAATATTAAAGAAGACCTTCTGTCTGTCTTACCACAGTACACGATTCAGACTTGCTTCAGTTTTTAGTTCAAATTTCATAATTAATGGCTGGCAAAGGTAAAGGCATTGACAGTTCCTTTCATAGAGGCAAACAATCTGGTTTGTTTGAAAAAACAGAAAATCTTCAGATTACCACGACTAAATTAGATGGTCGAAATTACATGGAATTGGCAAGATCTGTGGAACTTGCAATTGTAGCAAGGAGGAGATGGGCACATTTAATGGGTCAATCTTCAATTCCAAAGCCTCGTGACAGTCTTTATTCAACCCAAAAAAGAGAAGATGCATTAATATCATCGTGGTTGCTCCAGACAATTATTCCATCAATTGCTAAAACTTTTATATTTTTAGAATATTCCAATGAGATTTGGTGTGCAGTAGAAGAGGCTTATTCCCGAAAGAAGAATGTTGTAAAAGAATATGAAATTTTGGAGAGAATCAGAAAGTGCAAACAAGCCAATCAGTCTATGAGTGAATATTATGCAGATCTCCGAGGTCTTTGGGATGAATTACTCTACTATACGAATATCAAGTGTTCTGCTTGTTATAATGAAAGAAACGCTGAGATTGAAAAGAAGAAAGTATTTGATTTATTGTGGGGTGTGAATCCGGAATTTTAATCAGTAAAACTGAATATCTTAGGCAGAGAAGAGCTTCCTTCTTTGGAAACTGTTTACTCCTTATTAATCAAAGAAGAAGATCGTAGGAATCTTGAGAAGGATCATGTTATTAGTACAGATCAGCATGCACTTTAGGTAAGAGGAGACAGTTCTCATTTTCGTAGCAGAGGGGGACACCACAGTCGTGGCCGTGACTGTGGTCGATTTAATTCAGACGACAGAGAAAAACTTGTTTGCTCTCATTGTGGCAAATCGCGTCATACCAGAGATCATTATTGAGAATTACATAGTAAACCAGATTACTATAGAAATCGCAATACCTCAGTCCATTCTGCAAAAAGTTCAACTCTCAGCACCGATGGCATTCAAGAGATTATAAAAAGAATAGAAGGTCTTGAACAGAAATTCTCTGAAAAATCCTCTGCTTCCTCCACCCAAGCTACAGTGGCTCAGACTACACATACAGTAAAGGGTAACCACTCCTCTCCTTCTCATTCTAAAACTTAGATAATTAATTCAAGGACTACAGATCATATGGTAGGAGAATTATCATATTTTTCAGCTTACAAGACTCTTAAAGATGAGGAACTAATTAAATTGGCAGATAGTTCTTTCACTTATATGATTGGACAGGGAAGTGTATCTATATGTATTTCAGATTTACCATCAGTATATCATGTTCCAAGTTTTCCGATAAATCTTCTTTCAGTCAGCTCTTTAACTCGTACCTTGGATTGTTGTGTAACTTTTCATCCTACTGGTTGTGTATTTCAGGATCTGAAGACGGGAAAAATCTTTGGACATGGTAAACTATAGAAAAGATTATACATTCTTAAAGACTATTCCCAGCCTTCAACCTCTTACAGCATTTCAGCAACACCAGTTCAAGATGCAGATCTTCGTCTTTGGCATTATCATCTTGGTCATCTCCCAGTGTCAAAAATTTCATATCTTATTCCTCAATTTAGAGTCCAGTCCAATAAATCTCAGTTTGAATGTGAAGTCTGTCAACTTGGGAAACACCAAAGGGCATATTATCCTTTAAGTGATTCTCGATGATCTAAACCTTTTGAACTTATTCATTCTGATGTATGGGGTCCAAGTCCAGTCAACTCTTTGTTTGGTCATAAGTATTTTGTCTCCTTCATTGATGATTGTACTCGTCTTACAATCGTTTACTTAATGAAAACAAAGTCTGAAGTTGCCTCTATTTTTCCCATTGTGCATAAATTTATTTGTACTCAATTCAATGCTACTGTTAAAATTCTTCGGTTCGATAATGGGGGAGAATACATTAGGACTCAGTTAGAAAATTATTTACAAGCACAAGAAATTGTTCATCAGACTACATGTCCTTATACACCTCAGCATAATGGTATTGCTGAACGGAAGAATCGTCATATTTTGGAAGTAGCCAGAACCCTTCTCCTTCAAAGTAATGTTCCAAAATTCTATTGGGGAGATTCTGTCCT